>VZRU01010605.1:364571-387027 GCA_013398155.1 Pedionomus torquatus
CCCGAACAAACATGCCCTTCTCAAAGCTTTGGCCACCCAGACCCCCTTCCTGCATGCAGAAGGCTCACCTGCAGCAGTGCTGATTATCCTCCAGACCGGCTCTTCCCAGAGGTGCTCCAGGGCTGATCCCTGAGTCCCGAGGGCTCTGTCTCATGGGCAACTTGCAACTATTGGAATATTTAGTTTACAGATATTTTAAGCTAAAAGTTGAATACAAAGACCCCTTATTCTTATTTACATACATATAAGCCTTCGTTAGCCTTGAAAATGAGTTATTCAGAATCCTAAACAGAGTGTGCCACATAATAAATAAATTGATAATTTGCAAAAATCCTATCCCAAAGCCACATGAGCAATCAGGCTGAGATCTTATCCAGAGGAAAAGCAAATATCGTTCAAATAGCTCAACAACAACAACAGCCGGAATTGTTGGACTCGGCAGCAGAGGCTGGTGGGATGTGGCAGAGCTCCTGCCTGCAAGGGTCGGGGCAGATGGCAGGACCTGCAGCACGGGCAGTGGCCAGGGCACGGACCCTGTGCTGCCACACAGCCCCACGGCCCGGCAGCGCTGCAAGGTGCAAGCAGGGCAGACACTCTCCTTAGAAGTAAACCAAACAAGAACAAAACAGTGGGAGATAAAGGCTGAGCGCTGTGTCGTGCATGGGAGCAGAGAGAAGCCACTCACCACTTTCCTGGAGTGACTCACTGTGGCTCCCTGGGCTGCCAGCTCCCATCACAGGGACACCAGTACATCCTGCCGCCCGCTGGATGCACAGCTACACCCATACAGGTGAGGATAAAATCAAGACAAAGCTGTGAAGAAAACAGCATGAAAATTGGTCCCCCCTTCCCCCAAGGAACATTTTAAATATCACTTAAATTCTATTTAAATAGCATAAATATCTATTGCCACCCTTCATACCTATTGTCAGTCATATTTTCTTACACTGCAGTTTGAGGTTCTGAATATTCACAGGCTGTGCCCCGAGATATTCATTTAAGGCAATCACACAGATCAGCAGAGAAAAATCAGTAGACATTTTTGCTTTGAAACTGCTAACACTGAAGCACTAGGAAATAATAATATTAAAAATGATTAAAAAAAAAAATCAGATGAATACTCCCAGCCTCACATGGGCTGAATTAATTGATTCCCTCCAGGGCTACAGGAGTATTTACTCCCAGTGTCACTCCAGCTGCAGTGACAAGGGACTCTGTGATAGTTACTGGCTGATCTCTCCAGAATCACCTGCTGGTTGGGGATGCCATGACTAAGGCAGCCAGCATTTGCAGTGGCAGAGGAGCTGGGATGCTCCAGCCCATGGCTTCCACCTTTGCAGCCACTTCCAGAAATGATGCGTGGTCACATCAAAAAAATCCAAGAGATGGCTTGAGGCACCAGCTCCAGGACAGAATAAAATGGGCCAGCAGCTGAAGAGAGAGAGTAATGAAGAAAATTAAAATTTTGCTATACTTAGAAAAAAACACTGGCAAGAGTTCTGTCTGCTCAGTTAATACTGAGTGTCTTTTGCTGCAGTCTATGCATCCTTCCTAATTTCAAAAGATTTATAAATTATGGGCAAGATATCAGATGTGGAGATGCTACAAGTGTTGGAGATCTATCAGTCTTTAAAGCTACTTGTTTGCCTCTGAAAACTATGAGAAACATCATAGCAACAAAATCAAAAAATCATAATAAGAAGAAACTAGGGCAAACAAGATGGTATCAGTTTTTTAAGTGGAGATGGGATGAAAACCAAAGCTGGGCTATTTAACAGTGGAAGCTGGGTATAATTTTCTGAAACTTCTTCTAAAGGTTACCAGAGCACTGTCCTTCACTGCATGAAGTTACCGTTTATGAACAAGGAGCCCTTACAGAGCTTGATCCAAAGGCTCCTGATGTCAGGAGAAGCTCCCTTGGCCTTGCTGAGCTCTGGCACAAGCCCTGACTTGGCAGTTACGCGTGGTGACATGGACTGCAGCGCTTCAGATGGGAAAGCACACCACGGCTCCCCTCTCCCTGCCAAAAAGCTGGCGTTACCGCAGGCTCTTGGTGGTGGTGGAGGGTAAACTCCTTGAAAAGAGACAACCAGAAGTCCATCCACCATCGGTGTTCCCCAAAACACTGCCACAGTGCGGCTAGCTCTGGTTGGACCCAGAAGGCAAAGGGAATATCACAGAAAACCTGGAGATGCAGGCAGATGCAAAGAGAAAACAAGAGCATGGAAGAGAAACAACCAAATGTTATAAAAAATAAGTCTTAATTAAACAAAAATTGAAAGAAGCCAGGGAACATGCTCAGTCTCAGCCCAAGGTGGGAAAGTAAAGGTGAGTGTCAGGCTGTTATCTTGAATAGACTTTCTGAGGCTTTGCTGCACGGGATCAGCAAATCAGTGGGCTAGAAATTTCTGGCACAATAAAGCTGTTTGAAGTACTACTAGAGCTTTCTTGAAAAAGTAAATAAACAAAACCAGACAGAGGGGAATAATTATAATCTGAATGCCTGAGATTGTTGGAGTGCAGTTTTCAATTATCGCAGATTAGCCTGGGCCTGAAAAACCCGTTCAAACAGCTACAGTGACAAAAGGGAAGGAAAAAAAAAAAAAAATGATGTGAGCAGGTGAGAGTCTCCTGGGCTCTCCAACACCAGTGGGGCCTCTGGCTGGTATCAGCAGCAAAACCCACCAAGCGCTCAGGCAGGGCTCCTGCACAGGCACCCATCCCAGCACACACAGGACAAACACCCCCAGGCAGCTGGGTACATCCCTAAGGTGATCTCCTTGTCCTACCTGCTATTCATCCCTGAAGCGGGACCCAAAAGTTATCTGTCTAGGTTTCCTTCAACTGCATCAAACAGGAAATTCCTAGTTTAAAAATTAAACAGCTAATAATAATGGGGTTTAAAAAACACCATGAAACTTCTTTCCATAGGCAAGGAGGAAAACCCATGTTGCAAATTTCTCTCTCAAACCAGTCATCTCCAGGGTGCCCATCGCTGTTGCTGCTATCACTAATGACACCAGTTCCAGGAGCCACTCAAGACACAAACAGTTTTGTGTGACATTTACTGTCAGGTGGTGAGTAACTCAGAGACACAATCAGGCATACACTTGATGGACCTAAGGACCCTACCCTAAGGTGACCAGTATTGATGCTGGGTTTCCCTTTTGTTCCATGATAAGCAAATAACTGATGAGTGGCACTAAATGATCACAGCTATTCTGCTCCTGGGTCCTCAGTCCCCCAAGAGCTGGCTAATGCCACCAGCCCTGCAGCTCCCCAAGCCCAAAGCTTTGAGGAGCACAATGTCTATGAGCCCCCATGAAGCTCGTCCAGGGCTCAGCATCTCCCTCCTGGGACATCCCAGCACTTGCTCAAGGCAGACCTGGCCCCAAGTCACAGCCCAGCCATCATACAAGTCCTGGGGCCAGAGCAGGGGCACACCAGGGATCTTAAAGCATGGGCCCAGCTGGGAGGATTAGGTAGATTTCTCGATTATTCAAAGTATCTCAGCCACTTCTTTCTGAAGAAAAAGAAAATTGATGTAAATACATTTCTTTTTGTACCTGGGCCAACTCTTCCCTTCAAAGAGCTCTGCCAGGCTAGGTAACTTCCAAGCTTCTTAAGACTGGATAACTCTGTCCTCTGCTAACTCTGCACTTTCTTTAAAAAGAAAAAAAAAAAAAGTAAAAATCTATAGCAGTTCTAATTATAAATATTGAAAAGTTTACTTACGCATATTTTCCATTGTGGAAAACACAGAGAAGCTCTGAAAGAACAGGGGGTGGTGGTGCCTGGTTTATCACCATACCCTGGCTACTTATTACACATTCGTAATTTAACATTTTTTGCCCACCTGTCATTTTCCAATTTGTCCTCATCATTCTTGTGCAAGAGCCTGTCACATTGCAGTGATTTTAGTGTGACACTCCATGACAGCAGGCCCAGAGGTTCAGAGCACCGCAATTTTCCCTGTACACCATTTTTGGCCAGAGGAAGAAAAGAA
Organism: Pedionomus torquatus; assembly: GCA_013398155.1. Classification (NCBI taxonomy): domain Eukaryota; kingdom Metazoa; phylum Chordata; class Aves; order Charadriiformes; family Pedionomidae; genus Pedionomus; species Pedionomus torquatus. The sequence continues at coordinate 368,578 of VZRU01010605.1, forward strand.
AAAAAGATAATAATCTTTATGGAGGGATAAAAAAAAAAAAGCCAGCAGTCCCTGGGAAGGTGGTGCAGCATCCCTCCTGTTCACCCAAGGAGCAAAACAGCTCATGAGCAGTTCTGGAGGTGATTAACCAGGTATTTACAGTTATATGGAAGGGCAATGATTTATCAAACCCATCAAGGCTGCTGCTGTCAGGAGAGGAGAGAGGCAGCTGGTCTCCCCCCAGCACAGAGGATAACGGAGATGGCAGTGGCATCCGTTCACCAGGAGCGTGTCTTGTAGCCAATTGAACTACAGGACATCACATGGCAATTCATTGCCTTCTTCAATTTTAACTCTGAAAGAGATTAATGCAAAAACAAAGCTGTCAGGATAATGTAAAAGTTGATATTTTTGATTTAATAGTTTTTTCCCTTTTCTGCTGAACCAGGGGCTGCTGCCATCCAGCAGCACTGGCTATTCATGGATCCTCAAACGAGAGGCTGAGGCAAGGCTTTGCTTCTGCTGCAGGCACTTCCCAAATGAAGCCTCTCCTCTCCAACCCAAATTAACAGTGGGGCCACCCCTCCACAAGGGCCAGCAAGGGCAGGGTGAGGTACACACCTGCGCACTGCCCCACAGGCTCACTCTCCCAGGATTCAGGAAAAATTAATGTACCTAGAAACCTCTGCCAGTCAAGATCACAGAGCATCACACCTTCACAAGAAACCTGTCTACACCTAATATAGTCCAAATTTTGTAAAACAATTAACAAAGATAAGACATCACTTACAGAAAAGGCCACACCAGAAAGATCCGATCAGCTTGTGGTATAAGGAAGTTATTGGGGTAAAATGATGCTGATTGAACTAAACGGAAAAATTATGTAAAAGCAAGTACCCCTTCGTACCACTGGGAAAAAAATCTGGAGAAAGTCTCAAATCTCATCTATTTGTGAAAACATTAGGAAGATTACTGCAAAACACATTATCAATGGAACATCAATGAACATAAAGAGAAGCAAATGCGTAACTGAGAAGCACGGGATGGCACAGCTCTCACACTTCTGCATGCTCAGGGGAGACACCATAATTGCAACGGGAAGGACAATTACATTTGAGCAAACTGAAGTCAGGCTACCCACAGCCTACAGCAGCTCTCTGGGTTTAGCATCAGAAGGAAGCCAGCCCTCGGGAAGCATTTCGCCACTGGCAACATATTGCCTATGACAAGACCCCTCCTGGAAAACATGGGATATTCCACTACTAAACACCTGGAGGAATAACTAAGTGGGAAATATTTTCAAAGAAATATTAATCAACTTTATCGATAAAGACTTCAAATAAAAATAGGTCTCTGAAAAAAGTATTAGCACATTTGGCTCATAATGTCCTTAGTGAGATGGGAAGGGGTTTGGCAGAAACCACCATCCTCCAGAAGCTCCATGCTGGCCTCCACCAGGTAGGGACAATCCAAAATCTTCCAGCCCTAAATTCTGCCCTGTTACAGGTCACCTACACAACACTCACCTGTTCCTGTCAGTGAGCATGAGTGCATGTGCACAAGCTGCTCTCCCAGTGGAGTCGCACTAAATCACAAATTTAGCAGTCCATTTTAATATAGAAATTATTATTGAAAATCCACCCGCCCACCCCCTCCATCCCCATTGTGATATGGCTCTTATGCAGCTTTGGCAACAGGAGGAAGGAAAGAGGATCCAACGCCAAATAGGCCAGATTGCTCATTAGCATTCTCAGTCTTCCTGATTTTGTTACGCTACTTTAGCTAGAACAGACCAAGTCCTGAATTGCAACATAATTAAGCAAAACCTTAATTTCCAAGAAGGCTGGCAGTAACACCCAGAAAACGTGGGCAAGATCCAGGGAACTTATGACACAAAATTCGTAACAAGTTTTAGAATCTAATTTCCTTACAGCTTGTTAAACATCTACAACCTACCTCCCAACTACACTAAATAATGGAAACTGCTTTTTGGGTCGTTTTTAATCTTATATATTGTACGCTTTGGCTCCAAAACCAGCTGTAGATACATATGGTACTAGAGAAGTATCAAAAATAGGGAGTTTGAGGCAAGATCCCTGATGCAAAACTTATTTAGTAAACTGAACCACATCTAGTCAGCGAAATTAAAGTAAATCTTTAAATCAAAGTCTGTATCCAGAACTATTTATCAGGTTGGGAAACTGTGAATTTTATGGGTTTTATGGGAATTTGGTACAACAGACATCCTCTTTTGCTATTAATATTTTCATATTTCACAGTTTTGTTACTTTCTCCCCCATCCCCTTTAGGACCCTGAAGTAGCAGGAACTCTATGGAAATACAAGGATCTATGTAAAGATCTTGTCCTTTCTGAGGGATTAAAGACACGACTCACAGGCCTGTTGCCAAACACAGTTACCGGGATTGTCTCCCAACAGAAAGCCATATGAATTTTTCCAGTAAAACCATTTATGTTCATAAAGCTGCCTCTCAATTCTCTTGAAATAATTACCAGAAAAATCCCCAACCCTGACACTAACAAAAGTTACCCCCCTTCTCTGGAGACCTTCAAGATCTGCCTGGATGCAGTCCTGAGAGATGTGCTCTGGGCAATCCTGCTCCAGCAGGGAGTTGGACTAGACGATCTCTAGAGGTCCCTTCCAACTCCAAAAAGTCTGTGATTCCATGAAAAAGCATTATGGTTTTAGAGGGGAAGAAAACCCCAATGACCAAACACACATCTGTTGTAATAAATTGGGAAAGTACCTATCAGAACACACAGATATACAGGGGCTAGGGATGAAAATGCGGCATGTGGCTTTTTTCCTGCTGCTGCACTTGTCAGCACCACAAAAACCCAAAGCGTGGAATAAAGCATCTTTTTGACGTTACATGCATAGAATATATCCTCATTGATGGCTGCGCCACTCTTACAGGTGTAAGTGTCTGCAGCAAACACAACCCACCCACCCCATCAGGGAAACGGTCTCTGCTCCTCTCCCAGCCACAACGTAGAGGGACTGGGACCAGGCAGAGTTTGGGGACACCCGTCCAGGACCGCAGGCAGACACAAACATGGCAACACCCAGGCTGCAAGGAGCCGGCGCTTGACCTTGCTGAACCTCATTCCATTGGCCTTGGCCCGCTGATCCAACCTCTCCAGGTCCCTCTGTAGAGCCTTCCTACCCTCAAGCAAATCAATGCTCCCACCTCGTTTGGTGTCATCTGCAAGTTTACTGAGGGTGCACTCAATCCCCTTACCCAGATTATTAAACAAGACTGGTCCTAGAACTGAGCCCCGAGGGACACCACTCGTGACCGGCTGCCAACTAGATTTCACCCCAGTTATACCTATGATTTCCAGGGGAAAGAAGTGCTAGTTTTCTGCACCGTTCACCTTGCATCTGCTTTGTCCCGTGAGAAAGCAGTTAGCACGGGAGGGCCAGCAGAGCGCCTCAGCGGATCACAGCTGGCTGGGACCCCCAGCTGCAGCCCCCTGCTCCCCCAGGGGCAAGGCCAGCTCCAAACCAGGGCAGCAACACACACCCAAGAACAGGGACGGCTCTCTGAGCATCACACCGGCACTGCTCTTAGTTTAACTTCTATTGCCAAAGCAGAAATCGTGCACGCACAGAAACAGTCTAAGATTTTTCAAAAATAATATTCCTAAATATCAAATGATTTATTTATTACAAATCGTTGCTTTTTCAACAGTTTGGGTATTCCCTATCCCGGGTAGAGAACAGCAGCAACTCAGGACTTCAACATTTTTATTTGTAATTTTATTGTATCTTTTCTTTTGGATCCTATGCCTCTCTAACAGCTTCCTTAACATATTCCTTAAGGGCACTTTAGCACCTGTGGATGCCTTAAGAGGAAAAAAAAAAGACCAAAATAAGTATTAAAGTGATATTAAATATTAACCTGAATGAATTTGAAATAAAAAATTTTAAGTCTTAAAAAAAAAATAGTATTTTTTAAGGAAGAAAGCAACCATTTTGATTTTAACTGCAAATCAGGTGGAAGCTGGAGCCTTCCCATGGCTGATTAAAGGGATGAAAATAAAGACCAGTCATTCAGCAGGGAAGGCTTGACGTTCAGCCTGGGCATCTGGGGAACACATAAAGAAATACAAAAAAAATCCCAAAGAAAGACATCTATCCAGTTGAGATGCTGCCAGGTTGGATGGGCACCAGTAAGTCTGAGAGCTTGTAACCAAAACCTTACATTTTAGTGCTCGAGACCTTATGAAGTCCTATTGCAAGCATTTAATGCCTCTCCAGGATCTGACCCTTCAGCCCACAAACTTAAGGAAAATTTAATACTGAATATATGTCCCAGCACACTTAGATAGTTAAAAAAAACTAAGAAAAAAAAAAAAACAACAAAAAACATGAGCAGCTGTCCTCGTTTAAGGTAAAAAACCCAATTTTTTGTCTTACAATTTTACTTTTTTTAGCCACATCTCTTCTAACTAAACTCTGAAATTAACAACACGTTGTTCAGACACTGCTCACTCTCACAGTGGTAAAACCTGATTATACCAAGGAATGATCTGCAGAGACATCCTCACTTATCCTCTGCTACAACAACCAAGGTCAGGCCATTTCGTTATTTGCTCCACTAGAGGGTCAGAAGCAAAAAAGCATAGAGGGGTCACAGCTGTAGAGAGGAAAAGGCAGGACAGGTGACTCAAAACTGACCAACAGCATATTCCATCCGCATCATGCTCAGTGTAAAAGCTGAGGAAACAAAGGGTCATCTCTCTTTCTTTGNATCTCCTTATCCCTTCCGCTCCTTTCTTTTTGGGGGGAGGAAGGGCCATCTGTCAGTCTGGTTTTGGTAAATTTGGTTGAAACCATGACAGAAGCTCACAGCTCTACATCAGGTATTACCACAGGCAGTGATCTCAACGGGTAAACGCAGGTCAGGTGCAGGATGGCAACTTTCCCGTGGCAGAAAACCCAACCAACAGGGTAACTAGCACTCCTGCATTCATCTCGAGTGTTTGTCCAAAGACACAAGTTGGGTACATTCCTGCCTGTATTGACAGGGCTGGTGCACAGAAGGGATTATTGCCCAGGTCAGAGGTATGAACTCCCTACCAGCACCACTAACACACAGAAAAATATAGGAGCAACCTCTGCGCAGCACAAACGCCCGAGCAGCCAGCCGGAACACTCACCGCCTGCAAAGCACAAGCCTGTGGCTATTCATACAGAAAACTGTCACGATCCCACAGGGGACTGGCAGCACGGGGCAGGGGGTGGAGCAGGACAGACCCACCATTGCTGCCAAAAAGGCTTCCCTGGAAACCCAAGGGCTGGAACTGCCCCAACGGCCGCACACCCACCTAACACGCTTCACTCACGAATTCACAACCGCAAATCCTGTAGGCTCAGGCAGCTGAAAACAAAGTGCCACTTAAAAAAATGGATGTATGGGACCCGATTTGCGAAATTAATTTTATTTTTGAAACATGATATCCAATTACAAATAAATAATTCATACAATATAACTCAATTAGGATATACAACATTCAGGCAGTTCATAGTAACAACCAAGATCACATTGAAAGTGAGTTTACATTAAATAACCAATTACAGTAATATACAACTGGTCACCCAACTTGTCAGCCTGGTCCAAGGCGTATGCAAGTTGAAGATCGTTCCTCTTACCAGTAAAGAAACAGAAGTACACAATTCTATACTGAATCCAAAAGTAGTCACATTAATGAAAATTAAACCTGCTGCATTGCTGCATCACCCAACTGTAGTTTTAGAACGGAATCAAAGCTTGTGAATTCAGCAGGACAACGGTTACTGCAAAGGAGTCTTATGTCCTTCAGCAATTTCTGCATAAACTTACAAGCTTTAGAGGACATTCTCAACGTATGGTCTCAGTTCCATACCCTTTTCCACATCCTACCTATAAAACCAGTGGGATGCAGGTGTGCAATATGTTCTTTCTTTCTGTTGCACACTGCTTTTTGCATCCATTTCAGCAAAATATTTTACTGCCGAGATACAGCTTCCCATTGAGGTACGGCCCTGCTTCTCTGTAAACTGCAATAGCAGCAGCATCAGTAAACTTGCAAGGTCTTATTCTGACATGTAATTTTTTTCATTTTCTAACCTACTCCAGAAATACTATTCTCCGCGAAGAATGTTTATGACACCCAGATTGAATTTAGTCAAAGTCCTGGAATATTTTTAAATTATTTTAAAGGAGATTCACAGCATCCTTGGAATTTCTTAGTCGATTGTTTGTCATAATTAAATACCTAAGTGTTCACAACAGAGTAAGTTATTACAATCCCTAATGATTCAGATTCCCGGGAAGTCTTGCATTTACAACAGCCTTGTAAAAATCCCCCACTTTTTGGGGTCCCTTAGGTGAGGCCTATACCCTTTCTTCTTGGTTTGAGCTCAGAAAGACTTCCAGAAGTTACAGGTCTTTACATTACTAAATCCCCCACCTGATGGAAACTGGCTACTGCCCACCATGCACCTTTCCTAATTTACTCTACAGCTAATTTACTTTGCAGTCCTTGGGACACATCTGATATGTTCCAGCAGGTACTTTTGTTCTTGTTACACTGGGTACAGGAAGACACATTAAAAACCAACCAANAAGACACATTAAAAACCAACAAAAAAAAAAAAAAATCAGGAAAAAAATAAAAAAGAGAGCGAGCAGGTAAATTCCTGGCTGGTGTGCAGTGCATCTGCACAGGGTCCGAACAAACGCCCCCGAGGTTGTCTTTCTGCTCAGCAATGCACTAGCACAGGGTAAGAAGGGGGCGACTGCAGCCAGAAGTGTCCCTCAGGCTCCATAGCCTCCAGGACCAAAGCTGCTGGAGCTGGAAGCCCTTACATCTGAACCACAACCTACCATCCCCTTACAGCCACGGGAGCTTCATGAGGAGCCGGGACACCCACAGGACAGGTGCCCTCAATGGGACATGGAAGGACTCAATGTAGCAGTATAAAGTCTGGGGTTTTGTTATAAATTAAAAAAATCAAAACCAAATGCCATACTCATCACAAATATTTTAAGCCCATACAAATATTTTAAAAGTCTTTCTATCCTCAGTGCTGAGGTTAAAATTCATGAACTGCTTTATTTTCACGTTCTGTAAAAGAAATAAATGTCCACAATAAAACTGATGTCTAAAGAAGGAGGAACTATATATCTCTATATATATCAACATCAATTTTAAATATAAAAAAACTGAACTGTAAAAATCAAATGCATGGTTAGACTGTAACCTACTCTTGTGACTGGATTAGAAGAAAAGTTAAAACTACTTTTTTCAAACCTTGGTTCTTCAGCAATTTATAAATTTTCAGTAAAAATAACAAAAACATATTTGACCAGTGTACATCCCATTCTGAATGTGAACTGTTTAAGAACCTGCTGATGGAGCACAGATACCTATTTAAATATTAGTAACGTCTAATATCCTTCCTTACCGACTTGGTAATTTCCACATTCAGATTCTTCAGCCATTATCCAACGTTAGTTTTAGCTATTTGCCAAAAGGTTTCCATTTACAGTCTAGATATCTGAAGGCATTAATCTCACAAATACAGTTCTAATTTCTTTTTGTTGCTTGCATTTCCATTTGACTAGTTATACCTGAATTCACCAAGCAGTAGCAGGTTTTTTTTAGAGAGATCAGCATGGGGGGATCCATGAATAGCAGGAGATGGTGACGTAGCACAGAACACAGCACACACCTTCTCGACATTTCATCAGAACTAAAGCACAGTGAACCTACTTGATAACTTTTGACTCCTATGAAACTGCTTTCTATAAATCAACAGAAAACATTACTTTAAATAACATTTCAGAAATTTTTTCAAAACACTTCCCAAAACTGCCATGTCACAAATGCTAACGGCAGGAACTCCTCCTACACAAAGCCTCTGTTGTGCAGAGCTGCTGGATGCTATGACAGTAGGGTACTAAGTGAGCATCAAGACCTCGAATTTTTTTTTTTTTTAATACTGTGAATAAATGATACACGTGAGAGAATAATCTCCAAATTAAAGCCATTTTAATATTTGTTCCATCACAAAGTTGACTGATGTATGCCTTTTCACATTCTTGTGTAACCCTGACCAAAACATTCTTTCTAGAAACATTTTGAAAATAAAATTCACATCTGAAACAAATCTAAACACTCTCACTGAAGATTAAAAGATCCCCCATAGATCTTGAAACAATATTCACATATTTATAGCAAAACAGAAACTGAGATTCTTTCCCAAAGTAAGAATTGGGTATAATAAACCAAACAACACGAGTAACTCTGGCTGACAAATACTTTAAATATCTCTTTTCAAAGCAAAAAAATGTCAAACAGAAGAACACAGAATGAAAGGGAGATTTTTAATGGCACCAAGGGCAGCTGGGCACTGTGTGAGCTGAGAACGTAACTGTCATTATGACTTTAAACCCCCCCCCCCACCCCCCCCCCAGATGATTTGGGTTGCGGCTCGAGCAGAACAGGGGTCTTGTCAGGCTTTCACAAATGAGGAAAGCACAAACCCAGTGTAATGGCCAAACCTAATGAGGAAAGACAAAAGGTGTTACAAGTCCCTCTGCTAAAAGGACACTGTCAAATTTAAAGTGTTCAGTGAAATTAATGCAGAGAGCCCTTATCAGCTCTAACACGATTCAACTACTGGGTGAAAAATTCACCTTTGATTTAAAAAAAGAAGCTTCTGTATTTGAGAGATTATTCTTAGGTTTAACTTCTGCTGTGTTAATAGCATCTTTTGTATTACACAAGCTCTAACACCTGCAAGAGTACCTGCCTTTACACAGAGCTGTGCCACGACCATCTTTTCCTTTTCAGATACAAACAGGAGTAACCATTAGGCACATTTTGAATGTGTATTACACACACTGCAACGCCAAGTATTTTCTCTCTCAGGTTTAGACAGGAAAAATAGCACAGCAGCAAGCAACTTGGTCCTCTCTTCAACAATGAAAGCATTTTCAATGTACATAATAACATCACAACATCAATACCTTCTTATCTTTAAATAATCAGGTAAAAAAGGCCCCCAGAATAACCATTTTTAATATAGCCAAGTTCTCTCTATATACATCCAAATTTTAAAGATACAAATAAAACATTATACAGGATTTATAAATGTTTAAAAACTTGAGGCTTCAGAATCATGGTTTCCCAAAAAGACTCGGGGAAAATCCACAGACTGACAAGGTAGCAGAGAAAACTTGGAAAAAGGAGACAGACACAAGTTTGCTGCCGTAACATTTTACTAAACTTGCCAGTCGTGATGGTGATGTCATCAGAAATAACAGTTTAAGCTGCAAATGACGAATGGTGGTTTTGTGTGTTGATCTCAAGCGTTGAGACAGGCAATTCAAGTATCTCCTATTTGATCCAAGCTCATTGTAGCAAAGTGGTGCAGAAAAAAATAATTATTTTACATTTTTTCCATACATTCGATCAATGTCCGTTTGATAGTATGCCGTAAGCTCTTTGCGTTTTAGTTTGAACGCATCTGTCACTAGACCAGTCTCAGGGGTCCAAGGATCAGGGCTCAAACGAATTTTTACTGGAATTTCAAACTTCTCCAGGTTAGCTGTAAAAGTAAACATTTTTTTTTAATACAAAATGTAAACATATAAACATAACCATTTTTCCACCATAAAGTAAAAAAGAAGGAACCATACTCTCACATGACACAAATGAAGAAGTGTTCCTCAAAACCCCCCAGTTAGCTCTGAAAACCTGTGTAGTCAGCAGTGGAGTGACAGGATCCACCAGTAACAGTCCTCCAGTTCCTATAGAAATACTGAAACACACCCCAACTTTTTGAGTGTCTGTGCTGCTCCCTGAATTCAGAAAAGCCCCAGTGAATAGAAGTGACAGTCTCAAGAAGAACACTGTTGTAGCAGTCTTATGATACTCATCTTCTGGAGAGAAAGTCTTTAAACCCATACTACCTCATCTTAAAAGAAAAACAAAACCAAAGACCAAACAAAACCCAAAAAGCAACCAGGGGGTTTTTGTGTTTTTCCTGATAGTCCTAAAGTGTTGAAAGTAAGGAAGCTCATTGGAGAGCTGTTCCCCTTACTGAAACAGAACAGCACAAAACACTATCATTTGCAAGAGCTTCTGCTATGGTTTTAGATGGAAGAAAACCAAAGAACTCAAAGTAATGGGCAGTATTAAAAAAGAAAAAAATCAAAACCAACCTATTTTCAGGTCAAATTAAAGAAAAAATCCATAAATGTTATCATTATCCTGTGCAACCTGTCATTTCTAGGTTTTCCTGCACCTTTTCCTTCCCCTTGACATTAACTTACTGGGTTTGGATTTTTTTTTTTTTTGCAATTTAGCACTAAAAAGCATACAATTACTTTAAAAGTAAAGCCTATTACACCAAAGTGAAAAACAAAATCAAATGTAAAATAACATAAAAGTACTTAGGATTGCCTTAGGATTAAATCAAATATTCCGCTTCATCTTGTGCTGCACAAATACAGAAAGAAAAGTGACTTTGTACATGCTCTCCACCACAGCAGCGCTTCTTAGAAGGACTCTGCCCATGTGCTCCATGCAGTCAAGAAAAATGGACCAGAGATGTGGGGCAAGGGAAAAAAAAAAATAAAAAAAAGAGTCTGCTGCAGCCGTGAGACTGCAGTCATCACAGGAGCATGCTCCTCTAATGGAAGTCTGCAAATACCCTAATCGCTAAATCAGAGTTTAATATATTCAGAAGTAATACAGAGAAGAGATATGGATAAATAAGATAAAGATAGTGGGAAGCATAGTTATACAGGGTAGAAAAGATGAGGACAAGTTACACAGAGGTGCAGAAGGGCATTATGACACTGAGTGATTGCAAAGCAGACAGCAGAAATCATTCATGGCAGAAATGCGTAAAAGAGAACGTATACGAAAAAAGATTTAACACCCACAATGACTATTTAAAAAACACTGTGTGGTCATAACTGACAGCTTTATGAAAAAAGCTCAGTGCTTAGTAATTGTCAAAAGCAGAAACAAGGCAGAAATTATTGCGGAAGAACAATCGGGGTATCACTGTGCCACTGCATAATTCTGCACCAGAATTGCTAAATAGACTATGGCCAATTAGCATGAAAAAGATGCAGCTGAGGAGGAAGTAAAATAGGCACTGAAAAAAAAAAATCACAACTGCCACTGTGACTGTTCTCTGCCTCTTCCCATACATGAGCTTGGCAGGACCAAACTAAAGGAGCAGATGGCAGCGTTAAAACAAACAAGAGGCATTTCTTCAAGGGAACACAGTCGAGCTGTGCAACCCCATCAAGAGGTAGTGTGGATACTGGTACAGAACATTACATAGCTTAAAATGCAACGAGAAGAGTTAATGAAAGAAAAGTCTACTGAAAATTATTAACTGCAAAGATACTGCTTTCAGTTTAAGAAACCCCTCAGATGCAAGTCACTGGAAGCCAGGACAGCCCCTGTCACCATAGGCTTATCTCAACTATGCAAAGGTGCACAGCACGTGAGACTGTACGCTAGCCAGCACACGTACCATGGATCTACAGGTGACCCATGTTCCTTTGGGCCAGCAGCTAAGGACAAAGAGATACACCAAGACATTTTAAAGAGCACCAGACATACTTATGGAAGAACTCAACTGAGGTTAAATTTGCCCTGGTTTTATATTCTTTCCTCAGCTATTAGCCATGGTCAGAAAATCTAAGTTACATAAACCAAAAGGACTGACCTTGTTGGGTTTTTTTTGTATGAAGGTTTCATTTCATAGATGTTCTATGAAATATACATACTCAAGGAAATACTTTTAGGGCCTATGCTTATGTGTTGCACAGACATTACGGTCCACAAGGTTCATGCTATCTGCCCAGCTACTCACCTGCCATGGCAGCCTCAGCTAGCACCTTCAGAACCTCTTTTTCCATCTCAGGACTGTTACAGATCTCTTCCCAAGTTCCTTTAAATCCTTTCTTTCGAGCTAGTTCTGCAAGCTCCTTTTGATTTGGCACAACAAATCCAATGACATAAGAATGGAAACTGAGAAGTATAATGCACTTTAGTATGAATTTTGTAAAGTTAACAAGTCTTCAAAAATAACATTTCAAGTTGGGGATTTGCACTTCATACAGAGAAATTGCTCTTAAAAGTTGGCTTTTGTTCACCTGATAATCTTTCTGAAATACTACACAAATTAGCTTTGCCTGCTTAAACGTAAGTAGAAAGAGAAGCCACTTACCTTACAGCAACCGGACTGTTTCAAGGTGTGCTGTCCATATGCATATTCCACTGTGCCTCATGCTCAGAGCTTTGGGGAAGCAGTCCCCATACGATGGCAACGCGCCCTGCCTCTCATGTTTTGCATCCCGATAAGGAAAACTGGTGGGCCACTTCCCTACCTCAGTTTCCTCTCAACTGCAGATCCAGTTACTGTGGAGGAGTAGAAGACTGCAGTGAAGAGGGGTTGGAGAGCAGGTTGTGGAATGAGCATATGCACAACACATCTCAAAGAAAGCCTGGGTAAGGGAAGTGATTTCTCTTTCAAGTGATTGTCCACATGCTCACTCTCCTGTTGACAATCTTTGTCTGCTCCTGATATGCCTAGAATGTATGAAGCTGTGACCTCAAAGTCTTTGGAAAACACTGAAGCACAATCCACCCTGAAAAAGGTATTCCGAGATTTTTGAGTTGGTCTTAAGTTTAGGGAAAATGTAAACAGACCCTCACGTAGCAACTCTATGTTGGGCTTTAAAGTCAATCACAGAGCCAGAGACAAAAGGGATTTCGGAAGATCACCTAATCCATTCACCTGCCTTGAAGCAGGGTCAGCTACATCTAACAGGTGTAGCCATTCTTAAACATCAGGCAAATGCCAGCCTTTCACTTCTTTCGTAAGCTGTTCCTGATGGCTATTCCCGACTCATCCTCTCTGCAGTTTACATCAGTCCCATTTTCATACAGCCAACAGTCAGATGTTCCTCTCCTTTCTGCAGAAATGGCTTCTGGATCTGTTCACAGACTTATTTCTTTTTTTTTTTTCCTTCTCATCTTCCCACTCTTTCTTCCTTCCTTACATTTCCTTTGGAATTTTGGGATTACCCTTTACTTCTAAGTCGTGCATCAGAGATCTCTGTCCAGACGTTCCCATTTTTATCCTACACTCTTTTCAAGAGATGCATCTTTTCTGAAGTGCTGTACATGTAACTCAGACTCTTGCTTGGTAGAGCAAAAATATCACTGCATCTTGTAGACTATACATCTGGTTTTGCCTAATTATTTACCTTCTTAGAACAGCATGGTACTTGCTGACTCATGCCAGCACCAGCTGATGGACCTCAGCCTGTATTTCCCGCAGTTGATTTATGTTAAGTATAATTTATATTTCCCCTCTTTAAACTAACCACTGCTTTCAAGCAAATCTCCTTCTAGTCAAGCTTGCTCTAAATTCTAATCCTGTCCTCTTCTGTCCCTTTGGTCCTGTCCCACCTTAACCATATAAAGATTTCTTAAATATTTTCAACTCTCTCTTTCACCAGACTGATCAATTAACGCAAAATACAGAACCTTAACCCTGGTACAGCGATTACTTCAGCTTATCCTCTAAGGTATCCTAGATAATTTTAAAATAGTAATTCTAAATACCCTTTTGGTTAATGTACATGACAATTTTTTCCTTTGTAACTGGTATGAATTACAATGGGTATGCAACAGCAGCTGTGAAGACTGCATAAGCATCCATTACAAACACAGGCTTCCCTGGCATCGTCTGCCAACAAGCTTTGCCTGTTGGCTGACATGAAACCGTTCTCATTTTCCGCTTACTAAGAATGTACTTCCAGAAAGACTTCAGATTAGCCTCAGTATCACTTACTGCTTCCATCTCACCTTCTGCCTTTGCCTCTGATCTACTCTGTAACCTGTATCATGTATGAAGGCATCCAGAACACAAAGGATCCTGTCACTTTCATCCCTGGTTCCTGTAGTCTTATGACATGCTTAGGGTCGTGTCCAGTAACCAGTGTCACCAGTGTCTCCACGAATAAACAGCACACAGAAGTAATCAGTTGGTTCGGTAAGCCTCAAACTTATAGTTCATCTAAAATTCAGCCTCGAGTGGAAGCATACTTCCTCTGGACAAATGGGTTCGTCCAACTACACCTTCTCCTGGAAAGGGCACCTTGCAGCTGACAGCTTCCAGAACGCATAGCTTTTAATGCTGTACCACTCAGTTAAATCTTCACTCGCTGCAGTTCAAATGCGAAAGCACTGAAGTATGCTTGAGAAGACTACATCTCTCTGAAACAGCCACTCCCCTCTCCACTACTGGTCCTTCTGCAGATTATTTGAATTCACTTCAAATAAGCTGAATTTCAGCTTCTTCAGTCTTGGAGGTTGTAACAACAGCATGATGGCAGAAACTGTCAGAATGTGGTCCTCAGGATTTCCTTAGTCATCTCCTCTGTGCCAGGACACTTTGCCAAAATCTCTCTCCTACACTAAGAATCTTCATTCTCCTCCTGTTCTTGTGATGCTACCCAAGCAGGGTTCTGGGATCTATGGTGAGAGACATCTACAGTGACACTACATGCTGACAGCACCATTTCTATTCTGTGAAATCTGGTCCTTACCAACTCTCCTTGAGCTTCCTGATGAGAACTCCCTTGAGGTTTTATTTGCCATATTTGCTCATTCTTCAGGTAAATCCACTGAATAAGTCCTGGATGAGTGAAATGCTGATAAAGCAACTAAGAATCTCCTCTGAAAGAGCTGTAATCATGATTTCTTTCACCAAACATTTTATTCCTTATCTCACTGAGCATTTTGTCTGAAGTGGCTAATGCACAGAGCTTTTGAAGCAATGACACTGTGAACACTTTGATTCTCTGCTACCATATTCAGGAGATGTGCACCCCAAAATCTAAGGTCAAATCACAGATTAAACCTATTTGTAAGTCTGCCTCCTCCTTGTCCTTTTGCATGTGGGAAGTAAAACAGGTACAAACAAAGGACTTCTCTTACACACGAGATCAGGCTGGCAAAGTATAAGAAGAGATAAGATACAGGAGAAGTCATGAGCACTGCTAACAAAAAGTCTCTGAGCTCACACTGCTGAGGTGAGTATATACCCACAATGAAATGTGCATATGGACAATCATCTAGAGAATCTGTATTACATGGCTGCTTATGCTGAATTCCATGCGTGAAACCGTAAGGAAGCAGTACAGCAGCAGCAGAAAAAACAATCTGCAATGTACTTGTTACCTTTCAAAATCACTCATAGATTGTCCTATTTTTAAGTAATAGGCAGGACACAGACTATCAGAGCCAAATGCTTGACAAGTGCATTTTAGTCTCCAACCTTATGATGACCTGGCAAAGTTAACACAAATTTCATAGTACAATTTCAGTAGTGAACTTCAACCCCTGAACAGCAAAAATTATCTGGAGGATGGCGGTCTTCTCCGAGGACAAGAGAGGGTGCTCAGAACAGGCACGTAATCTCAGGCAGTCAAAGGAAGCAAACATGAGACTTGCCTAACGTGTAAAAGCCACAAATCAAACCTAATACAATCAAAGTTTTCTTGGCAGTGGCGTGGCATGTCTAGTGCATGTTAACATACTAATCCAAAACGACCAAAACTGAAATTACAGGATGACTACCACTAGTTAACACAAGGAAAAAAGAACAAGGGACCAAAAAAAACCCCAAACACAGAGAACCAGGTGAACAAATCAAAAATATGATTTTTTTTATTTTATTACCACTGAGCAATTCCCTGGTATGCTTGTCCTAGCCTCCTTCAAAGTTATCAAGCCCCCAAAAAGGGTTTTTTTTTTGCTATACCGGAAATCATAATATTTCTGATCATTCAGAAGCTCCAAAACAAGCTTCCAAACATCAAAATAACAAGAAGAAATGATAACCACCAGAACTGCATTTAAGTCTATAATACATACAGGTGGGAAATTCTAGAAATAGGCATATGAGGGCTTAAGTTTCTAACTCAGGACTGCACTTAGAAGCAAACAGGAAGGACATCTGATCATTGATTACTGTGTATTTGCATAGTATTTACAGAATATTTTATTTCAAGTTTCAAAGCTTCTACTAATGTACTGCGGGATTTAAAGTATTTTTAATGTGCAAACCAGCTTCTGGGATGTTGGTGAGTTTTCCCCTCCCTGTTCCTCCACAGTACAACAGTACTTCCTCTAAAGAACAGCTCAATACAGAAAGGAATAAGGTGTCCCAGGGCATTATACAGCTAATAGTCTCTAAAGTGCTTTAATAATGCAGTCTGAGTTTAGCTACTTCTCAGATCAAGGAAAAAGGGAATGAAAGAAAGACTCATTCTTGACATTTTCCAATGAATGATGAAAAAGGTGGGAAAGGAAAAATAAAACCATACATTTCATACATTCCTCTATCAAAACATTTTAATTTTGATAAAGCTATTCCATTGTATTGTAAGTAAAATCCTTTTTTTAACTGGTTTAAGAAAATCGACACATTGAGTGGCAAAAAATTTTGCTTATGGCTTCAGTAAAAGAATACAACAAATAACAAAATATCAGCTGCTTCTTACCTGCTTGCATATGCACAAATGTTATCTACCAGTGGAAGGTTCTTTAGAGCTGCTTCTACTTTGCCAAGAGAAACATACTCTCCTGCCTGGAGCTTTACAAGATCCTTTTTACGATCTATTAAGGAAAAAAAGGAATCAAACACTAATTACAGACAAAACTTTAGACATCGATTTTGTACTTTTCTGAAAAGTACATAAAAATGGCAAAAGGTAAGGTGATTCATGTTTGGTGAACATACCAGAAATATTTCATATCAGTTTTCCGGACTGGGCACTTCATCAATCTGTCCCTCAAACATGAGACACATTTAGATCCCATCCATTTTCTGTCTTTAGAACAGCATCTCCTATATGACTGCACTGGCATGTGAATGGAAGACAATTAGGGTTATGCAAAAGCCAGTGTTTGGCCAGAAGCACATGTTTTGTGCTTTCTGGTCCAGGCGCTTAAGGCAGGAAATGCAGCATTAGGTGACATTTTGATATTTATTCCCAGGCTAAATCTGTATTTAAAGAGCAACTGTCCATCTGTTATTTGAAACACAATAGGAACCGAAAACCGAGCCCAAATTACTTGAGCTTATTACACATAGACCAAAGGCGGCAAGCAGAGGGCCTTACCCGCC
This sequence comes from Pedionomus torquatus, assembly GCA_013398155.1. Lineage (NCBI taxonomy): Eukaryota > Metazoa > Chordata > Aves > Charadriiformes > Pedionomidae > Pedionomus > Pedionomus torquatus. The sequence continues at coordinate 385,800 of VZRU01010605.1, forward strand.
CAGCTGCGATGGCAGCCAGTGGTACCTCTCCTTGGCCACAGGCCTTCACCCTGCTTTGCGCAACCAGGCAAGGGAGCTTTGTAGCTCCCTGGCTTCTCTGGCCCATGCAAGGCAGCTGCAATCGGACATAAGATTCTCCTCATATAATAAACCAAATATGCTTAGCTTTCATGATTAAAAAGCACCCACTGACTTCAAGAGACACACCCGGCAGTTTATAGGACACCTAGCTTTGTGCCCAGAAGCGTCCAAGAATTATAAGCCCATCACAACCTTATGCACTTTATTTAAGCATACTTTTCCCCTAGTTCCTTTATGGCAAAGAGATATTCTTAATATGAAGAACTTCAAGATTTAAAAAAGGCTTGACTACTGAGCACATATTATGAGAAGAGCTCTTTCATTGAATCAAATTCCACACTTAAAAGAATTATAAAACTTAAGGCAGCTTACAGAGCTCAATTAGCCTACATTTTATTCTCTAATCACTACTGTATCTCACTGACAGAGTAGAGTCAGCATTAAGACTGTTTAAAAGGAAGGAATTGTTTTAAAAAGCAGTTTTTAAAACAAACAATCAGGTTGATGGCAACATATCAGAATTTCCCTGGGATACACCGCAGGGCTTTAAGGTTTGGGTTTTGGTTTTTTTTTTGGTAAATTACAATATTTAGCGACTCTGAAAAATGCATACATATACATTCACCTGAGTTTTTAACTCACCAATTATTTTTAGACATCCATCTTGCTGAAACTCTCCAATATCTCCGGTGTGGAGCCACCTCTGCCCGTTCTCATCAACAGTGAAATCTTTTTTGGTTCGTACTTCGTTTTTGTAGTATCCCACAGTCACATTTTGCCCTCCAATAAGAATCTCACCTCTAGGATATGGTTTATCAGTGTTATAATAGCCACCTAAAAGTACAGTTTTTGTTAACAAGAACTAAAATATATTCCAAAGCAAGAATTCCTAGTACTTTTACTATTTAGTTATAGAACTAAACAGTTTAGCAAGCCCTTAGACAAAGTTACCACTTGCCTAAATAGTTCAGCAAGAGAAGAGATGGTTCCAGTTCTTTTCAGCATATAAACCACTATCTGTTTGTTTACAAACAGTGAAATCCACACTAACTTAGACGGCAAATGCCACCTCTATGCAGTCTTTCTGCCACAACTAATATGGTCTATCAGTTCCATACAGGCTTGAATCACACAAAAAAAAAAAAAA
>VZRU01010605.1:387046-406466 GCA_013398155.1 Pedionomus torquatus
AAAAGAAAAAAAAACAGATAAATTTTGCCTCGTATTTTATGAAAGAAAAAAGCTACAAGGTTTTACCTTAGCCCAAACCACACAAACTATTGTGTGTTTCTGCTCTAAAATACATAAAAGCCTATATAGCCTATAGAAAGGAAATCACCTAAACATGTGAGACTTCATTAAATATACTTTATATAGCCTCCATGAAGCTTCCATTCCATATGCTTTTTTATTAATTTTATTAATAATAATAGTATTATGAAGATTATTTTTAAATAATTTCTGAACTGGCAACAGAAGGTATCATGTATGCACTTCAGTTGAAGTCTCCTGAATCCAGCAGCTCTAAGACACAACATACAAGACCTGCATCCTGTCCTGCAAGAACACTGATCTAAATCAGAGGTACAATATACTTTTACACTGTTACAGTGACTGGAATAAAAGAAACAGTATAGCCAAAGAAAATCATAATACAACCTTGTCCAAATAGCAGTTAAATTTATAGCTTCTGTCTAGATATTTGTACGTTTAAAAACCACTGAGAAATTTCTTTCACCTTTGTTCTCCCCATGATCAAACTTAAGTAGAAGTAGCACAGAAAATTTTAAAAGCCAAAAAATACTCTTCTAACGACCACTACTGAGCAAAGCCCACAGAAAATAGCTACATGAAGCTCTTAAAAACACACTATAGTTTAATCACATACAGAAATTCTCACCTTCTTCCCAGTTCATTAACTTGATTTCACAACAGACCAAAGGTGCTCCCACTCTTCCTGTAGTGTAGTCCCAAACTAGAATTTAACAAAAAGAGCACTTTTCAGAAATTACCAAAACATAATTAGATGCACGACAACAAAGATTTCTCTATCTCATTTAGTAAAATGAACTGCAATTTACTTCTGGACCAAACTTCCAAGAACACCAATGAATCTATCAGTTATACAGAGGAAATCCTTATCCTGCAAAGAGAATAGGTGTCTGCTTCTACAGATAACTCCAGTCATATTAACACAGCTTTGACAGCAAGCTGTACAGGAATATCATGCTTCAGAACTTTAATGTTTGCTGGACTCTGAAATAAGTAGCAACAATTCAGGGATTCTATGTTTTGATACACTTTCCTGATATCTCAATTCCCAAACATTTCTGGATCATATGCATCACCTTCCCAAAAGAGCATCACTGGAGACTACACCATTTGTATTTCAGTTCCTCTTTCTCCTCCGTCAAGCTACTGAAGAAGACTTTTCAAAAGCTATCTTGGAATAAAGCCTACATCATAGCAATTTGTGGATCACCAAGGAATGTAACACAAGATCTACTATCTAGCAATATCTAGCCATGAACCTCAAATACTTCTCATATTATTCTTAGGTAGATCACATCATTACCAAAAAATAGATCTGACTGTTTCTCCCACCAAGGAATGTAAGCGAAATTTTAGGACTACAAGACAACTGAAACCAGGAAATTCTGTTATATATAAATCAAAACCTGGTGCAGGTTTTTGCATTACCTTTTATTTTCCTAATGTCTCAATACATTCACCAAAAATAGAAATAATTTGTTCCGTTCAACTGGTGAGTGCAATAACACCAAGATCCCATTCACACTATTACAGGTTTCTCTTCCACAAATGAGAACATTAATTTCATGTGTAGGTCCCATATGTATCCAGCTTTAGCACATGTCAAAAAAAAAAAACCCCAGTACTCCTAACTGGTTTACACTTTTATGATTCCATGTAATTCCCACGACTTCTCAGCTACATTTGGTGGGATACACCAACTGAGGAGACTGTCAAAGATGACACACGCAGAGGGCTCAGCGTGGATCACCGCCACCAACCTTCTGTGATTGTTCCAGCTCCTGCTGATTCAGTCAGTCCATACCCCTGTCCTACAGGGCAACAGAAACAAATGTTCATAAACCGCTGAGTTGCTGCAGAGAGTGGAGCTCCTCCACAAAGCAGGACGCGAATTTTTCCACCCAGCAGCATTCGTACTTTCCGGAAAATAAGGCTAAAATGCAAAGGTAAGAGTACATATTTGTTGCTTAAAAACAAAACAAGAGAGTACGCAATTTTATATCTAAACAGAAAGTTTCCACCAAATTCAAATAAACTTTTATGGCACTCAAGGAAAACCTTCAAGGAGCACATTTAAACTGTTCAAAACTCAAGCAGAGCTTTTTAAGATTTGAAGATGGGTTAAATATTTTGAGAATATAGATTTAGTAGTTCTGTTATTTTCTCCTAAAAAATAATTTAAATAAGCTATATTAAGTTTTGCATTTATATTATCCTTCAGTCTCACTCAAGTTGGGAGTTTATCCTTATGGGTTCCCTCCAACTTTAAATAGTCTATGATTCACTTCTGTGAAAATGTGAAGTCTGCAGATTTACAGGAACAGACTTCCCATCTTACCCCAAAGTTGTATAAATTCATTACTGAAGTCCCAATGAAAATAAAGAAATGAATATAAATCTCCAATCAGTTTCAAGTTAAATAGCATCCATTCAAATTATACCAGTAAATATTTAAAATCATCACACAAATTACTGATTTGTTGTTTCAAATTTACATTTAATTACAGACTTGTTTGTATTCAAAGCATCAACATTAAAACAAAGAGAAGCACACACAAAAACCCCAGATGTTACTCATGTGATAAGACTTTGACAAGCATTTATTTGGTGCCATCGAAATTAAAATTACCTATCACAGAGTGGGGTACTGTAACCTTTGGAAATCTGTTCCATTTTGTAGTTGTAGGCCAATATAAATAGATTCCGCTGGAAACTAGTCATTTCATTCACTTTATTCATGACGTTTTTGTAGATCCGATCCATAATTTCCTAGTTGCATAAAGAGATTAGCTTTAACTCAAAGTAACAGAAATCCTCAATTCAGTACCACAAAAAAGGAACATAGTCTAGAAGTTCTAGTACATTTCAGATTACAACCTGCTCCCAGGTCGCTTCCTCTTCCACTGCTAAAAGACAGCAAGATGTTCACAGAAACTAAGGAAGCAAACATCGGAGCAGGAGTCCTAGTAATGCCCAAGCTGCCTGATGTCAACTATCTTTATTCTATTAGTTTGCCATTTTAATTAGTAGTTTATTGTTCATCATAATAATTTAAACCCCATACCTTTTTAAACTTTGAAAAATGTCAACACTCATATGGTAACATTTATCCTCAACATACAAATACCAAAAAAAATATTATTTAAGCTAGGTTAGCATCAAAAGTTCTACCTTTTTTATTTAAATGGTCATAAAATCATAGAATAGTTTGGGCTGGAAGGGACCTTTAAAGGTCATCTAGTCCAGCCGCTTGCAATGAGCTGTGACTTCTTTAAGTAGATCAGGTTGTTCAGAGCCCTGTCAAACCTGACCTTGAATATTTCTAGGGATGGAGCATCTACCACCACTCTCGGCTGCCTGTTGTCAGTGTTTCACCACCCTTATTTAAAAAAAAAAAATCCTCCTCGTATCTAATTTAAATGTACCCACTTTTAGTTTAAAGCCATTACCCCCTGTCCTGTTGCAGCAGGCCCTACTAAAAAGTTTGTCGCCATATTTCTTATAAGTCCCTTTTAAGTACAGGAAGGCTGCTATAAGGTCTCTCCAGAGCCTTCTCTTCTCCAGGCTCAACAACACCAACTCTCTCAGCCTGTCCTCACAGCAGAGGTACTCCAGCCCTCTGATCATCTTTGTGGCCTCCTCTGGACTCCCTCCAACAGGTCAACATCTTTTCTATGCAGAGGACGGGAACCCTGCACTTGGCCTTGTTGAACCTTATGATGCTCACTTTAGTTAACTCTCAAGCTTGTCCAGGTCCTTCCAAATGACATCCCATCCCTCAGGAGTGACAATCACACCATTCAGCTTGGTGACATTAATTTTGTCATTAAAAGGTTGAATTATGAATTACATTTTTAAAATAACTTTAAAAATTATTTATCCCTCAGTTACTTACCGGGACAGCTGCCATTAGGGTTGGCTTAAGTGTAGTGACATCACCTTTGCTTCCTTTCTTTATTTTAGAGGACTAAAGCAAAGAACAACATTATTAGCAGACACAGTAAAGATTTTTAACATGAGAAACAAAATATAGCACATCTTTCAAACATCTTCACTTAAATTTAATTTAACAACTAGAACTAGCCCAGAGTACCAGTCATAACCACCAATACCCTGCTTCATGAATTGCAGAAAAGTTTTGTTGTAATATTTTTAAAGAAATATTACAAAGATCTGATGCAACTAGCTTTTGGTGTTTTTTACCATAAAGGCTTATATCAACAACACACCTGGTCAGCTAGCGTCTGAGGTGAAGAGTAACCAATGCGGCATCCATGAGACAGACAGACAAGTTCAGCACTCAGCTCCAGAACATGGGCAAGAGGCAAATAACCAATATAGATGTCTTTTTCCCTGTAAAAAAAAAAAAAAAAAAAATAGGTTTTTGTTTTAAATTATGTTGTAATATTTCAAATATTATGAATTTTGTTTCAAAAGTTGCTGCATACTGTAGGTTTAAGGCACAAAGTGTAAAGTTTACTTATCTGAACACAGTTATGGTTGTGAAAGCAACTCTGTGGACAAGATTAAAAACTGCACCAAACATAGAAACCACAGAATTTAACACTAACCAAAGGAAGTACTGGTTAGGGAAGCTTTCAGCCACTCTAGAGCAAGGCGGCCCCACAGGCTTTTGTGTCCCGGTCTTGCTCGCGTACAGAAGACGAGAGAACAAACAGCACATGAAGTAGTCATGTCATTTAATGCAGTACTGGAAGATGCTCAGACATCAGCATATAGTATGATGTGTCACAGACAAAGCAATATAAAAACAGTTAACATTTTACACAGTAATTTAATCTGAAATCATATGCAACTACATGCTGGTAACGTTGGCACGTACCCTAGATTTGGAATCCTCTCAGCCATTCCAGTTATCCCAGCAATTATGTTGCAGTGGGAAATCATAACTCCCTTGGGAACCCCTGTGGATCCACTCGTGTACATGATCACCGCGATATCAGAGGGCACAGGCCTAGCCTGCTGTTTGTTTCCTGTAATTTGTGTTAAGAAAGAAAACGTATAAAGTGTGGAAGACTAGGAGATCTGATACACTAACACATTTTAGCAGTCATTCCAATACAACACTATGTGACTATTATATTCTGCTTTCGGTTAAGAAGATTGCAGTCAAGTGTTTTCAGCAAGAGCAGGAGCTGCTCTGTGTGAGCTGAGCAATACTGCAACTGATTGTCCTGGTCTATCATGACAACACTTTTTCTATCATGTTTCCCATGTTCCTGCAGAGGAGAGAAAAAAAGGCAGAGCTTTGGCTTCTCCAAAACATGACTGAGCTTCATGTCCTTAGGAAGGCAAGCTGCACTGGTTCCACGCTGCTGAGGGTCACTCCCCATTTGCAAAGCTACTTTCTCATGAGTCCCCTGGCAGGAAAATACCACACTGCCTCATTTGCAACACCTGCAGCAAGGCACTGCTGAGCCAACAGAAGGTCTAATTTCTTTTAAATATTCAAAGAAAGTTCAATAGCATCAATAGAATTAAAGTCTTTTTAAGATACTTGCACTGAGAGCAAGAAGATAGGAAAACAACTGCGTTTATTCAGAAAAACGGCATAACGTGCAACACACATAGCACAACATATTGAACGAGAAGAGTGAAAGCATATTTCATAATTTCCCACTCACTAAATTCTGTATATCCCTACATGACAAACACAGAGGAAAAAAAAAACATAAGCAGGAGCTTATGTACTTAATATATTATTAATTGTACACGCTTGACCATAAATAAGTCATTGAAGTATTCCACAATTTATGATTGGTGAAGCAGACAAAGATTGTGTTCCTCTATTAGAGTGTACAGTGTGTGATAATTAAAAGACTGAAGAAAGATTAGATGCTTTTTACATGGCACACAGATTAACAGATCTCAAGGAACTAATGAATTATAGCCATAATTTTTTCTGTTGTTGTCTGAAACAGTTCCAATAGTACACAAAACTGTTACATCAAAAAGGGAAACCATCTTTCAGAGAAACTGAGAGGACACAATGTTGGAAGCAAACACATCATTCCCCTGAACATCAACAGCAGATGGATTAACCACCCACCCTACTCTAACAAAACTGAATCCAACATTCTTGTGCCTTCACTGGTTAAAAGATTCTAAAAACACAAAACATAAGAACAGAAAAGTAACTAACTCTAACCATTCTATGATTCAATGCTTCTATACTGAATATAGTGAAATATTAAGATACTAGGTTCAGCAGCTCTTTAGAGCCAAGAAGAAAAGCTTGTTATAATAATGGTTAAAATATCTTCTGAAATTCTGAATTCTAATTCTAAAAATGTTACATAGATTGGAAATAGATTTCAAGAAGTTTACAAAGTAGACTGACACCTTCAGAAGACTGAAATAGGCAATAAAAGTGACTGAGTTCTATCAGATTTAAAATGCTATTTTACATTGTTATTTGTGACTTCAACAAGACTTAATGGTAGTGAATTACTGATGTCTTTTGCTATAAAACGCACGATAATTTTCTCTGTGTGCTCTGAATAACCTGGTTTTAATATGGCTGATCATCAAAGTGCTTTCTAAGTTTCTATCCTGATCTAAAAGCTTACCCTAAGATTTATTCTTCAACATGTGACACTTGTAGAGAAAACAGTTTTTATTAGAAGAATTTTGTTCATCTGTTGCAACAACAACAAAAAAACAGAAACAAAAACACACAACAAAAGACCCAACTGAACTAAAAACTTCACACTCCAGAATCCAACCACAGCCGAACAAAAAAACCCCACATATTGTAAGGAAAAAGCAGATGATAAAAGGTTAATGACGGCCCTTTTTTTTTTTTTTTTTTTTNAAAGTTTATGCCGGCCCTTTTTTTTTTTTTTTTTTGAGATCTGCAATTTTCCCAAGTCTATTCAACAGGGTCAAAGTAGGACAACAAATGAGATGATGCAAATAGAAAGAAGAGCTAACCTACCAGTATCTGCCTTGGCCCCCATAGCTTGCACAGAAGCCATCGTGTGAACAATGACACCCTTGGGAAACTCTGACCATGTTGTTGGTTTGCCATCCACCGTAATAATATGTCGCAGCAGTGGAACCTGAGAAACTATTTCCTGTGGAAAAGAACATGTGTTCAGAAACCAAACACAAGGTTTGTGCCAAGAAGGAGGAGGAAAAAAAAAATCTACTGTATACATTAAAAAAGCATCGACATAAAATACCCAAGGATTTACCATTTCAGAAGATAGACTTGTCTAGCTCAAACAGCTGCAAAGCTTGAAACTTTCCACAATTAGATTTGCAGGACAGATTAAAATTTCCACTTACAAGTCCAAAAATTTTTCCAACCATTTACTGAGCTGGGTCTTATTTCAAGAAAAGCCCACAAACAAGACTGCAATGATTTGTAGAGGTAACTGACTTTCCATTCTCATAGAACACCAAGAGAAACCGGAGACACTGACTGAGCTTGCAATAATTCTTATGTTGCTCCTTGATTCCTATGTTATTTAAAATAAGCGACAGCTAGCAAAAGTACAGAAAATTATCAGTTAAGGATTAGTTATTAATTTCAAGCAAAATGTGAGTTGGAAAACATTTATCAGTGTTCTAGAGGAAGAAGAGATGAGTAAAATCTCTAGCAGAAGAAATTAATTTTCCTACTGCAAGTTGCGTCCATTGTACCTATCCAGTCATTCTAGTAACCAAAAAAAGCTTTGGGAAAGTCTCATTCAAAACTCAGCAACAGCACACAGTTTTAAATTAAAACAATTCCCTTACATGAAAGGTCTTGCTCCCCCAAAAGACATAATGATGAAACTCAGGCAGATTAGTTGTTCCACTTGTCTATTCAAACTGGGTCAGTAAGTCAAAAATGTTTTTTGACTGTTATAATGTTTAATAAGCTTTCACCTCCACTGGAAAACAGCTCTAGCTCTTCGAGCACCCGTCTTTAGATTTAAGAGACATTCTCTGCCAGGAAAGCATCCAACAATAAATCAGGAGGACGGTCACATTTAGCTATTCTTATACAGTTTATACATTTTTCCATTCTTCCCATTTGCTTCAACAGTTAATAAGCACTAAATACAAGGAACTGCTATGGTTTCTGGGTGGAAAGGTGCTGTTGCAGGCAGCGCTGCAGGTCTTCAATACTGAAAATTGCTCATCCTGTTCTCCAAAGTCATCGCGGAGTCTAAATCCCACTGAAGGCTACCTATCAGGGTTTTTTGTACATGAAGACAGATACACAAATCTTATTTTTAAAAAGCGCCTACCCTATAGAAAGGCAATAAATCATTGTACCGTACAATGGAACCGGGTCTTTTAACAATAGCAAACAGGTAACGCTGGAAAGAAGTAGACAAAGAACAGTTTTCTTACTTTCAATTTTGTTTGCATCAATTCTTTACTGGTAATGATGGTGGTCACCTCTGTCTCATTCAGGCCGTGTACTATTGCTGGGCCTCCCAAAGTAGCATACAGAGTAACGACTGAAACAGAAAATGAGAGAAAGAGGTGAATACCAATGTTCACACTGCAAGTATACTTTACAATAAAGGGCTGAGATTAACCTCCTTTAAATTAGGGAACAGTAAAATTATCTGTCATCTATTATAATGGTGGTGTAGTTTTGTGGTTCCAAAAAATACATATCACACAGATTTAAATACAGCATAATCTTCAGTTACTCTCAGAAGGAACAAAGAAAAACCACTGTCTATATGACTGATAACTATTTTTCAAGGTCTAACCAGAGGTATCAAAACCACACAATTCTCTTCTAGAATTGCTCTCATACCTCCAGGACTTTACCCGTTCTCAGTTTAATACACTGTTTAACAGTCCTCCTGTATATAAGAAACAGATTTCATCTACATGACTTTTCAGACTTCACAGGTTCTGCTACTGGGATGTAACAGAGCATCTACAGCCTTTTACGATTGGCTGCTAGTAAGAAATTTCTATAACGCTGTAATATGTTGTTACCAGCAGATTAATTCTCACAGTAATAAATCTGACACTGTCATGTTCTCCCATCTATTTAAAACAACATAATAAAGGTATCATCACCACAATCATTAGACTGATATCATAAGAATACAGAATAGCAAGGAAGGAAAGGATTTAGGAAACTGACTGTTAGAAGCACTGTTTCCTGTATTTATGGACAGCTTATTAGCAAAACACTGTTAAACCACAACTATTTCATATTAACAATCGTACTTTATTTCCTGCCATTTTTATGATAACTGGATCAAAAAAGACAGGAAGAGACTGGGAAAGAAAAAGCTCAAAAAGGAAAAGAGGTAAAAAAATAATAATTCCCTATTTTCCAAGCAGAATGCTAAACAGGGGCATCTCAAAGTTTTAAGGGCAAGCAACACACTTGTAATAATTACAAATCAGGGCTAGAAGTTGTCACATTAAGTATCTGAATTTCTTGTGCATTTTAGTCTGGATTTAGCTGAATATTTAAACAACAATTATTAAAACAAGACAACTCATTGTATGTTAGGGCTGTAATTACACTATGGTCACTGCAGCAAAAATTAAGTAAAAAATTGAACTCTGTTGTATTGTAAGAATTGAAGTCCAGGGAGTTACTAATCCTGTGCAGCATACCAAAGGAAGAACTCAAAAGCAGTTTTCTTACAGAGAAAAGTAAATAGTTGACCTCTACTTATTTTTTCCTTGTTAAAACAGTCCATCATAGTTCAGAACTGTTGCAGGGCAAACGCACATGCACTGTGTTTTCTTTAATTTGGTGGGAGCAAAGTCCAGAAGAGTGCCTCTACTAGTTCCCACGAGCTCTCTCCACTTACGGCAGTGACCCCTGTTACATAAACAGCTCGCAGAAATTCAGCTTCCCCAAGCCAGCAAGCACAACCGGGATGACACACCACCCGGAAAGAGAAGTATAATCTCTGAAATAACCGTTTATGTAGTTAATTACTCATCTACAAGTAAGTACATCAGGGACAACTTGAAAGCTGTACAGAAAAGCCAAAGAGAAAGAGGGCTACATCATTTGTATGATGGTATATTGACGGCATGAAGGAAAAAAAAAACAAAAATAAAACAAGCAATGACTGATCTGTGAAATTCTCACTTTAACACTGACACCCAAAACCTTTTCAAGGAAATCTCAAAGCTTAGGTAATTTTTCCTCTTAGTTTTCTACGGAAAGCATACCAAGAAGGGATTACCTTTTGTGTTCACCTTTAACACACGCAATAGCACAAGGGAGCCTTAGGTATGTGAACTTCTGCTAGGAATAATGCTCTGGCAAAAAGAAAAATCTCAACATCACTAAATTTGCCAGCTAACATACAAAAACAAAACCTTGTCCTAAAGAAACAAACACCACTTTGGCCATTTATTTCAATGTAAACAAAAACAAAACGTTAAACTGAGCATTTCAGCATCCACCATATAAAAATAAAACTGCAAAGTATACCTTTAAAGGCTTCAGCCAAATCAATTCTGACAAAACCACTTCGACTCATGCTTCAGGAAGGCATGATTGAAAAATGAAACATAACCTTTCACATGTTTATCACTGCTTGGTTATACACTTGATGTTGTATCTCCCCACAATGGTGAAGAGCTCTTCCCACAGATGAAGAGGAAATACTTTAGAAGAAAGTCTGGTTTTGTGTCAGTACTCCTTTTTCCATTTTTGAACTAGCAATCCCACTCTACCTCCTGCAAGACTCAGATAGCTTCACATAACAAAGTTTACAACTGTGTGTTTCTAATCATAAAACCACTTGTTAGCGTGAGTAATCCATAACATGAAAATTAGTTTTGCCATTTTAATTCCAGAGTACAAAAGGCATTTTCTCCAACACGACGTAGGAAGCAAATGAACCTGCTCTCTTGGCATCAGTTCTGGGCACAACCCATCAGATTTAATACACTTCACATTTGGAAAGAATGTCACAACATTATCACAGCACTTAGCTGTTGTAAAACCTGTAAACTGAAAAATGCTCATATAAGTCATTTAGCAATGTCTTGTCAGACTATTTCTTCAACACCATCTGAATTTATAATTCATTCAGCAAGGCGACTACGTGAATACTGCATGATAATATCATCATCTGCCAACACACAAGTCAGCCAAGTTCATGTTAGATGACATACAGCTTAGATGCTAAGTACCACGTCAGACAGTGTGTCGAAGCACGTCTCAATAAGGGAATATAAAAAAAATAATCTGACAAAACCAAAAACACATGCATACCATTCTACACACGACATCTATCCACTATCTCAGATGACCTTTTTTTTTCTCCTCAAATTACGAAATCATCCTAGGACTCGTAAGTGCACTTCACTTCCAAAGAAAAAAAAATTGATTCAAGTCTTTGCATTTAGTCAGTAGGAATCTACACATCCCAAAAGTGATAAAAGGGAACTGACACAGTGTATTATGAGACACATAGTTTAAAAGCAACAGAGGCATCTCATCTGGGAGCAGCCTGTGCAGACCTCTGCTCTGGCAGGCAAGTTCCCAGCAGTCCCTCACTGAAGAAAGCGCCATGAGTATCAGTGAATTTAGGCTAGAAGGCACCTGGGAAGGAACCTGCACAAAACAGTTCATTACAACAGTGCTCAGGGCTGTGGCAAGTTTGGCTTTAAGTATCTCCAAGGATGGAGATTTCACAACCATTCTAGTCTTCTGTTCTAGAATTTAACCACCCTCACAATGAGGACATCTGTCTTAATATCTAATAGAATTTTCCCATGTTTCAGCTTGTGTCTATTGTGTCCAGTATTATAAAACACACCTTTGCAGAGTTTGGCTTCAACACCTCTGTATGCTCCCATTAGAAAGCAACGAGGTCTCAACTCACTCATCTTAATGCTGAATAGATTCAACAGACCCCAGTCTATCAGCCTCTCCTCATGTCACATTCTCCAACCCCTTCAAGCACCTTGGCAACCCTCCACTGGATGCAGTCCAGTATGTCACGGTCTTTTTTTTTTTTTTTTTTAATTGGGAAACCACATATAGAGTATTGTGTCTAGTTTGGGGTCTCACCATCATCCAAATGGAGAAGAAGGACCACTTCCTTGGACCTACCTGCTACACTCATGCTACTACCACCCAGGATGTTGTCAGTCAGCCTTCACCGCAAGAAGGCAGTGTATACTCACAGTTGGCTCACTACCCACCAGGGCTCCCAGGCCTTCTGCAAAGCCGCTCTCTATCCAGCTGTCCCCCAGCTTGTACTGGTGCATGAGGTTATTTCAGCATGGACACTGAAATCTGCCTTCATTGAACTTCATGAGATTCCCAATGGCTCACTTTTCCAGCTGAGAGGCCCCTCTAAACATCAGCCCTGCCCTCCAGCGTACTGGCTGCTCCCACCAACTTGCTATGGGCTGTGACCTGCTGCATTTACACTGTCCCATCATCCAGATCTTCAATAAAGGCATTAAACAGTACTAGACTCCATTACAAGCCTGAAGGGCTGGCAGCTAACTCTGTCCTGATGGTCACAATGCTTTCAGCCAGTGGACCAATGAATTTTCCATCCATCTTACCAGCTACTTATCCAGTCTCTAAATCATTTAGACATACAGATACTATGGGAGACCATGTCAAAGGCCTTGCTAAGGTCACAATATACAACACCTACTCTCTCCTTGTCCACAGAACTGGTCATCACATAAGGCAAGCAGGTTAATTTTGAAGGGATATTGGCTAGGGCAGTACATCTTGTTACCAACTTCACCCTTAAAACTGAGGGGATAATACAACATAAGAGTACACATAAAATAAGCACACGGACCCACATTAAAGACTTACTTAAATGAAAACTGCTATATACTCATGAACATATGCTTTTTCAAACTGAAACAGACTCATGCTTAGAGCAGAGAAGGACAATTTAAGATTTTTTTTGTTAGGCCTGCTTCCAAAATCTGAAAAAGTCTAACTGAAATACATCCTTAGTTTTAGTAGGTAGTAAATCAAGGATATCCACATATCTGACTTTTACAGCCCATCTCTTATTGAAGAAGGGTAAATGTGGCATGGGAGAGAAGAGGCCAAAGTTTGTGAGGAACAGCAGCTGCTAAAATGCCCTAAGGGAAATGCCCCCATGAGAGCAACACGGAACCCAGTGTGTTGTTCACCTGATGGCTAAGTGTTGATGAGACAATTGAAAACAATTCCTATACCAAACTGAGATCAGCACTTCATAGGTTTCTCAGCAAGACAAATCGGCATAGAGCTCCTATGCATATCCTTGTCCCCAGGCTCAGCCTAGACAAGGTACACAGCAGGCTTTGCACTGTAGCAGAGATGTACCCACAGACACAGCTGTGGCCCTCTACACAGCTCAAGTGGAAGGCAGGAGAGGTGGTTTGTATTTATCTCTGCCCTGTGCAGTGAAGCTGTGCAAGAAGACTTCCAGCCAGTCTGACCTGTTCTGCCACTCCTCAAAGGCACCTCCACCACAGTCCAGCACACATCCTGCCAAGAAAGCACCTCCTCTTCCCTGAGTAGACTGTTCTCCCTTAACACAGTTAGTGCTCTACACAATATAAACAGAAGACTAAAGTGTAACTGGAAGTTACAGAATGGGACTAAGACTGTCATCAGACAGAAGATCCCTAAAGACACTTCTCTTACAGTCAATCCACGAGAAAATGTGGAGAACCCAGTCTCAGCCCACTGCCAGAGTTAGGGACCCAACCAGTGTATGATTAAATCAGATACTATGAATCAGAGTGAGACTGACTTTAAATAGCTCACCAAAACTAAACACAGTCTTAAGGTTTCTGTAATGGTCACTAGAGCTCAAGTTTTTCCTTGAGCAGCCTCAAATCAGCATTCAGGTTAAAATAGGATGTACTAGATGACATGAAATGGACTATGAGGAAGTCGAGAGAGTCAGAGAGAAGGAAAATATAAAAATATTTTAAAACCCCCATGTATCAGGCTCAGCTTAAGGTTTGATTTTAGAAATGATTTACAGTTTGGTAAAGAAGTTATTAAGCAACTTTTTAATTCAAAAGAGCTGTCCAAAATAAGTTCAGGGCTTTCTCATTTCTTTTCACTTCTTAGAGATAACAACATGATAAACTCTAACCAAAATCAAAACTGAAGAGTTGACAAAATAACCAGTTAAAACAGAACTTACAGGCACAGATGAAGGTTTGACGTCAACTCCTGAAACTGAGTCAATGAATTGATGTGTGATATCTGTCTGTTTGTTTTTAGAAACTTGGGAATGTGTGCTGATTTGAGATTAAAAGAAGATAAACCTCTCACAAATTCATTGAGCAAGATATGCTTACTGAAATCATACTCCAGCTGCAAACAGATACACATTTCTCCACTGAGTAAGGCAAAGAACAGCAAAGTGCATGGTCTACCTTATGAAATATTTTTTTTTATTTGTAGTTTTTAACACAAAGGTATAAACTTTATAGAAAGTAAAGTAAGAGAAAGGTTTGTTTTCAGCTTGTGCTGCAAGATCAAAAAACATTAAGTACTTGAGGAGAGACGCGCACTTACGCTGATAGTTGTACATAAAGCAGGCCTGTGCTGCAATCATCCACTCGGCTCTCGTCTCACAAAAGATCGCAATGTTCGTCTTTGGTTGCTGACCCAACACTGCTAAGCCTTTTCCAAAATTAACAGCTTTAATGTATACATCTTCGTATGAAAGCCAGGTGTACTTGCCAAGGATGACCTAATAAGAATAACAAATTCAATTTAGAAAGTGAAGATACTTAATACATGTTCTACTACAATTTTTATTCACGTGAAGCAACCACAGATGTTTGAAGTGAAAGTTTCTTAAATTCTAAAAGCAGTTTATTCAAGATAATGAATAACCTTCTTTCCAAAAACTAGAGGGTCTGTGGAAGTTCCAACACAAATACTACAATATCTCCATGCCTATTATCACCTCAGTTTCTGTTTTCACAGTAGGAAAGGACATGATTCCCACCATACTTCGTAGCATCAGAAGCCCCCTAAAAGGCCATGGTTATCTGACACATATGCCGTTAGATTTTTTTTTTACGTATCCAAATAGGATATTTAGGTGTTCATTCTTACAAAAACCCAGGAAAGCGGGGAAACTGGAATCCAGAAAGCAGTATATCAATGGGTCCTTGGTCAGAAATTGTGAAATCTCTTTCCTTTCGTCTGTTCTGAAACAAATGTCAGGGGGAAGAATAATTTTTGTCCTTTTTTTTTCTGCTAAAAGTGGGACAGAAAACTAGACTGGAAATTACTGGCAAATCTCAGGACTGAAAAGTCATGCGGAAAAAGTTCAGCAATCACTGTTCTATATGGGAAAGTTGGCGCACAGTGAAATTGGACTTGAATTTACAGTTCACTACCTTTCATAGATTTTTATGTGTGGACTTGCACCTATTGCACCTTGCACTATTTTCTCACTAAGATATAGTTACTTCTTTGATGATATCCTGGAATTTTCACCTACAGATAATAGTTGAAAGATAATGTTTTGCACTGAAAATCCAGACTCTATTATACCTCACCTGCCTGGTTATACCGTGACAATTTTGAAAATGAGTTTTTATTCGTCCATCATTTTAAACATTTCCTTTGGCTACACAGCATTAGAAATAAATGCAACGAAATTGTTAAGAAAAAAAAAAAGCTAGAAAAGCAATTTTTCCCCTCCCCCCTTTTCTTTTCTCCAGACTTCATTTAGCAACCTTAACTAATTTCAAACTGTGGGCTGTAAAATCTAACAACTTTTTGGCACATAACATTTCTAATGTGTCTGTATTTCCACATCTTTAATATGGTGCATTTTAAAATTTCTCTCAGACTCTAACAGGAAAAATGTAACAGATTTATCAAAGCACTTTTTCAAACTGCAGAAGTTTACTACTGGGTAACTGCTGCACCCAGAAGAACCTTACTGCATATCGCTCATCAATCTACTCATTTTGCAGGACAAAACTTTTTAGCTCAGGACAGGTATATATACACAGAGGCTTGGAAACTTTACAAATGTCTACCTGGGTGAATACAATTTATCAAACCCCAAAAGCAATACTTGCCAGTAGTAACAATACTTAGCAATTTCACCAGAAAATAAACATACATTTCACAAAAAAGTATTTGCTCAAGTCCCTCTGTTTTACTTACAGAAACTCTGCTTCACTGGCAAATACCTGTTGCATAGCCAAAAACAGAAGGAAGATGCCACTGAAATTCCCTGCTGTGAGAACCATGGGGCAGGGGGCTCACAACTACATCTTCCCCTAAGGAGGACTCACAAGTTCCTTCTGGTTTCAAACCAAACCAGGACACATACCAAAACATTTCTGGTGTGGAAAATGTTTACTGCTTCCAAAGAAAATATTACATTTCTTCCTGTCCATCCAAATTTCAGTAACTTGGAATTTAAATTCCAATTTGGGACATTTTTCCCCCCAAACACAGTATTTTTGGCAGACTTGCAAATTCCTGACAAGCTCATCAGTTCAAAACCATTTAGAGAGATTATTTGGGCAATGAGCTTTGCACCATCACACTACCTACTGCGTGGCCTCCAGGATGCTGCTCTCAAATAATGAGGCCAAGAAATACAAGCAGATTCTTGTTGCTGTTTCTGGTATGTTTGTCAGTCCATAAATGAAAAGGTTCTGTTAATTTACATCATTCATTACATCACGCACTGAAGTTGAAATAATAAATAATTAAAAGGTCAAAAATTGATCTTCTGAATAATACTTGTGATTCTGATTTTATTCCCTTTATTCTCTTCAAAAGTTTATCCTTATTGTTTAAGTAAGTTTGATATAAAGTAGTGAAAGAAGGCCTTACTGGCGCTTTCCTTTCTTAAAAGTTAGAAAATCCATAGAAAGGAAGTATAGCACTTTCAGCTACCGCTATTTTTCTATATATAGAAAAATATTTCTGAGAACACTGACGTGTGAAAACAGATGAGAAGACATTTTTCAATGCAGCTACTTTCCTACTGCTTTCCATGTACTTAAATTCCCCTGTTCCCTTCCTCCCCATGCCCAGGGTTTCTTCTCCATCCCCTCCCTATCACATATTAACACACTGCCTCCATCTGTACGTCCCTTTCCTCTGCACTTACTCATATGCCTCTTTTGCAGGATATAGAGCACATTATGGTTTCTCTCATCCTTCCTTATGTTTGAGTATATGTCCAAATCCATCTCTCTTTTGGCCCTTGCCTCAGGAGCTTTCCCTAATCTTTTCCAATGTACTGTTTCTACAAAAAAGAGCTGTTAAGACTGATGCTAAGTACCACAATCTATTAAACTTTTATATGCATTTTTCAGCTTTCAGAACTTATTTTGGTGAGATAACTACCTGATGCATGTCAAGAAAGTAACTGTCCAAGAGTTTGCAAGGGGGCCCAAGAAGTCACAATCATTGATAACTCATTCAACAGACAGGTAAAACCAAACACTGCCGAGTGCCCCTCTGAATGTTTGCTTCAAAATACTACGTTAAATAGAAAAACACTGCCCTCTAGTGCATCAGCTTTTAAACGTAAACCCCAAACATCTGAGTTACCCATTTAATGGAAAACATTATTAAGTATCAGCACCGTATTAATATTCGGAGAGCCAGCCAAGTATGAAGCCTAACACTTGCTGCACAGTGAATATTTCTTTCATCTGGATTTTAGGACAACTATATTCAAATTTTTAGCGTGTTCTTTCAAAAGCTTCAGGCACACGTAGAATCAAACTACCTGACCTCAGTTACCTTTCAAGGTCTTCTTAAAAGTAGCTTATAAGGCTCGAAGAATCTTGACTACAATTTGAAAAGCAATGATCTCAAGTTAAATACACGTCCTCGTAGAAGATAAAATAATACAAGTATTTGAAATTCCCATTTTCAGCCTTTTTCGTATGAAAGCATGGGCGGCAGCTGAACCCTTCTGAAAACCTCCACCTAAAAATGTTATCTACGTAGCACCCTGGCGTTTTTTCAACATCATAAGCTCCCCTTACCACTCAATAACTTGGCACAGCAAGAACCCTCCTGCAACCTCACTTTCAGTATCAGCTATAACAAGTAACATCATGAATTTCAAAGCACTTGGCCATGTGCTCACTGCTTCACATAGGTCTCACAGGCTTTAGATGCAGCACTTTCCCCACTATGTCTAATTTACTAGATTTCCAATAATTCTGTTCTTGGTTGTAAACCCTATTCAAAACAGAACACACACACACACTCCTCAAAAAAAAAAAAAAAAACACAACAAAAAACAACCAACCCAAAAACGAACAACAAAAGAACACACAAAACAGAGCAAAATCCACATAACATATAAAAGAGCAAGCATATGACAATACAACCTACAACTAAGATGGAAAAAAATACTCAACCAGCAGAACACAGATCATCTTTCAGGCAACACAGAATTTAAGCTCTGCTAAAATCATTTTTTTCATTTAATTACATCTTAATCACTGAAGTATTTTCAAAGTTATTTTATCCTGACTTAAATACATATTTTATGAAATTATTACTATCCATGTACTAAACTAGCTGTATATGAAACACTATAAAATGCAACAAAGTGAGCACAAGCAATCATTTGTATTTCATTATAATGGGTGCATTTCTGCTACTTTGGCAACTACACAGAAGTAAGTCTTTTGAACAACATAATATTCTAAAAATTTAAGAAATTGCAGATAGTTCAAGATATCATTGCTGTCACTAAATTAGTGTAGTATCTGACCTTAAAGACGTTAAATACCTGGCTTGAACTAATTTTAGCTAGAAGTGCGAGCGCACTTAGTTCTCCTAATAATCAAAAGTTTAATATTTTACTTTTTTTGAGAAATGTACCCCATTAATTAATGAATGATTAATTGGGCTAATGTAGCCCACTGCAATTTGCAGAGAGAGATATCTCTAACAGGTAACAGTATTTAGTACGCAGACCCACAATTTACATTCAGATCTATCCCTGACTTGCAGATGACCTCAGAAAAACATATTAATCATTCCCACTACTGTGTTCGATTTCTGAAAGGGAAAAAATAATTTCACAAGTTCGGCAACTCCTGTAAGGTACAGAAATTACAAACATTATGACTAAGACTTAAAACTATCATTCACCTTTTCAAAAAGCTGTACCAAATAAACCTCAACAAGTTGCTTTTACTAAAATGAACACTGTAACAGAGATGCATGTTATACAAGACAAAAATCAAAGGAAAAGAATCCTGACAAAGTATCTTGTGAAATTTTTGTTTTTCTCACTTTCTAAAATATGGTATGAGGTATTGAGAAACACTGTATTCCTTAATGGGGTCAAAAACAAAAAAAAAAAAAAAAAAAGAAAAA
>VZRU01010605.1:406570-426139 GCA_013398155.1 Pedionomus torquatus
AACACTGTATTCCTAAATGGGGAAAAAAACAAAAAAAAAAAAAAAGGAAAAAAAAAGTAGACTTACATCATAATGCCACAACTCAGAACAAAATAATTTGAGGGCAAGTATCACAATGGACCATAATGAACTGTTGTGTCAAGCTTAGACAAAATTAGCTAACTTAGGTAATTTCTAAGTCTAAATACTTGTCTCTAAGTAATTTAAGTAGGTCAACACCAACATTCTTCAGCTTTCCAATATTCAGAACACTGTGCTTGCATAACAGAAGAGCTAAAACTCCTAAGTTCTTAAGCCTTACATTACCAATTATGTTTGAAAAACAGAGCACAGATCACAGGCAGTCAAAATTCTGATTTATGCTCAGAAACCCACTTTATACAACATGAACTTTGTTTCTTTATAGGGCAATGAGGCAGCAAACCGTGCATCAAAGGAGGATTATATGTACTCATTTCTCCCAGCATTTCCTTCATGCTGGAAAAATGAACTCCATAGCTGGGAGGAAGTTTCACTAACAATTAGAGCTTCTAATACAGATTTGAGCAGAACTTAACTTTGCTATGTATTGTGATATTAAGCAAATTCTACTTTAAACATTTTACTCCTGCATCAGAATTAAAACTAGCAGTATTTAAGAAATCCTTTACCATATGAAGAGAGAAATTTTTCTTCTGCAGGAAAACTAACCTTAACTAAAAGCTGTCTTTATAGCATGCAGTTAACTTCTAATACAGAAGTGCAGACCTTGAACACATATACACACAAACACATGAATCACATTAAAAGTATCTTGACTTGCTTCTTCAGGCAAAATTGCATTTTTAAAAGTCTCTGAATAAATACAAAGTAGGAACTGACAACACAGTTCTGAACTTCTAAGGCTATAAAAAGTCAGTCCCTTGAAACAATGGAGTTTTATATTGAAATTAGATCTCTCCCCACACTGATGACTAGATTAGCACAAAAGTAGTCTACCTTAAAGGAGACTGAAAGACAAAACCAAGCAAACAAGAGACTTCCAATTAAAACTCATGCAATCCTTTTTCAAACAAAAATTTCATTTAAGCCCTGAATGCACAAGGCAAAACAGTAAACCCTTAATTTACAGTTAGGTTTAGTGGAAAGGCACATGTGAGTATAGGTATCTAGTAACTTCTCTATATTTATCTGATTATAGTTGAAAATAAAGCGAGACTTTTTTTTTTAATTCACCTAAAAGGAAATCTTTTAAGTCAGTTACATCATCAGCTAAATATTAAAACAAATACCTAAAACATATTTGTATTTTTTCTTGGGCTGAAACCATGCCAAAGAATATCGACTCAAGAATGCAAAAAGAAGGTTTAGATTTGTTTTAAATGCCAAGTAATAAAAGACAGGGAATTACTTAATTTAACCTTCCATGACTACTTAATCTAAGTAGGGAAACATTTTTGCACACGATTTGCTTTACTGGACTAGAAGTGTTGCAAAAGAAAGTAAACACCCTTTGAAAAAAGATCCTGAAGATTGCAATAAGACCTACCTTTTTAAAAACTTTTCCTGATGGCTGGATTTCATCTTCCTCTTTCAGGACTTCACGTGTTCCCAAGAGTTTTTTGTCCTTAAATTTAGTTTTTGCATATTTAAAAACTTTGTCAAGTGTATCACATCCAGGATATAAAACTGAAGCTAGGCAATGTAGACTGTTAACAGATCTGTATGCACCCCCAGGCTTGTTATTCACAGGTCTAGCTTTAACCTGCTTGGCTTTTGCTATAGCCTCCCTTGATCCTGAAAATAGGTACCATGGAATGTATGTTACAAAGGAGTACACCAAGATTATTAGGTTTATAAACTGTAGAAGAATAGGGTTGATGTTATGCTTCAACTTCATTTTGGCTACTCGTGAAGGCTTCAAGGAAGAGTTCAGAAAGATGGATCAATTAGACAGGCATCCAGAAAGATCTGAAAAAAGAAAAGAAAATGTTAGTGATAAACTCTATAGCTGTTGGCAGGGGGTTTATTCTCATACATATGATTACAATCTATAAAGAAGTAGGTCTTTCTATGCAGAAATTACACAAAAGTCTTAATCTCTAACACAAACGAAGCAAGACACAGGTACAGGAGAAAAACCTCTTCCCTTCCTATTTAACAGACTGCTGTACTTAATATTTTTATTTCTTTGGACACTACAAAACACAAACAGAACCTAAAGAATTGAGGACCATTTTTAAATAAAATGCATACCATTCACGTCATCATCTGAAAATGTGAAGCGATTATACAATTTAAAAGATTCTCTCCGACCACATCAGAATAGCTACACACGTATCTTCACTAGCAATCCTCATGACCTTTGAGACTGTAAATCATCAACCTCCATGCAAGCCCTGAAAACACAAGCAATGCTACCACTCCGTATGTCGGAACCCTGACCCCTGAGTGTGCTGAAATGCTTTACAAAACATCACACAGCCTGGGACATCTGCGTACACAAAGGAAACCACCACCTTGCTCCACAAAGGCCCTGTAGGGACTTTACATCAATCCTATGGTTTCAGCCTCAGTAGCAGTATGCAATGGGCACATTTGTCATATAAACAAGTGTGACAGTAAGTTAACTAATATTTGGTAAATACTGGAAAAGAGCTTAGAAATATCCCCCAAATCCACAGAACAGCACTATGAAGAGATACGTAACTCTTTCCAGGGTCCCTAATGATTCCAGGGTATTCACTGTGACTTTTTTTAAAGCATCATTCGTCATATTTAAAGAACATAATGATGCATCTTTCTACTGTATTCTCCTATGGAGGCAAGATATTATGTACCTAAAAGATTTTAAAAAATAATAATAACAACATCAGCAAAATAATTAAAATCATTATGGAAAGCATGATCACTTGTCATAATGGCCGAAGACGCATTTCTGCAATGGTGAATGAACTACCAGTTATAAAAATCCATGCTTTACACATAAAAGCAAAATGAATTATAAATATACTTCACTCAGTTAATTTTTCAAACTTATAGATACAACTGTATTAAAAACAATACCACAAACCAAACAACTAATAATGATGTGTACGTAATTTGCATATCTTTGATAATTCTTTCTAAATTCAGTAAATATTCCTTTGTAAGATACAGTGCCAATACCATATTATCTTTGCTGTTGTCTTACATCCATGGACTCTTTGAAAACCCTAATGAAAAACTTTACTTGAAAAAGGAATTTTTAAGTCATATAATATCCTACAGGAATTATAGAAACGAAACCTTGCTTCAAGAATTTTCAACTTGTAGATCCTTTTGGGAACAGATCAATGCAGTATCTTTCATTTGTAGGATGAGACTAATTCCATCTTTCTCTAAACTATCAACTTTTAAAACTCCAAGCAAAAATATTTCACCAACTTCTTCCTAACAAGCTGCTGTAACCTCATTGGTGAGCCTGCATCATTACAGGCAGTTTGGAAGAACCCAGCAATGTCAAGGTCTATTTCGCAAAGCACCCAGAGACACACACTCAAATGAAGCACAGGAGCTCTGCACAGTAGGGATTTAGTGGATCAAGCAGCAGAGGAGGAAAGGGATTTAAAACCTAAATAAAAACCATTTAAAAAAAGGAAGCGTATACATTTTGATGTTCAGATCAAAGGCAAGAAGCAATGACCAAAAAAAAAAAAAAAAGCAACCCCAAAAAATACAGCAAACACTTAAATAGGCTAAAGGGCAAACTCAGTAATCGTTTGAAGAGACTTATGTTCTTAGGCTGTCACTGAAGGATACTTAATGGAAATAATCACGTGCCAGCTAATAAACTACTGCAGTCCAGAAAAAATAATGCCACTGTTGATAGCAGCACAGAACAGATGATTTAAAGCTGTATCCAGAGTTCACACAACAGAATTTTACCCATTTCTCAAAAAGTTATACATTATGCTATGATTTTGCCTGGCCCAATTCAAGGGGTGACATGTTTCCTTTCTCCGTATAGAGCTGGAGAACCTCTTTGTGCCTACACAGCTGTCATGATTTAACCCCAGCTGGCAGCCAGGACCACACAGCCACCTGCACAGTTCTTCCCCCTTCCCGAGAAGGGCAGGGAGAAGACAGGGCAAAAGGAAAGAAAAAACCCAAACTTGCGGGTTGAAATAAAGACCGTTTAATAGAACAATAACAAAAAGTTAACAAAACCAAAAAATAATTATAGACGCAACGTAATAAAAGTGACTTTCACCACCCAGTGAATTGGCACCTTCCCAAGCAGAGATCACAGATTCTGCTCCTCCCCGCTCCAGCCTGCCAACCCCCACTTATATGCTTGGTATATAATCTATGGTACAGAATATTCCATTGGCCATTCCATTGCTCTGCCTGTGCTTCTTCTCAGCTTCTATGGGAAGCTGACAAGAGTCCTCAAAAAGTATAAACATAACCTAGCAACAACTAAAACAAATGCATTACTAGTATTCCTTTCATACCAAATCTGAAAACACAACAACCACTGGAAAGAAAAATCTCTCCCATCAGAATCCAGGACAACAGTAGAAACAGAATTTAACTAAACACTCTTACAAGCAAAAATGAAAGCAAACGATTGGATACCTTTTGGAAAATCGTTCTCCAAAGAAATTCCCAGTGTGACAAACAATTGAGGCTGGCCAAAAATATTCTCTCCATGTGTCATAACCTTCCTTGGTTAAAGAGGTACTGAGCCCACCTGGAACAGCAGCTTCCCATTTCATTTTGCAGCTATCCCAACAGCTTCATTCCTACTTTAGAAGGGGAGAGCAACCTTTTTCACCATCTCTGAAACAACCAAAGCAAGGTCTCATGTCAAGCTCTCCCTTCTGGAGAAGACTTACCCAAAGACTTGCATATAAACCCCAAACCTGGAAATGTTTGCTTTGAATTGCAAATCATGAATTGTTGCGCACAGCATTTCACAAAGGCTGCACTGCAAGAGAGGTTTTAAGGAACACTCCAACAGGACAGATTTCGAGGAGAAATTTTGGAATGTCACCCTGATTCAGAAAAGTAAGCCTCAGGCTCTAGAACTCTGCTCTGATACACATCTGTTACTCCGAGTAAATTGCTACTTAGCTTCAGTAAAGTGAGACTATTATAACTCATTGATTTCAAACAGTTTCTTTTAAAAATTAACACGTAACAAAAATATTTTTTCCGCTTAAAATGTTATTTTTTAAGAATAAGGTATCTTTTGCAAACACATTTTCTAACCTTAAAGGCCAAAAAAGACTCCGTTTTTCTTTGCTTAGAATCTTCTATTTAGGAGAGAGCAAACTTTAGCAAGAGAACGCTCCTATTCCAGTGCCTTAACAATTTGGCAACTGATTTCAGACTCTGATATTTACAGAGCATTTATGCCTGGAACTAATTGTAATTGTCATTGCAACTAGGAGCAAGAAGTGTGGTCTATTTCAATTCAATTAAAAAAAAATAAAAATAATTTAGATAACACTGCAGGAGCAATACTTAGCCCTGACTTGAGACTGGAGTCCTAGCAGTAACACAATTATCTTTTACTGCAAGCCAAACCAATGCATCTGAACATGATGGTTTGGGCTTGGTTGGGTTTGTTTGGGGTTTTTTTTTGGCTTTTTGTTTTTNTTTTTTTTTTTTTTTTGGGTTTTTGTTTTTTTTTTGTTTTTTTTTTTGGGGGGGGGGGAGGGTAAATAAAAGGTCACTGAAGCTCCACCACTCCCCCACAGTTTTAAAGACACAGCAAAAGATTTTTTCATTATGATACAATGTCTGCACGTGTATTTTTCTCTATAACAACTGCTATTTTGAAATTTTTATGTATGGTATTTTAAAAATTCAAAATGGAAATACATAATAATAATTTTGCAGAACTACTCTGAAAATAAAGTGGTTTAGGGAAATTTTCAAGGTTATATCAAATTTGAAAGGCTTGAAAACGGTGGACTGTTTCCTGTTTAATATTCTGCCTTTTTAAAAGTACCAAACAAAACCAAACCAAAACAATACCCTCTGCAAGACTTAGTGAAATACTACACTGGGGCTTTAAAATTTCATTGAAATACAATTTGTAGTCACCTGATACTTTGTGGAAGTATATGACTGCATTTGACCATAAAAGGAGGGTAAGTAAACCCAACATTTTGGGGCACAGAATGGAAAGCAGAGGACAATGGGATCCTAAGCAGTTTTCACAAGTATTAGACTATGACACTGCAAGAAAGTCCACTGCCTTTACGATACTGGAATTTCATTCTTAGTGAACTCCTGTTTAATGACTGAAAAATAAAAATAAATGACACCTGAAAATATTTTAACTTGCTGGTCTGTTCTGCAGATTAGGTGTAAACACTTGGGTTCTTACAGAACATGCATCCATTCTGGTTTCACATAATTTTGACTGGGTTTTTGAGGAATCAATGTTCAGATTCTGACTAGTAATGCAAGAAACGGCAGTTTAACTCCTGGAGGGAAGAGCTGCTAATTTATTCAAGAATACAACTTACAGAAAAACTGTGCAAGCGAGTATTTCCACACACACTTGATAGCTCTTCAGTTTATATTTCATTTTGTTTCATGAAGCAGTCACCAAACAGGAAAGAGTAAGACCACAAGTAAAAATTTACACACTTTTTTTGACAGCACAGAGAAGCAGCAACCAGCACACTCATTCATGAGTCTGGAGAAGTAAACCAGCAGTTTCCAGGGCTGATCCTGCTTAATACATAATCAGTGATTTGGCCTGATATACTACTTCTAAAACTAAAGGGTGTAACAGTATTAGTATAAGAAGACTTTTGTTCAATGAGAAGGAGGGTGAAAAAAAAAAATCCTTAAAGGAATGTATTTACTAACAGAACTGCTTATAATAATTACGCTACCCAAAAAAAAAAAAAAAAAAACAAAAAAAAAAAAAAACANNAAAAAACAAGAAAAAGAAACCTTATGCAACTTCTCATTGTGGCAGGTATGGGTACAACAGCCAATACAAGATGTTCCCGTCTCAGTTTTGCTCAACAGGAGCCATCCCAGGCAACTGCATGAAATCTAAAAGTGGAAAGTCCCCATTAAATACGTCAATTATAAAAGTGAAAGAACAGAGCGTGTGTTTTCTTTTATAATTAATAAATAAAGCCTTTTGCTCATCTCATACTGCACTGTATCACCTCAGAGAGACTAGGCTCATTGTACCTAATTTAAAATAAAGCTAACTGTAACACACAACGTAACTAGTCATGGCTCATGCTCAAGTTCAGTATAATCAAGGTGGCTGGAATAGCATTAGTTAAATTCAGCAACTCTTTCTACTTGCCTCCCTGATAAACTAGCTTCCCAGTGTCTTTAGTGTAACACTGGTTTTACCATTTGAGGTGGAAGAACGTACTTACCTTTGTATATCTATCTATGCAGAGAATACATCTTAGCCCAAGTAATAAATATTCCTGAACACTTTATGAAAAGACTACCTAAACCAGTAATCATTGCATTTATTTGCTTTGCTCTACAATACATCAAGCTTTTATTCATTGCTCTCTGCAGAAAGAAGTTTTACTTAAAAACCTGTGCCAGCAAATCATATATAAAATATGCAGCAAACGTACACATTTCATACCCATTACCTGTCTGCAAACATCATTATTTACATAGCTATTCAGTTGTTACACTGATAATCGTTTACAGAAAACAGTTTCAGTGGATTGACTATTTGCTGCTTGATACAAGTACCCAGAGTGCTCACTGGCCCACTTCTTGACTTCTATGATTTCTCATGTATTAATCAACCAAAACCAAACTCCAACCCAGAGATTCCAAGATAGCACATCAATGATTTACAGTTGCAGGAAGACACATTCTATTTCTCTTAAAAGTGAATCTTGCAAAAAGAAATCAATTTTGCTAACATTCATTGAAAGGATAAAAAGGTTATTTACTGGGTTAGGCTTTATTGGACAAAATAACTAAATATGTCCATATATTGTGCGATAAATTCATGACAAAAAGTAACAATCCAAGACCTCAAGACAGTATAAGGAAGGCCATAGCACAGAATTTTAATGGTATCATAATTAGCCTGTACTCATTTGCATCTGGACTTAAAAAGCAACATTAACAACCCTAAGGAAGCAGGTGTTTTACCTCATCTGAAATTTGCTGTTAGAGCTGCCAGGGAAAATATTTATTTGCTAGCATTTAGCAAGTGAGATTCTCTTTTTACAAAAAGAAAAAGATCTAAAAATCCCAAAATTCATTTATTTATTTATATAGAATTCATTTATTAATATTCATGTACTCATCTATATAAAAATAAAAGAGAAAAAAAATGTATACAGAGCCTATGCTTCACAAGGGAACTCCCTTGACAATGAAGTGAGGTAGAGTCTGAGGTAACGAACGGTGCTGCGGAAAGAACCCTAGATGTACAGTCATCTAAGCGGAAGATCTGGCTTGCAATCTGGATTTAATTTAGTTATATAGGAAAACAGATGTTCCTCACAGCTACAGCAAAAGCTGTTTCACACGTTTCTTGAAACGGAGAGGACAGAAATCCCAACAAGCCCTAGCGAATGGTGGAAATGGATGCCCTGGGTCCCTAGGGAAGAGCTGGTGCCCAGCACGTTTTCCCAAAATTGAAACAACAGCAGAATGAGCACAAGGACCCACCTCAGCTCCCCAACTCACCTTCCCTCCTGATTTCCACAGCAAGCCTCTCCTACCCACCACATCCCACTGGCTGAGGACTGCTGGTGGGACCTGTACCTCTCCCCAGCACCCACCTTCCTCCAAACCATGCTGGTGGTCCCCTCTCACCCAGGCCCAGTGGTTTCCACACAAGTGCGTCCTTATCCCCTGCCTGCTTGTTTTCCAGCCTCCCTTCCCCTCCGTGCCGCCCTTCCCCAGGCTGCAGCCTGGGTCTCAAGAAACACTTCTAGAGGCCTGAGTCTCAAGCAACACTTCTAGAGGAAGGCAGCCCTTCCACAGGCCTCAAACATCCACAAAACCCTTCACGAGGCAGACACGAAACCCTGTTCCAGAATGACACTGCTTCTATTGAGCCAAGTTGGAAAGAGGTCCGCAGCTCTCTCCAAAAGGACAATCTGCTTGCAACAGACAGGAAAACAGCACTTGGTTCACCAGCCCTTGGGTTACCACCACCCACTGGAAACACATCCAGCAGTGGTACCTTCCTCAGCAGCTCTACCTGACCACACAGGGCTTGCTACATTTATTAAACAGCCTCTGCCAAAGAAAGGTCTAGGAGAACAGGACTGCATGGCTGCAACCATCTGACCTGCACTCAGCCAGAGGTTTTCATGAAGCTTCTTCAAGTAGGCAGACCCAGAATTAAATTAATTCTCACATCATCTCCAGTCCTTGATTTCTCCAACTCCCGAACAAGAGAAGCTGTCTTTCCCTGGACTTAGTCCTCCTCGCAGCTACATGTCACGAACTGCTATTAGCTTGTACAGAAAGAGGTATAGCAGGAGAAAAAAGTTACTACTGATTATGCCTGTCAAAAGGATGCAGATTTCTGGACAAAGGGAGAATAACTACTCTCTCAAATACACCTAGAGTAATTATGAGCTACCTTGTTCAACTCTCCCTGGAACCTCCAGCTGTGACCCACATCTCACACAGCCCTGGGTGAATACTCTGAGGCTCTTAAAATGCCTACAGTTGCTCTGCTGGAGAACACGCACAGGCAGATTGCCAGAGCCACCTCAGCATTCCCACTCCTGCTCACACAACTCGATTCCCAGCAGGCTTTGGCATACGCAAACCCACAAACGAACTCCAGTCCTGATGGCAACCAGGGTGCAAGTGTGAAAGGTACTCTCTTCACGTACTCTGAAAAGCATATGAAGGCACACACTAAGCATCAGGAAAGACACATCATAACCTGGAACAAACCCATTTACAAGGAGGCATTTAACAGATCGCTGGGTAGCCAAGGTTGCTCATGAAGTGCACATCCTGAGGGTATGGTTTCAGTTTGGCTCAAGCAGATTTAATGCTGGGCTGCTAATAAAAACAGACTGTTCATCTCCAAAACATAATCCAGCTCTTTCCCTCCATTGTATCAACACACGAGGCCCTGTGTGGCAAGGAATGAGTCAGATTAGCTTGCTGATCCAGTTTAAACCCTCTCCTCAGCACAGCAGGATGGATTTTTCTTTGTATCAACTTTGGTACTTACTGGAGCCCAGGGAGGTTCATTGCAGGCACCTAAATCAACAGAAAATTAACACTACAAAAGAAGTTATTCTTTGGCTTTCTCAAAGTGGGTAACCATGAGCAAACAGGCATTAATGACACCACCAAGAGGAACACACAGCTGGAGAAGGAGAGGGAATGCGCCTGGCAGCCACCCTGCATATCAAACCTCTGCTCAGCTGCAGGAGAACCAAGATCAAAATAGACCAATATGCGAAAAGCCTTGTGACTTGGTCGTCACCAGGGCACTTCAGGATCAGGAAAGCTGTGGTCTGGAAGATTAACCTTCTGCTCTCACTACTAATGATCTCACTACGTACTTTTTTTGGAGCTCACCCTTGGTGATTTCAAGTGCTACAGACTAAATAGATTTAAAGTTTGGATGAAGGCATTCCTAGAAATACAAAGGGGTTTAATTTATATCCTCCACATGTCAATGTTGCATTTCTAAAATGATACTCCTATTTTGTTGGGAGGCAGCCAGAACATGTTATTAGGATAAATATATTATTATATATACTTGTTAGACACCAAGATACTATAGCGGTAGGAATTACATGAACCAAAGAAGTCCTCTACCCTAGGGAGACACTTTCTACTACTGTTTCAGGATTTAACTGATATAAAGGAAATAGTTTTATTATCTAGAAAAGTTTGCAAAAGATAATTTTCTTTTCCACTTTAGACCCACTTACACCAAAGGGGGAAAAAAAAAATAACCACACCTAGCGGCAGCAAACAACAGAGACAAACGTGGTAGTGCAAAACTCAGAAGCAGCTGATATCTCTTACAGGCAAAGGCCTGTGCTTTCTCTGAAACAGATCCTTGGTATATACAGATATCTTAAAAAATAATGCTAAGTGGGGTGTATAAATGCCCATTTGCCATCAAACTCTTCTAGTACTTCCATGTCCCACTTGTATGAAACACCATTGCGTGTTGCAGGAGAGTGAGAGGCTCAGGTTGGCAAATCTGTCCTCTCCTTTCACAGCACAAACCCAGTAATATTTGCGAGGACCTGGAAGGTAAAGTGACAATCACAAAGTATTCAAACAGCTTTATTTTTCCCAAAAAACTATGTGACTTTCAATGCACAGTCCGACTGCACAGGCTACAAACTGAAGTTAAAACATTTGTCACAGGTGAAAATTATAACTAAATCAAATGGGTTCAGCACTAATTCAGGAGCGACACTTAAACTGGCACTCCTAAAGCTACCCTTACCTACAACACAAATACCCTTCCAAGATACCTGAACCAGCTGAAAACACAAACCCTGTTGCAATTCTGCATCTTAGAAATTTTCCTATTTGCAACATTATAAAACTTACTGTCTTTAGACAAGTTAATTCTTTAACTTACACAAGACAAACTATTTAATGGATTAATAACTCTTCTATTAATGAGTAATAAAACACAGCTCTAAAGTAACAATTTTTGTCAGCAAACCTGAAAGCACTTCTCAAGAAGTTACTACTTCACTGTTCTACTAATACAGAAAATAAAACAATGCGATAAAAATATTTATTCGAAGTCATTCAACAAAGTAATGTCTATGCCAGGAATACAATCCACTGCTGCCACATCTTTTGTCTCTTTTTCTTCCTACTACCTAATATTGCTTCATGGCAAACAACTGTCTTACTCCTTTAAGGAACTTTGATTTATCAGATATTTTTGATATATTGCACATTGCTTCCCTTCATTGTCATAAGCAGTTACTAGAGCATTTAAGAGATATTTTTAATGTCAAACCATACTACATGTTTTCATGTTTGTGCCAGAGAAACAAAGGAATTCTGCTGGAAAAGACTTCAAAGTAACTTTGGTATCTCCAAATTAACTGTCAGAGATAAAAACACCAATTTCCCAAGTATACTGTTAGATTTGTAAACCACAAATACAAATGAAACAAGGAAGAGCACTTGAAGAACGTTAATACCACTGTGCACACACATTTAAAAAGCCTGTACGAAAATAAAACAGAAGATTCATCATTACCCACAACGTTTGGATGCAAGAGAAGTGGAATAACAGCCCAGTTACTGCTGCATTTATCACTCTCCAAATTCCTACAATCATTTTCTAATTAAGACAATCCTCCTAAGCGTTTCCACTGGGAGGCAGACTCTGCTTTCCATTTGAACTGAAAGGAACAACCAGAATGGTTTGATATGCCATTTTCTGCTACAAAATACAGCCTTAGACCAGTTCTCCAGTGTCTGGGAAATCTGCAATGCAAAGGAGTGAAAAGCTCTGGTTTGTTTCTTAAATGTCAAAACAGAAATCTATGTTCTGTTGCCGTATATTCAGTCTGGTTCTGTTTTGTCTTCTAGTGATGTATTTGTCAGATAAGAACAAAAATCTAATGTAATGATTCCACAGGTTTTTAGCAGTAAACATGCTGCTGTTTTTTTTTTCCTCTAGCAGAAGCTATACGTGCATAAAAATGTTCTCATTTACTTTTGGATGAGCTAGAGTCCATTTAGTGTGGCAGTAAATATTATTACCCATTATCCCATACTCATTTTTTTTAAAAAATACTGGCTGGCCATCTGGCAAGACCATGTATTTACATCGTCTTTGCCTCCTTTCTGCAATGTTTGTTCTTTATTCAATGGGCTTTTATTAGGGATAAACTTAAGACAGAATCTCTTTAAAGAACAAGCAGTAGATGAACACACTCAAGCAGCAGAGCAAATGTGACGAACAAGCTCCCACACAAACACTTGCTTTCCCCCCACCCCACCACTTTCCACCGTAGGGACTGGATCTCCAGAACAGGAGCAATCTCTCTCCTCTGGCCAGTGACAGAAGCCGAAGTTCCCCAGTGGGGACCCACTACCTTTTCATGGAAATTCTACTGTTCCCAAGCCCACACACACACTTGACTGTTTTCTAACATTCACTCTCAAAATAACAAGGAGATCCCCCTCAAGCCAGACATCAGAAAAGCAACAGGAACGCAATTTATAAAAATCACAGACCCAGTAAGCATCACCTCAAGCCAACACTTGCACAAGAGTCAGAGGGTGTTTGATACATCATGAAGCAAACCTCTCCACAAAGACCAAGTGAGACATATCAGAAGCAGTACTTCACATCAGCAACAATATAAACGCAGAAAATACATTGTGGAGTTCTTCCTGAGCACAAACAGAAACCAAGAAATGAAATTCGCGCAAAGTTCTGTGAATATGCCTCTGTTAAGTACAATTTTAGTAATCTTACCCCTGCCACAAGTTATAATCACGTAGTCTTCTGTTTCTTAGACAGCTTACATTAGTATCTGAGAAATCCCGCCTGCTAAACACACAGGTTTAGGGATGATTATCCTTGACTCCAAAGTTGTTTTAATAGAGATACTTTCAGATTTGTTGTATTTGAAGACATACCTCATTTGTACTGCAATGCACAGAAAGTGCCTTTTTCCTAGTATTTTTCAGAACACAACACTAAAAATTTACTTGGTTTATTTCATCCCAGATTTCAAAAAAAGCTCAATCTATAACAAAATGTGATTTATAAGACACCAGGAATGCTGTGCACACGGTCAATTAATGAAAACAACACTTGAACAAATGTTTCCTACAGACATAAGGATGGCATTATAAATGCCAAGGTGTCAAAAGAAATGTCACCCAGAAAACACTTAGGATGCACAGCCCTGTTCTCTGGAACATCAAAGCTGGCCATAGCAGCTTCTGAACTAAGGACTTTAATGAATGCTACAACAGATGCAAGTTTCAGGTGTTTCTGCTTCAGCCTCATTCCTCCACATGTTTACAGGCAGACAGCACGCTTTCTTTGCACTCAAGAAGTGGGGGGTGACCCACAGGAATCACACAAAAGCTTAATTTACAAAGATCAGCAGGCTGGTTTACTGCAAACCACTTTATAAGCTTTTGGCTGCTCTGAAATTCACAGGACAGCAGGGAATACAACATTACCAAAGAAAGGCACAGCAAAGGAAACAGAAAATACTTCAAACTCAAAGTAGCTCTTTAGGAAAACCCTATCTAGGCTTTATGTCTATACTACTCAGGGAAACATCTCCTTTGTTCAAAACTTAGCATTTTATTTAAGTACAGCATAAAGATGCCTACCCTGCTCATCTGAGGTATCATCCTATTTTCTAACCTGAGAAGTAAGAGAGTATCAGGACAACCTCACTCCTCCATCACACTGAAACATATATCCTTTGCTCTTTTTTTTCAATTATGCTGCTTGTTTTGCAAGCAAACCATGGCAGGATCAGCTATGAATATGCCCAACGATTGCATAACACAAAAAAAAAAAAAAAAAACACACACAAAAAAAAACCCACATTAAATGAAAAGCCATTTTATTCTGTTGAAGAAGAATTAAAGAAGCATGGTTCTCTGCTCCGTGTCCTTATGTGTCACCCTGGAAAATAAAACTTACGAAGGCAGGCACTGAAAATCAGAGGACAACATCCAGCGCTCACAGATATGGGCTGGAAGGAATGAAGGTGATGAGGTTACTAAGACCTCACAGGAGATAATTCAAGTCAGTAGTTCAGAATCAGTACACAAATACTATGTAGGCAGATGGAGTTTTTGGCAGAAGGGAATCCTGTTCTTCTATTCAGAGAAAACAAACACACCCTTAGACAATTATGTAAACATGACCAAACTGTTGAGGTACCTGCCTGAGTAGAGCTTCCACCACTAAGTTTTAAAAACAAGAACCCTGACCTTTAAAAAAAAAAAAAAAAAAAGAAAGGTGCCATAGCAGCAACAGCATTTGCAGGAATTTTGTGAATATTCTCAGGCAAAATTATTTTGCCTGCGTTACACAGATGAGATTAACAGAAGCTGACATACTGAAGGCAAGAATAAACTATTAAATATGGACAGAATGTTGGTGGGGGGGTAAATAAAACTTATTTTATTCATAAATAACAGGTTTTTGAAAACAAAAGTTGTCAAAAGTTCTTCTATGACTGCCAGCTTTAGTTAACATTCCTGAGCAAAATCCCTCACCCTACCTTCCAAGACCTACTAACAGCCTCACCTTTGTGCCCGGCACACTCACACCAGCTCACCGCCCTGCTACGTTTCATTGGGAAGTGGATTTGTACCGTGCTCTTGAAAGTACTGGATGTTATCAGGTTAAGCTATTTGTACAGACTGTAAGAGAACTAGATAAAAATCTCCATAAGCATCTTTCCCCCCAGGGGGAGGAAAAAAAAGAAAAATATAAAGTCTACACATTTATCACCAATGCAGAGCTAGGAAATATTTTCTAGGCATCTCAGATCTGTCCATTAGGAAAATAATTTCTCTATTCAGAGCTTCCCTAGAACAACACAGCGTAGCAATACTTCATCAGAACAACTAAACTGCAGGTATACATGACTGACAAGCTCTGACCAAGAGAACTTTCCAAGCAGACCCAGCGCTGTGGAGCAGACTGAGGCTGCATTTTGCCACCTAGACAATCAAGCTCCCTGCCCCAGCATTTCTGGGACCACACTCTCCCTCGCATCCCTGCTGCCTCACCTCCTTCCTGTTGAGCACTCAGCAAACATAAATCCTTAGAAAAATCTAGAGACGAAAAGCACAGATATACATAACCACATAAATCCTCCCACAAAGCCTTCACCTCCTGCTTCTCCTGTTCTTTTCTGCATTTCTCCATACCCACAAACTTAAAACACAGACTAGAGACCTCCTCTTTGTTGGACCAGGAAGTCCATTTGGCAGTGCAGCACTACTGTTATTCTGCTGTTTAATCTTCAGCAAGTTACTTCTCATCTTTATTATCTATTTTCCCCTTCCTGGTCTCATACTGGTTTCATCTAGTATATATAAGCATTCAGGGCAAGGATGACATTTACTCAGTACCTAAAAAAAAACCCCACAGCACTAGGTTTCCAATTTTTAAGCAAAATGGGAAAAGGTTTGCAGATTGCTATTATTGTTTCCACTACCAACCATGAAAATCCATAAACTCAATGGTTTTCAATAATCCTATCTTCCCTGCTTTTGAGGAAACTCATAAAACTGAGAAGCCAGCTTGTTCCATTTCACATACTGTAATTAACTGGCACATCTTCATAATTAACAAGACTCATGAACACTGAAGGAAACATGACTTCCCAACACACCTGTGTTGACAAACACTGCTGCCACCTCCTCCTCTTCCTACAGGATTACAGACATTAAGTCAGCACCTTGGCTTCCCGTGAGCTGCAGGTTCACTTAAGGGACAAGAGAACACGTGTGTGAGTAATTCCTTCCCCAGGATCAGTGAAAACTGTTGCAGGTCTGATTCTAAAACCATTGTGAATTTTGAACAACTTTTCTCTAATTGATTTAGCGGGTAATACAGAGTAAGATTTAAGCTTCCTTCAGAGAGCTGCACTCCCCCCTCTTAGTAATAGCTATTCAGGAGGTATGATTAGGATATCACCTTGTACAGGTGATTTCCATCAACATCCTCAAAATTGTTAGATCCTAAACTGTATCTCAAAGCAGAGTATTGAAAACTTTGAGAGCCCTTCAGGCCTTACTACATGGCAAACCCTGATGTAGATCAGGATCTCAGAATAAATAGCAGTTCTTCCAACTCTAACTGGATAATTAAACAAATACAGTCCTGCCATTTGAGAGCTGCTTATGACTGGCTTGAGTGCTTGCTATATTGCTTCAAATGCGATGAGTAAACTTGTACTGCCAGACCACAGGCAGTTCTAAACAGGCCGGCTCAGAAGCTTGTGCTGCAACTGCTCCATGGGCAAAAACTAAGTAGAGCCACGGGATAACTCAGGTAGGAAAGGACCTCAGGAGGTCTCTGGTTCAACCTCCAGCTCAAATCATGGTCATTCACACCTGCATTCTCAGGGCTCTATTCTAGTTGGATTTTGAAAACCTCCATGGAAAAAGAACACACAACTTCTCCAGGTAGCAAGCCCCACTGCTTTACTGACCTCACAGTGAAAAATGCCTTACAGAAACAGATCGCTCCAACTTTAACTTCTGCCTGCTTTCTTGTACCCCCACCACGCAGCACTCTGAAGAACCTAGCTTCACTCTCTTGAAAACCTCCCCCCTAAAGGAGGGCCTCTCAAACCTTTTTTTTCCTCCAGGCTCAACAAGAGACACAGCTCCTCTGCCCCTCCTCAAAAGGCAAAAGTTCACACCTCAAGACAACTTTGGTAGCTCTCCACTGAACTCACCCCAGTTTATCAACATTTCCTTTGTCCTGAGAGGCAGTACATCTGGATGCTGTATTCTTGTATGAAGTCTAACAAGTGCCAAGCGGAAGGGGATAATCGCTTCACTTGACCTACTGGCTGTGCTCCTGTTAATACAGGGCACACAGCTGCCCCATGCTCAGCTTGCTGTTCACCACGACCCCCAGGGCCTCCTCAGCAGAGTTGGTCCCCAGCCAGGCTGGTCCCAGGGGTCATTCCTGACAGGAAACAAAGCCAGCAAGTCCTCCCCCTCTAAAAAAGCTGTTTAAATGGTAAATTTGCTTAGTAATCAGCAGCAGATGAAATGGATAGAAATTGAAGCCAAGTCTTCTTAGCGTTAATACACCTTACTTAGTACTACTAAGTCGCATCTTAGGGCCATATTCAGATGGCCTAAATTCCACATAAATCCTTCTGCCTCCTATTTCTTATTAGCTGGCTTTCAGGCAGCTCCCCATTCAGCATCTTACGTAAATTCTCCGAATTGCTCTCCAAAACCAACTCGATTTCTCCACTGACTGAGAAAAGGGGCTTGAGTGGAATTCAGGCCACCTGAACTTAAGTCTTTTCAGTCTACTAAGGCTGCAGCATCAGACTGCATTATTCCTTTGGTTTTGCCACCATAGCAGTAAGTATCAGCTAGTTTGTTGGAACAAGTTTTAGTTTAGTCACTCCTTGGCCAGAACACATATTTTTAAAAGAAAAATGTATATTTCTAAACAATTCAGAATTCAGTTCCTCCTGCTGCAGCCTTGAAGTTTACCCCATAGCTGGACCTCCTTGAACAAGGACACTTTATCCAGTTTTCTCACACTTTGTCTTGAGTCGTCTGTGTTTTGTTCCAGATGTCTTGACAAATCACTCATAAAAATGTGTGCTTCAGTATAATTGTGGCTCAAACCATTCACTGGTCCACAGAAAGGAAGAATAAAAGCCTACACTGTCATTGAATGTGGGCTGGGGGGATCACTGGCTTAAACGCTGACCAGTGCGGCAAGAGCACACCATGCTTTCAATCAAGCATGAAGACATTTCCTCCAGTTCTTCAAAGGCTGCCAGTTTTCCACTAAATACCATCCTGATTTTCTTAGGCTTCAGGGTGAACCAGATCTTCTGATATGAGACATCATTTCCTATGGGCATTATAGTTTTATAACAGCATCATAAATTGAAAAGTTACCCCAATCAGCATACTCAGACTAACTTGTTCTCCTCAGTGGTCCTACGTCATTCAGGATTCTCCAAACAAAAGACTGGTAGTGGGGAAGATGGGAACTACCCACCAGCGCTTCTGAAAAGAGGAAGCAGATGCAAGACACCACAGTCCTGACACCTGTTTTGTCAGGAATTGTCCCAGAGCATTCCAGATGTGCAGGTACAGAATAGGCAGCCTACCCTTATCCACAGCTGTAATCTGTATCTCTCTTAAAATGTCACAGCACAGCAACAGATACAGCACTATGAAATATGCAGAACAATACTGAAGCTGAGATTTAGAACCTTCATGATTACTGTGAGTGGAATGGGACACTTGAAAATGGCACAACTTTCAGAACCAAGTGACAGCTTATTAAGGATCAAACAGGCTATTTGAGAATAAATTTGGTAGATTTGCTTCTCTACATGGGATTACGTTATCATTAGTAAAAAGCTTTCTTTCCTGACCAGCCAATAGGACTGGTTCCATACCACAGGCTGACAATGACCAACTCTTGACCACACAGATCAGTAGATCCACCAGTTTCACTCAAGTTTGTCAGAGCCATCAAAATTGAACACACAAAGCAGGAAATCTGGACCTACCTCCTGTTTCTAGGATCTAACAATAACAAGCATGCTGAACAACTACAAGACAAAATAAATCAGTCACAATGCTTCAGCCATTCCTGAGGCATAAATCCACAGGAGAGGGAGGAATTACTGGGCTTAACAATGTCTGCCTTAAACTTTTCAAAGCAGACAGGACAGGTAAATACAATGAGATGTGCTTGCTCTCTCAGTGGTGCAGACAGTTAGCAGTATAAAGTCTTACAAGTTTACTCAAATTATTATCTTTCTGTTATGACATAACTCAGACCTGATAACTCATCTACTGTTCTGGCTTCTGCTTTTTACTCCTGGGGGGGGGAGTAGGAAG
>VZRU01010605.1:430089-450982 GCA_013398155.1 Pedionomus torquatus
TTGGGATCATCAAGTCCAACCATCAACCCCACTCTACAAAACTCTTCTCTACGCCGTAACCCCCAACAGCTAAACAGCTCTGGCACACACTCAGGTGTGGTGACTCAACCACCTCCCCGGGCAGCCCATTCCAGTCTCTGACCACTCGTTCTGTGAAGAATGTTTTCCTAATCTCCAGTCTAAACCTACCCCGTTGCAGCTTGAAGCCATTTCCTCTCCTATCGCTAATTACCTGTGAGAAGAGACTAGCACCAACCTCTCTACAATGTCTTTCGAATACTTGTAGAGAGTGATGAGGTCTCCGATGATGATGTAGAGGGACTCTGTCAGGAAGTGTAGTGATAGGACAAGGGGTAACTGTTTTAAACTGGAAGAGGGCAGATTTAGATTGGATATTAGGAAGACATTCTTTCCTGTGAGGGTGGTGAGGAATTGGAACAGGTTGCCCAGAGAAGTTGTGGATGTCACATCCCTGAAGTGTTCAAGGACAGGCTGGATGGGGCTTTGAGCAACCTGGTCTAGTAGGAGGTTGAAACTCAATGATCTTTAAGGTCCCGCCCAACTCTAACCATTCTATGATTCTATAACCTTCTAGAGCCCCTCCTGAAGGGTCAGTGTGGATTGCAGTGGTAACGGGTGGCTAGAGGGGTAGGCTGGTGCTGTCACCTGTGGCAGTACAAGGTCAGACCCCCTCTGCAGTGGTGGGGAGCTCCAGGGGACACTGGCCATGGCAAGGCCACATCCCTACCCCTTGCACCAGGGAGAGCTGTCTCTCCTCCCCTGCCAGGCTGCTCGGGGCCCTGGTTTAAAATCCAGAGCTGCTGCAAGAACTTCAGGGTCTGAGGTTGCCATTGAGATTTTACAGTCTGAGGTTTTAAACAAAGGTGTCATTAGTGGCAGCCGCTGCCGAGGTTTATGACGTGAATCTCTGCTGACAACCAAACAGAGAGAGTGTATTTCACATCGGCTGTCATCAGAGCTGGTGTCTCGTGGAGCAAGTTTTGGTTAGTACTGCTGGAGGCTAGGTTCCTATTCAGCAATTACTGAGGGCCTCTTTTATCAATATTGGCTCATCCAGATCCTGCAAATCTTTTTCTGGAACTAAAGGCTTTAATTTAACCAGCATAATACAATGCTGAAAGACAAAGTAAATGAGCCCTTACCAAAGATAAGCAAAATAAAAACAACATATAAGAAGAAGGTTTCAAAGCCCAGAAGAAAGATTCACTCGCAGCAGTTTGTGTCTGCACTGGTGACAGCCAGGGTTAGGTTTGTTTTCCCTCTGTCTGTGCTCCTCTCACACAGCCCTTGGGACTGAGCAGCCCGGTGGTGGGAGCTGTGCACCACAAGCAAGGGGAGACTGGGACGGAAAAGCTAAGGGCAGTATTCTGAATACAACCTTACCTACAGATCCCGGGGCAGTGAGTTACTTCATGTCATTTATAAACTGTAGAGCCAACACCAGACGCAAACTGTCCTTCCTCCTTCCCTCCTCCCCCCCCAAGATAACAATACTTCAGAGGAAAAAGCAGCGGTTGCATCTATGATCTTCTGCAGAGTCCTCCAGTGTCACTGACTCTTGACTGGATGCAAATTAACAAGGTACATACCTCTAACCCAAAGACCAAGTCAGTCACCTCAGTTACTGCAATAAACACTTCCAAGAATTTAGAACTGGAACAGAAGAGGTTGCCTCTGGCAGTTCTGAAAAGTGGGAAAACGTTATCCACAGGAGTTACCTGAGCTATAAATGTTATGAGCTACTCAAGCAAAAATGACGGTAACTGAAATATGGGTAGGAGTACAGAGAGCTTATATTTAAAACAGTTTCACACTCATTGGAAGAAGTGAAAAACAACAAGCACACTTGGAAGGAGAAGAAATTCAGTTTTCAAAGGTGGAAAACGTGGGCTTTTCTGCAACAGAAGAGAACTCAGATGGCTTTCTGCCAAAGGATTTACTTACACTTGTGGAGACAGAGTAAACTTAATAAATACGACATGAAAATTATCACAAGGGAAGGAGCCCTCGATTTGCATCATGCAGGCTTTCAGATTTTGTTCAAGACAGGAAAGGTTCAGGATAAAACTAGAAAAGTGATTTTACGTAAAGGAAGATGGGAAATAAAGCACTGAGTAGCGCAGAGCTCATCTGCTCAGCATCAGATCTCCCTGTTCTTATTTGCTCTTGAGTAATCACCAGCAACTGAGCAGTAAATACCTTGGCAAAAGCCTCACTTTGAGAAATGCATGGAATCCACAACTTGAAATTAAATATGGCCCTTATTAAACTGCT
Source organism: Pedionomus torquatus (assembly GCA_013398155.1). NCBI lineage: Eukaryota > Metazoa > Chordata > Aves > Charadriiformes > Pedionomidae > Pedionomus > Pedionomus torquatus. Next base: position 432,385 of record VZRU01010605.1, read on the forward strand.
AGATCTGAATACTATCAAGTTTTATGAGCAGAAGATTCCAAAGAAACTTCAACTCCAAATATGGATTTGTTGTAAACTTTTTATTTCATCTTTACCTTTATTACTGGGTGCATCAATGTGCATCCTATAACGTTGCCTGAACTTTCAAATTACTTAAAATCCAAAAGCTAACTCTGTAGCTAGCTGTATTTATTCCAGACGTAGCTATTGGCTGTATCCCTAATAGTCTTATGAGGAGCTCATGATTACATATCACCCCAGCAAGCTCTTTTTTTTTGAAAATTGTAAGACCTTTGATGTTGATGCCCTCAGTTCTTACTGACTTTGGAGTGAGAGACCAGCTAAGTTATCCAAACTGGTAACTGAGGAGCTTGCAAGCTCCTTGCAGATTCCAAAGCAGCTGAAATGCTTTCATTGCCCTGCAAATACCAACCGTCCAACCTCACCAGGATCTTCCTGGGGGCTGGACTGTGAGTCAGACACTCATCATAGAGCATTTGTTATGTCCCAAAAAGCTGTCCAGTTCATGTCATATCTTAAGATAATTTAGTTAGGAGTAAGCCACTCAACAAGAAAAATACTGAGAACTAACTAGTAAATCCCAACAGGTTTTGAAGCTTTCATTTATTAGTGTTTAAAGCAATTTCTATGGAGTTAGGACTAAAAAGACTAAACTGTATCTAATCCATCAGTCTACAATGACACTTCTTAAACATTCCTCTGTGCCATTTGGTGCTGGTTGCTGCTGGAATCAGTACTCCAGGCAAGTACCCTCATCCCTGGCAAGTCCTGTGGCTCCTAATTCAGCTTAGCATCAGAGATGGAAGATTATCTGTATCCTGCACTGATTTAGCAACTTCAAATTTAGAGACACCTAAGGTTAAAAAAACCAAATACTTATGTATATACACAAAAAACTTTTTTATTTTTAAATAAACTTTAAAACAGATTCCTACATGAATTCAGATTGTCTTGAGCTTCATTATGGATTTCTGACATTTATATATAGTGTAGGCAAAACTTTTCATAACATCATGGATTTTACTACCTCCTTTTGCTTAAATGTAGTTTTTTACAGAGCAGGGCTCTGAAAAATACTGGTATAATGTGTTATTTACATTGCAACACTTCTCTTGTACAAGTCTATGCTGTGTGTTCCATAAGGAAACTGAAGAATTTGGGGATTTACAGTAGACACAATAGTCAGCTATAAAATGATTGATAACCTGAGTTTATAATTGGAAATTCAAACTGCACAAGACAAATACGGTAGTGACTGTGGGAGATGGTGACCTTGCTTATACAAGCTTCACACAACAATAGGAAATCACTAGTTAAAATAGTAACGATTTGTATTTTAAATAAAAGGCACTATAGCACAATTAAAGCAGGAAAGAAGTTCCTGTATCACCCTGGAAAGTCCAGGCAGGGAAGAAGTATCTGTGAAAACATTAACGGCTCCCATTAACCACATTCATATATTCACAAATGCTTGCTTATTTATTTTTTTAAAAAATTTCCAAAAGGAAAAGCTCATTAACTGTTCTCACTTTCCTTTTTAAAAAAGTTTCAGGCATCCAGTCAAGGGGAAAAAAACTCCACTGCCGTATGTTTTGATCAGCAACAGAAAATGAATAGCAAGTAGTAAATAGCAGGGAAGATTGCAAATGATCTTATGAAAATAGTGGTTTGGAAGTACAGTCAACCAACTCATCGGGAAAGAGAACATAAAGCCAGTGTTATATTTGGCCAATTCTAACTAATATCCAGGGGGGATTAATAAAAACAAAACCACGAGCCATACTGAAAGAGGAGAGTCTATGAATGGGTAAATACATGTGGAAGGTTGGCATTAATCTTTGATGAGCAGGCTGCTGCCTACTGATACTTGGGAAGAAGCTTGAGGGGAAAAAACCCAACAGTGTCACAGATACAACAGATGTGAGAGCTTTTAGCTAAAAATCCCTTGAGGGATACAAACAAAATTAAGCACTTCAAGAAGGTACATATGGTTCAACTAAAAGCAAATTGACTTCTTATGTGCAATAAGAGAGACAATCAAAGACGGGCTTGGGTAGGACAAAGCTTGCAGTCTGGATAGAATATATTTCATTGTAGCCTTCAAACTTGTGAAAAATAAATGACTCTATAATTAGCAAACTTTCTCCATAACTCATTAAATAATTGATGATTACAAATTAATACAGTGTTACTGTACATTAAATTAATTTTACCTAAAAAAGAATTTAATGCTTTTGATCTGCTAATTAGAACTTACTTTGCTTTAGCTACAAACAATAACCAGAGGGTCTAGTTTTCCTGGACATTTTTAGTTAAACAATCAACTGGCATTGTAATATTCTATTTCTAAAGATACCCTGGCCGGGTGGCATTTTGAATGCCCTCTTAAAACATAGAGAGGGCTGAGCTAATACTGAAGGGGCAGGGAGAGCTAGCTGGGATGCAGGTGCTGGCAGCAGAGACAGCTTGTGATCCCCAAGTGATCATTCCCAGAACTGTTAGTTTGGGGGTGTTGTTTTAAAAGATGGAAAAACATTTCTAGAGCAAGCAGCACGTGGTTTCCATGGAAATAGTCTCCACATACATATCAGTATATTTGACTCATTTTTGCCTGTGAAGCTTTTTGTTTCCAAATATAGGAATGAATGAGTTGCTAAGATTAAATTGGAAAGTAGCAAACTCTGGCGACATCCCCCAGATGATTAATAATTTGGTAGAACATTTGGTAACATGGGCATGCCCAGAGCCACTTTTCACAGGGAGAGATTGATGACGTTAATAATGAGGTGATCAAGGGTATAGTGTAAAATTTATCACCACTTGACACAGCTCCATTGTGTTAATGCTTGAGTACTTCTTTAAATTCCTAGCTTCTCTTTTCTCATACCACAGATACATTGCCAACCTACTGCCATAAATCAGACTGCCATTCAGGTATTAATAGTAGCATGACAATCCCCCCAAAAACTGAAATCTCCAACTAGGGGAAAGCATGTAAATGCGTTAGGATCTCTAAAACAAGCTGGAAGGCACACTCTACAACACTGCTGCACCCTGGAACTGCCGCGCTATAAGAAATTGTGTCGCCCACGGAAAATCAGGCAGGATTAAAAATAGAATTTATTTCTGCTCTTGAACTTCCTTGCTCAGAAACCGCCTGTCATTTTCTAGGCCAATGAAATGTTACAGTGGAACTGACGGCTTCAGAGGCAGCCAAAAGGATGAAAAGCATCAAACGATGAACAGTGACTCAAGCGTGACAGAACAAGGTGATCCTTACGGGCTCCAAAGACAGCAATGTTCTCAGAGACCAGTGTCTTACAAGACAATTTAATCATCAAATAGACCTCAAAATCATCCAAGCCCAGGTCCAAAGTCCATGTCTGAGTCCTCCACACTGCTTGCACACCAGTGGCCACCCAGGCTAGACTTGCTGGCACCTACTTTGTTGTGCTCCCAGGCTTTGCTCTATGGGCATGGATGCTTTGGACAAACTGCAGCCCGGTCCACCAACACCTCTTCCAGTCCTGGATCTCCCAGGCACAGCACAGATTTAAGACTGCTTCTTCATTAAAGCAGAACTGGCAACAGAGCCCTTTTGGTTTGTAGATCACCATAGTAAGACTCACCAGATTTGTCTGGATTATCCTGTGTCCACCTGATATTTGAGAAGGAAGAAGGAAAAAACCGCTTCCCAGGACAGACTTGCTTTCTTCTGCAATTCTGAATAAACAAACATGGCAAAGAATCGTAGATTGGTTAGAGTTGGAAGGACCTTAAAGATCACTGAGTCCCATTCTCCCTGCCATGGGCAGGGACACTTGCCACTAGACCAGGTTGCCCAAAGCCCCATCCAGCCTGGCCTTGAAGAACACTTCCAGGAATGGGGCACTCACAACTTCTCTGCGTAACCTGTGCCAGCGTCTTACCACCCTTGTAGTGAATAATTTCTTCCTAGTAAATAATCTAAATCTCACTTCTGTGAGTTTAAAATCAAGAAGTGCAGTTACAGAGTTGGTAGTTACAAACCCTGTAACGCAACAGCGAGTTGGTAAAACAGTCCAAGAACACCTTCCTGCTGTATCAGGTGAACACTGCAAACCCTTCTGATATTTTTCTTTTATTTAATGGGGTTTCTTTGGTCAACTGTTGTGCAATGTTCTCATAGAACTTACAGTCTAAGACTTCAAACAGGAAACAAACATGGCCACGGGTATTCATGGTGGAACTTCTCCCTCACTTTTGCAATGTGCTTTTTTTGTCTTGGCTGTATAACGATTTCATGAAATAAGTCACCACTACTGAATCATATTTGTATAACATTACTTCCAATATTTAAATCTGAGAATCCCAACCAACAGGAAAATTTCCAAGCCAAGAAGCAGAAAGAGGGCAAATGAATGCATTTTCTTTCTCTGGGATATTACATAGAAATTAATCAAAAAAGATGGTTCAAAGCAGACTCTATTTCAGATGCAAAGTTGTGACGAAGTGTAACAGTACTGAAAAAATTTATACTGAACTTGGTTATACTGGAAATTAGTACAGAATTATAAAGGTAGGAGTGAAAGGATTTAGAGTCCTGCTTAAACTATGAAGAAAGCTGTGAAATCAATCAAGCAATGGGCACATACACTGCAGTCTCATCAGAAGATAAACCTCTAACTATAGAGAAGTTATTCCTGGAAAAAAAACAAAGATGAATTCTGTATACAAGCAGGCAGTTGCACAATCTTGTAATGTAAAGAACCAAAGTAAAGTATATCTTTTGAAAAGGAAAGCCATTGCAGTAAGTCCCAGGTCTGATGTTTAAAATTCAAATGGTTTATGACTCACAGACACCAAAGTGCTGTTGATCAATACACTGAGAGTCTGATTATTGGAACTGCATTATGAATTCATACATTAAATTGATTTTGAATCCTAACACCTGCATCTGATTTCATTTTGGCATAACAAATCAATCATTTTAATACTCGTGAAATTTAGTCCACAGAAATTAAGTTCATTGAACACACTTGGATTTCCTTTGTAGTGCAGTACAGCAACATTTCCATAGAACTGTGACACCTCAAAAGAACAGCTTTCAGTATGCTTTGCATAGGAGGGACTGACTCCTTTCCCCTTCCAGAGATATGGAAAGGAAGCCATCCCACTGATTTCACTAAGCTGAAATAGTGAATCCTTCAAGAAGTGATGGATATAGCAGAGGTGTCCAGTTTTGCAGGCCATGCTCACCTCTGCAAGGTGTCTGCTTCTTGACAGCTGCAAGGCAAGAGCTTGTTGTATTTAATGCAGTCTGTCCATCACACTTCTGTAGAGCACTTTGGAGACCCTGCAGCTCCACAGCAGCAGAACAGTAGACCTGAGACAGGCTGGTAGCGGATGGGATGTGGAAAAAAGTTAACTGTTTCATTAAAGCCTCATTTATTACATTTGTACATGTGTGAAAACAGGGATTATTCAGTCCATACGTCCATGGGTTCTTCTGGGCAATGCTTAGCAGAATGTCAGATCTGCTCAATTACATATTTACAGTGTTCCTTACCGATTGCATCAGACAATCCATACAACCTACTGCTTAAAAGAACCTTTGCTCTTCAAGTTACTCCTCAGTAATGATAAGAGGAGGTTTATTTAAGTTTTCACTGCTGGTTATACTCCTTTGCTGCATAGCAATTACTTAGATATTGAAAATTTGGTCTCAGAAAGAGCAGGCAATGAAACTAGCTAGCAGGTAGATTTCATATGCCTAATAAAGAGTAATTGCAAAAGTCAGTACATTTTCAGGCTATCTCACTGCAATAGCAGAGAAAGGGATCACTGTTTTTTAAACAAAGAAAAATAAATTCGAAATAAATTATTAATATACTTAGCTACACACTAACATTCTATTCTATATTATAAAAGCATATTAGAAATAATTTTAGAAAGCATAAAAAGCCTGTAGAAAGCTTTAGAAAGCATATAGAATTTAGCATTGAAATAACAAGTAAAATCAGAGAATATACAGAGAATAAAAAGAAAATATACAGAGAATAAACACAGGACAACTTAAGCGAAAGGTGTCATTCAAGAATTCATAGCTGGAGGTACAATAATGAAAATATAATTTTAAAATCCTCCTACTTCTTGGCATTAATCTGAAGTAAATATAAAAACACGTAAAAGCTAGAGACAGTGTGATCTCTTTGATGATTAAAGCAATACAGCACTCTGGTTCAGATATGGGATGGTTTGGGTTTAGGGAGAATAGGCCGGTAATATGTGGGAGCACATGGAGCGTTCATCCTCACCTGACACAGGAAAAATCTAGGGATTAGAAGGATTAAGATTAAGGAAGACAGTTCACATCTGAGGAAGGCTATAACCACACTCGCTTAACAGCACATAAAGAGGACATCTGCATACCAGCATCTGCATCACTGCAAAATGTTTGCCTCATCAGCTAATGTGTGTTCCCCAAAACACTGCCTTCTGTACCTCTGATATTTCTAAGACATGAGCATTTCTAAGAAACGAGAGTAGAATATATGCAAATGTTTATAAAAATCAGAAACAACAAGTACTTTGTATGTGCAGTGAATGTTTTTAAGGGGTTGTTCCCCTAAATCTTTTCTTTAGGAGACCAAGACTCTATTGTGTTTGCAGGAGAATATCATTCAAAGAAGTCTTAAGTCCTGCAAGGGTGATCAATCTTGAACACAAGCAGCGTTTTCTCCTGAGTTATGTATGATGGTCCTTTCTGGAGACAGCCCATGACAAGAAGTTCTAACTCCAGTCCAAATAGTCATTACCTTTGGCAAGACGACAATGAACATTAATTTATCTTCTCAAAGTATTATAACTCACAAAAATAATCCATGAAATACATTTTTGGGTGGTCTTTGATATCCAATTAATCATAGGAAGGGCATAGTATGTTCAGTACTCGCGGATAAGGACCATTGCATTCCTGTGAGCTGGCTGTCAGCCGGCAACACAAAAGCCCAGGTATTCACAGACCACCTATGAACATAAACGTGTGGTGTTAGTATGTTAAGCTATCACACTTATGCCAGCTTGGGGAAAAAATGGACATACTGTACTGTTGATCACCTAGTTACTCACTGTAGATTTCTTAAACTGTATCTGCACATTGTCTAGTGCTATTTGGATTGTTTTTAAAGGCATTTTGTCTCATCTGTTTCTCTAGTTGAGACAAAACCCTGGAATTTTAAATCATCGTCATTAGCACAGCTCACCAAGGTCATCTTCTCACATAACCTGTCTTGCTCCTGGGAGACAGTTCTGAGAGCGCAATTGCATGTACTGAGTCATCTCCCTTTTCTCCCAGAATGGGATGTTAACACAGGCAACAGCTTTATTTTTGCTTGTAGCAAGGTATTGCTGTTTACCATGGGAAGGTTTGAGAATAAATGCCTCATAGGTAAACAAGTAGAAATGAACCATGTTTTCTGGAGGCCTAAATAAATGTCTTATTAATTTATTGAAAACATGCATGGGTGTAAAATCTTGCACCTGATAAACATTGAGTCATTATACACCTAAAGTTCCATTTAATCTCTTAAATTAAAGCAATACCAGCAATTAGTTTTGCAGTATGCTGATGTGTTAGAAATATCTGCCAACTACAGGGCTAGTTTGGCGTATGGTATTCTCAGAATAAATTAGAGCACTATTTTTTCAAGATTTTAAGTCTGTAACAGACAACTAGACTGCTGCAGTGATACTGTAATTAACAGTGATGTAAATGTAATAGTGAATAATGAATGTAGTTACTGAAAGTATATTGTGGAATATCTAATCAATGTGTGAAATCTGGATGCCTTTAGGATATGATCAGCTGGAAGAACTGTCATTAGATGTCATTTACTTTGTTCCTGCTAAGGCAAAGAAAGCATGATACAAATCATTGAGAACTAACATTTATTAAGAAACTTGTTTTAAAAGCTTTAAGCTCTCCTTATTCTTCTTGTGCAAGTGATACCAGATTTTGTAGCAACATTAATTTTCCTCTGACTGTCTTAAAGAACAAAACCCCTGAAAAAAAAAATATGCTTAACTGATCCATCTTTATTTCTGTCTTCAACAGTTTGCAACACCAGTTCATGTAGCCCTTTATACTTTTTCATTACTCCATCCATCTCCTCCTCAGTACACATCACCGAAGGTAATTATCAACATCATAGTCATTACTCCATGAAAAAAGGCAGTTATTTTTTAAGAAAGAAAAAAAACATCTTGTAATTTGATTTTAGATTAGTACTGTTCTGTAAATATACAAAGAGTCGTGCAATATGGAACATATTGAGTCCCATCAACCTTCTTTAATAGCTTGATATGATATTTAGTAATATCTGTTCCCTGGAGGAATGCTAAAATAGCCACGGTCTTAATTCTGAGGCACCAAATGATCCCCGAGCCTGCTGAAAAGCATCACTCCTAAAGCGCTTCTAGTCCTCACAGTCAGCCTGGGGGGAACCTGTGGTTTTCTTACATTTTGTTTACCAGAGTCAAGTACAAAAAGAAAAACTACTCTTCATCTGAAAAAAAAAATAGCAAATAAGACATCAGCGCTTATATAAATAAAGCCTGAAATCCAGACAGGCTCTGAATCTAGAATGTAAAGGATGCAATCTTAGATTTGCTATTAACATTATTTTAGATTTTTTGTGGTGCAAGTAAAGGGTTTTTTCAACAATTTAGGCTTACAATGTGGCTTTCAAGAGACACACAGCACCTGCAGAACCCAGACCTTAAGAAATATGTATATGCTATGATATCATGGGAATTGGCTAACATAAGTCCCAAAGAAGTCACGCCAAAGAAACAGCTCAGCTGTCCCCATGTGGAAATGCAGGCAGGACAACTGCCACTGGCATGTCAAGAAGAGGGTGTTATATTTCAACAACAGCTCTTTTAAAAGAGCACAACAAAACTGGTGCTGACGAAGGAGAGGCCAACACACAGGTAATCCTCCTGTTGAACTAAACTTCTGGGTTCCCTAAAAATTCTGATTTTTCCCTTCCTGCAAGAACTGTAATCCTTGTGTATAAATTCACCTGGAGCAAACTGTTCCCAGGACCTAACTCATGTGCTCTGACTCAGCTGCCATAACCCCTGCTCTCCTTCACCTTTCTCTTTCTCTTCGTGGCTTGTTGTGGTAGATGGAACATAGCCCTTGATCTTACGTCAGTTGCACTAGACTAGGATCAAAGTTTAGAGGCTTGTAAATTAGCATGGGAGACTCCAGCCACAAGGAAAATGCCTTTTCGTACTTCAAAAACAACATGCATACTTTGGCTGCCATGTAACTGAAAACATAGTTATGGTTAGACACATGGTGATGAGTAACAAGGATACACATTACTAGCTCTTGAGTGCACAGAGATGTGTTCATGCCATCCAAAATGCTGACACTGTCAGGATTCATCACTTGCTTTTAGTGACACCTCCACCTACATGCTTTTATTTTTTCCATCCTGAGCTAAAATTACAAAATGTGACAGTAAGAGCTAGTTATGGATGTCCTGAACAGACACACAAGTGGTTATCCACAGGAAGCCAGATATATTTTAGAAAAAATTGGGAAGTCCATACATCTGTATCCTATCTCGTCAGCACTAATTGTGGTAATAGCCACTCTTCACGACAGGTTTAATGACCATATCTCAACAGCTGCATTCCCTGCCCCTTACCTTGGCTAACCGGTGGCTGACCACTTCTGCTGAAATGAGACTTACAAACTGAGCCCCATTCTCCAGCTCTTGGTGGCTCAGAGCAGCCCTTGCTGTTGGCTTTCCTTCAATCCTTCAAAGGGTGATGGAAAAGGCAGGATAGTGGGGCTTTGATGTCATTCTCGGTGGTAATTCTGGGACATGCAGCCAGGTTTGGCAGGAGGACAGTTCTCACTGGGATCAGCGGAGGCACTGCTGCTCCCCAAAGCCAGTTATTTTAAGTCACATCTAAATAAGGAATTATCGGCTTAAGATCAGTCTTTCTCCCTTGCAGCAGGTTCAGTGAGATACAATACTTGGTAACTAAAAAGCAAATTTACATCCCTCGCTTGAGCCCGCCTTCGTGTTGGCTTATGTAGGTGTTGGCTCCCACCAAACTGAAGAACTTGCAGCCTGGCTGGAGGAATGTGGGTAAATACCTGGGAGGGTGAGGTGCCCTCTGCGCCGGTTCGCATCACTGGAGACCAGCCTGGGAGGCAGGGCAGCCTCATTCCAGACACTATGCTGCTGCTAATTACTGGCATCCTTGCCTGCAGGAGGGTAGGTGACTCCGCACCATTTTTTGTACCAGCTGCCTGGCACCACCTTGCTTTCTGGTGGTAGTTAAAATTTGCCTTCTCTCTAGCTCATCCCCCAAGCAAAAATAAAACAAACACACCAGCAAAAACTATCGCCGGGCTCTTTACACTTCACAGCCTGCCCCACGCAGCTCATTTCCCTCCTTGCTCTCCATACCCTGCATTTTCAGTGGGTATTTGCTGCTCTGGCCATCCTGTATTTAGTGGCAGCGTATCTGCAGTGGTGGTTGACTCCAGGTGTGCTGCTATAACCCAAGCAGAGGCTAAAAGTCCGTTGCAGACAATGTCTTAGAAACACAAAGACACTTGCAATAAGGAAAACAAACCCAAAGTGTTCTTAACATATCTGTGGCTTTTATCTATGAAGCTGTTTTATGAGGCTTTTTTTTAATCCATCACTAGGTCACCCATACAGGATAATTGCCCATTAAATAAAAATATTTATATACAAAACCAAAAAGACATATTATATTTACTAACAACCAAATCCCAACACCTTTATTTTTGCCAGGGCCAATTCAGGAAATGTCTTACTGGTTTGAATAGCTAAGCATCAAACCAGGACCCCAGTAGACATTTATATTGGAGATACCACCAGACAGTGACAACCGGCTCCAAAGAGTGAAGCCAGGCCCTCTTCTCACTGCTGAATTAAAAAAAAAATCATGGCTAAACCCCCTTCCTCTCACAAGTCAGCATTTCTATTAACACCAGTTGGATGAAGACTTCATTCTACATGTAAATACCTCTGGAGTTCAGGCAGGTGCAGATCCAGGGCTGACACTCATGTCTTATTGACATCCATGATGTTGCTCCTCATCTTGCAGCCTCACCAGCACACGTCTGCTGCTGCAGCTCCACAGAACATCTCCTGCTGCAAGCCAAGCCTGCTCACCCGCAGCCCCCTTCTCAGCTGCCGCGCCCTCAGCACCAGGTAACCCCCTCAGCTCCTCCAGCTCACTCTGCCTGTGTTCGTCTTCTTGGCCAGGTTTCTGAAATGATTCAGTTTAGGAAATAAACAAAGTGGAGCTTCCCCTTGGGGAAGAGGCATGAGCAGCAGGTGAGCAGCAAGAATGCCAGCAGCCTGCTGTCATGGCCTCAGACTTCCATTACCTTCTGCTGCATATAATTAAGTCTGCGACTTAGCATCTCTGAATGAATTTGTTCAGTCACCACATTCAACTACATGTGGGCTTCAGCCATGAAATCAGGTTCCAGATTTGCACTCCTCAAACTTTAAACTTCCAGCCCAGACTCCTCTCTAGCTCTTTGTACCTATTTCTTTAGTTGCAAAGTCTTGTTTGAAATTGATGATGAATCAGGAATCTAACCAGAACAGAAATCCAGATGAATTTTCTCTGTGTGTGTGTCTGTATGTGCGTATACACATTTTGAAAGATTTCACTTCATTTCATCAATATTGTTCTACTTAGCACAATACCTTTGACAATCCAGGTATGCACTTCATATAGAAATGTGGAATACATCTAGGACTGATGGTGAGTGCTGGTGAAACTAATGCACATTTGAGACATAAACCCCTTCCCTTCAGTATTCAGCTGATCTGAGTTCTAGTAGAGCAATGGCAACCTTCAGATTGCTTTATACACCAGTGAATTAGGCTCCAAGTGCTTTATGAGAGAACTCAGAAAACTTATGATGAGAAAAGTCATCATTCAAATTTTCTAAAAGCTATTAGGAGCAGAAATTAGCTCCAGAAAGTTCTATCATTTTAATGTATGCATGCACATACATGTATACATATGTGGAAATGCTTATTTACTCATTAATTAACTTATACCTCCCATCCATGGTAGCTCCTTTGCTGCAAGCCCCTAACCAAAACCTAGGGGTGCAAAGGTGCAAAGTCCTTTTCAATCAGAACGTTATGTTCTAATTCTCTATAAAACATTTATAGATTATTAAAATAGTAGATGTAGCTAACTGCTGTAGAGAAATCATGTAATACCTAAGCTCAGCCTGATCTTTTAATAATACTACTTCCTTCAGTAGCCGGTAAGTTAAAACGTATTGCCAGTGAACACACAACAGAAAGTCATTTTTTCTGTCAGCAATTTAATTGAATGTTATCCCAAGTAATAATGGAAAACCACAGCAGCATTCATTGGCGTTACATCAAAGGTCAGTCCTGGTGCATTAAAAATGTACCTCTGTACCTTTGGTGATCCGAGGAGAGATTGAACGATACAGAGGGGTGTCGGCTGCTGGTTTTTTAATAACTTCTGGGAACTTACAATTCTGAAAAGTGGCCAAGAGCAGAGTTTCCTCTTCCAGTCAAGGCTATAGCTTAAAACAGAGAAGGAATCAAACCCCCCTCTCTGCAGTCAGGGCTGGAGCCAGCAGGTGGTCATGGTGGAGCCTAGGAACCATGACTGTGGGCAGTTGCATGTACACTCCAATTCATTTTCTCTCTACTCTTTTTTTTTTTTTTTTTTAATGCCAGCAAATAAAAATACAGCTGTCTATCTGTACTTTCTGATGACATCTGGTTTTCTGGTTTTGCCTTCTCACAGATTAAATCAAAGTCCTCAGTCTCTGCCACCCATGGAGACCACTGCCCATTGATGTCATTGCCTGGTTCAGCCTTGCTCTCCCTCAGCCCATTGACTGTGGAGGTGGCAAGTGACTCCAGCAGGCCACCACCTTGGCAAGTGCAATCTAGGTGCCTTTGTAGGTAGGTCAGTCTGGGGAGGCTGTGTCTGACTGCTTCTCAACCACTGTGGGTCAGACCAGCCCTCCTGCTGCGTGGATGGGGTCAGGAGCAGCGTCAAGCTGGACAGGAGTTGCGAATGAGGCTGAGAACATTGAACCCAGTGGTCTTGCCTTTGAGGAGCATCTTGAATCTCAGCACACAGCTAATGTTATGCCCTTTTACAAACACCTCTTTGCCTTAAGCAAAGGAGTTGCCTCTATATCAGGAGGCGTCACGAGGGTCCTGCAGTGTAAAACTTCATTGGATACAAAATTAGATTTCTTTTGATGCAAAGAAAGTGCCAGAAGTGCACTTTCACTAATAATTAACACTTACATTAACAATTTTCCGTGGAAAGAACCAATTTTATGGTCTTCTCTATTTTCTCCAGCTCTTACTATCTTGCAATGTGAAATCTTACACAGCAATATAGCCAAGCAATAGCAGAAGAATATCCTCCCAATACTGAAAAGGATCCATCACATATAACGTTAGCAAGATTGACAGTATTTTCTGTCATATAAATACTAAGGATGTCAGCATTAATATCCAGCTGCCACTGCAAAGGACTGTAAACAAACAATATAATATTTGGGTACCATGCAGGTACCCAAATCAGTAACCTTTTTCCCAAAGGTTTAGAGTGCCAGGCTCTCAGCATACAAAATCAGGTGAAGAGATTCTTGTAGGAACAAGACATGGGGTTTAAAGATTCCAGTTAATAAAGCAATTAGTTGTACTTCAAAGTAATTCTGTGTTGTTACATTCATACTTTTGGTTTTTTTCCTTCAAGTGTGGATCATTTTCTCACGTACTTTGTTTTTTAGCAATGGTTTAACTATAAATGATGGTTTAATTTTCCCATCTCTTATATCAAAGATCAATTATGAAGCTTATACCAGCTTTTAAAACAAAAAATATTGCCTAAAGGAGGAACATCAGAACTGTCTCTTATATGAAGGTAAACTTCAATGCTTAAAACAGATGACCCAGGCTACTGACAATATCACTTACTAGTTTTACCAGGCTGAGATAAGGATCAGAGCTTTTCACACCCACCAGTGGTTTTCAGAGAGAGATGAGCTTCTCAAGATACTCTTGGTAGGGCAACTTACCTTGCAGTGAGGGTCAGGTTTACAGCACTGGATTTTAAGAGAAAAGGAAATTTAGCATTCAATGGGATCAGGCCACTAAAATACTTTATTCTCTTCTAATTTTTATGGCAGTCTGTGTACAGAGGGGTTTTTGGAAGTGGGGGTCCCCAGTGCTGCAGGGGAACAAGCAGCCTGTGAGAGACGTTCCCACCGGTGAGTGTCAGCAGGCTTTGGTGTCCAGTGACACTGAGCAGTTTGCAGCTGTGAACACCTGGGAAGCAGTAAAGATGATGTGGCCAGAAAGGTAAACTGAGGCACAGAGGATGAGGGCCTGACCTGAACCCTAAGGCAAGCAATTAATGAACTCTGATTTGTTTATTACAAAATGGTCAGCCCTTTGTGAGCCTTTTCCTTGTTTGCCAACCCACTGTCCAGACTTCTGGACCACATTCAGACTACTGGATTGGACCCACTTTTACCTGGTTAAAGGGACCGAGAAGCCAGCAGAAGATTTTTCCATTTGAATTTAATTTTAACTGCAAGTTTGCTGCACTGTCAGTACTTATAAGTGGACTGCTCTTGAGCTGCTTATCCATTGGTAACTTCTCCCAAGATTACTACGAGATTTTAAGGCTGAATTAGGACTCTCAGAAGTGCTTCAATCCCATAGGGTTTGTGGCATAGCACTGACGTCCATCATACCTAAGGCTTCTGTTTACTTCAGCAGTTCACATTTTCTCAATGCTTTCTAAGACATCTGGAGTTGTATGAGAGTATCTGGGTGATACGAAAACTTCAAATGCTTTGCTCTGAAATGTCCAGTCTCTGAAGACAACACTTCCTGAAAGGCAAAAAGGTCTTGAGAACATGTTCCTGTGAGGCTTACAAGAGGACCCTGAGTCTGAAAGCCAAACAAACAAGAAGCCCACACTGTCTACAAGGCAGATGGGATCAGCCCTTCAGCCTCGAGCTTTGAAAACTTCAGCTGACCTGCTGATGACTCCTCATTTTTGCCTTATGTAAAACCGCACCAAGCTTCACAAATAAGACCTAGGATAACATACTACCAACTTGTGGGGGAGCGAAACCTCAGGTTTTCCTGCTGACTTCAAGACCTTTCCCCTGGCACCACATGTTTTCAAAGAGAAAATGCTTCAGTCAAATGTGTTTTAGCCTCCCCTGCTGTTCAGCTTATTCAAAGCAGAACTGAATTAGCCGCATCAGGTACGTTTAAGAGTTATCATACACCAATGAAAAATCTCCACGTTTTCTTATTTCTACTAAAATAAGAAAAAAAAAAAGACTTATTTCTGGTTTCTTGGGATGGATGCCTTGAAGGCTACGAGATGCTTGGTCACTGAGCATATTTCAGAACCTGAGTATAGTGGCAGGGGGAAATTATTGACATGTCTACACTAGCATTTTATTTCACCTTAAGGATGCAAATTTGAACTGAATCTCCCAAACATAACAGTTGGAATTAGTTAAAGTTATGATTTATGATGAGTAAACACTATAGGAATAAATTCCTAGGTATGGCTTCACTTCTTACCTGGGAACAACGCTTAACATAAGACTAGAAATGGAGCTGTTTCTTCCATAGCAGTTTGGATTCAGTGAGAGCTCTGGATACCAGTGCCCATACTGCCCTTCCAATGCACCTGGGAGATACTCAGCATACCTTGACTCTGCAAAAATGAAAACGGTTATTTGGGCTTGGCTGTGTACGTTTACTTTCTCCCTCTCGCTGTTGTTTCACAGCTCAAATTTCAGCTTTGTTTTCTTCTCCCCAGCTTCCCACCATGCTGTCCCCACCTTACAGAGGTTCTGCACCACAATATACAGGACACGCTGCAATTCAAAGGCCAAAAGTTGCTAAAGCGCTTATGCAAGTTAATTACTGTGCCTGTTTAATCCCACGTAATGCAGATTAGTGCTGTCAGCTACTGTTCAGAGAGCAGTTGATGTAACAGGCTGGCCCATCAGCAGGGAAACCGTTCTCTTCAAGAGCAGCAGAGTCACCTGAAGTGAGGAGGTGCTGATCGCTGCTAGGAACAGAAACCTCTCATGCTGTTCCCCTGTCACTGTCAGGATGTAGGAGGCAGACACAAAAGCTGGATATGACAAACAGGTGGGTTTAAAGACGGTATTGCATCCCTCATTTCAAGGGAAAATTGTCAGCTTTGAGCCCATGCCCCACTTCTGCATGTTCAAATGAGAAACTTTGAAGCTTCAGAGAACAGTCCCATGAAAGACATCCTTATGTCAAGACATGACCCAGAAAGAAGTCAAGTCACTAGCCACTATTGTCATATCAAACTAAAAATCCTAACATATGTTTCTATCAAAATGAATACTGCTGGGCCAAAGAAAGCCATCCAGTTTGAACAGCAAGTCATCCTAATGGGCGGGAGAAGATGGAAAGATTTCCTTGGAACTTCAGCTTCTCACAACTTGAGTCCAATCTAATTGGATTAATTTGCAATCATTACTCAGGTAAAATGCCCTCTGGCAGCAATCTGTGTTTTCATAAGTCCTGCTTATTCATCAAAAGAGTGCAAATATGAAGTGTTCAGATGGCTCATTCCAGAAATTAATGGCATGTGATATTTCAGGATTTCCAACAATGCTTCTCCTGTTCTGAAGGGGTAAATAATACCAGTTATCTTGATTTGTAAGTGGTAGCCAGGACTACAGCATTTCATATGACACCATTGGTAACCCAGCTACGGTAATAACACTCTTTTCCTCCACCCATGCATTATGTGACAGTTAAGCAAATATTTTCCACCTCAGCAGATTTTATGATCAAATTACAGATGTTTCTCTCTCCAGTTCACAGCTGATGGAACTTTGTTTGATGAAGGTAATAATGACAGAATATGCGTTAAGGTTCTTTGCCACTGTCTGAGAATCAAAGCACAGGATACTGAACTTCCGAGGTTTTTAAAAGACTTTCTTATTCCACATGACTTATAGGTGCAGTAAAACTGAATCATTGTTAAAAAAAAAAAAAAAGATTAATTAAATGTAAATCACATTAATAACTTTTTTACATTAGATATAGAAGTCTTTTATATTCTCGTGAGATTTTACAAGCAAAAGAGACATGTGGGATGAGAAGGTGAACACGTGTCTAGAAATTGTTAATGTTGCACTTAGTGTGTTTCAGCTGATGGGCCTGATGCCTGAGGATGGACAGAAGTTTCTCTTAAACCTGCAGCCACCTACCTCAAGCTGAAGCTTGTTCCCTTAAAATCTCCCTGCTGGAACTTCCCCCATCTGTGGCATCACAGTGATGATCTCCTGGGATGCTGCTGAGGGGTAAAAGTGTATGAATCTTGGTGGCAGCCAGAGACATTCCTGCCCACACCTGCCTCTTCCTCACCACCTCTGCCACTTGCTGCCAGCCTGAGTTTCAGTGGTGGCTTGAGATGAGATGTCAGCCTGAGATCCGGATGTGCATCTTGTCCTACCAGCTCTGCCAAAGGAGTGCTGACGTCCCTCAGGGAGATGGGGCAGGCATCACAGGGTTGAGGTCTCAGCCACAACAGCTTGACCTGCAGCAGCACCCCCAGGAACCAGACACCCCACTTCCCTCTGCCTATCCCCAAGGACAGTGTGAATCCAAAGAAAGAGAAGGGTTACCTCTGACTTGGCAGGAAGGCAGGCAAGCAAACTTTTTGGTCAGTTGTTAGTCAGGTCACTCACTTCACGCAGCACTGGAACAGAAAGTCACAAACAAGGGAGGCAAAAGCATCTGGCAGAGGCAGCCTGGCAAGTACAGGTTGGAAGAAAGGCTCGAAGGGATGAATGCACCAAAACATAAACAAGTTTCCAGCTATTTTTCCCACAGACTCTTCTTTTTGCTGAAGATCGAAAAGAAATGATCTGTTTCAAATAGCTTTCAGAGCTGGAACAGCTGAAGTATCTTTTCTTTGCCTTCCTTCCTGTTCCCAGCCTCAGGAAGAAAAAAAAAAAATATCTCAAAGTCACACGTAGAGAAAAAAAAAATTGAGGCAAAACACTGAAGCAGGCAGAAGAAGATGAGGTACCAACAGGGAATGAACGCATTGGAACAGCAGCACCTTCTTCAGGGCGGGCAGACACGCAAAGCCTGCAGCGCTCAGGGGGACCCCCCAGTCGTGTCCCCGCAACCCCCTGCTCCCCGCAACCCCCTGCTNNNAAAAAAAAAAGAAAAATAAAAACCAAAAAAAAAAAAATAAACCCAAAAATGAACCCAAAACCCCACCAAACCCTGAACCCCACAAAACAAATTATCCAACCCAACAATCTCAGTCGCTAGTGCATGCCCTGAAGTGCCACATCTACACGTTTCTTAAATACCTCCAGGGATGGTGACTCCACCACCTTCCTGGTCAGCTTCTTGCAGTGCCTGACCACACTCTCACACAACTTCAGATCATTTCCTCTGGTCCTGTCATTATTCCC
>VZRU01010605.1:451349-474640 GCA_013398155.1 Pedionomus torquatus
GTGAGAGAACAAGGGGTAATGGCTTTAAACTGAAAGATTAGATACTGTCACTGAATTCTTCACTACAAGGGTGGTGAGACACTGGAACAGATTCACCAGAGAAGTTGTGTGTGCCCCATCCCTGGAAGCGTTCAAGACCCTTTGAACATCCTGCTCTAGTGGGAGGTGTCCCTGCCCATGGCAGGAGGGTTGGAACTAGCTGGTGTTTAAGGTCCCTTCCAATCTAAACCACTCTACTTTTAAACAGTAAAACCTCAGGACTTTGTTTAGCAGAACACATGCATCTGGCATATCAATCAAAGCCAAGGGGTATCTGGGGACATAGCTGGGGTGTACCTGAGTCAGCAGGGTAAGGTTCAGCACGCACCATCAGTGAAGCTGAGCCCTCTCTTGCAGCCAAAGGCAGCTGGGCACTCAGCTGCTCTGTGCTGGCTACTGAAGCTGTGGCCACCAATTCCCTCTCAGGGTCCAGTCTCTGGGGTGGGCAGTAGCGTCCTCATCTGGAAGGTGTTCTTCCAGAGCTGGACTGAGGTCACAACTAGTGGGAAGTGATGCTCTGCACAAGCAAACAGGCACGGTCAGGCCAGCCTGCTGTTCTCTTCAAGAACTACAGTGGTAAGAGTACCAGGCTGCCTTGTTTTAACTGGAGCCTTGGTTTAAATATGCCCCTGATAGGCAGGAATAATGTGAGAAAAATAATGAAAGAATGCTTGCTGTAAATAGAAAAATTAGGTTTTACCTAACATATGTTTCAGCAAATATATGTACACACTTTGAGAAGCAGCACAAATTTCAGCAACAGATCAAACACCTGGGTTCTGTTTGAAAGTGGACTCTTACTTCAGTGCATTTTAAAGCATATTATCCCCATATTACCATGTCTAAGAATTAGCCCTAAACAATTCCCCCAGGAAAACACTGTAATTCTTGTCTTTAGAGGACAGTCTCTGCCCTGCAAATAGTGTTATGGTTTGAGAAAACCCATAACAATTTTTTGTCATTCAGACAATTATTCTATCGCCCAATGACCCCTCCCCACCCAGGAAAGGGGAATCTGGACCGCAAACAAACACCAGGGTTGAAACGTAAATAGATCTAATAGAATAAGACTAAATAATTAACAAAAACACTAAAGAACCAGTATTCATCCTGATACTGATATAAGATATACAAGAATTATACTTGGCCAATTCTCTCAGCAGCAGCCGTGCACCCCCAGCACGGGACAGCAAATGTCAGACACTGCGAGGGCAATGGCTTTGTGGGGAAGAAAGGCCTCGAGGGTCCGGCACCAGGGCAAGCCTTGTCTGGAACACCACCATCAAGGGGGAGCCAGCTACAGAGCAAACTTTTTAAATTTATATTGACTGTAACATTCATGATATGAAATAATCCTGTTGGCCAGCTTAGGTCAAATGCCCAGGCCTTGCTCCTCCTCGTCCCTGCACCTGGCAAGGCTCAAAAACACTGAGACCTTGAATCTCACAGAGCCTGGCTGGCCATAAAGTAAATATTTTCATGAATTCAGACACCGGAGTCCTCTAAAAGTGCATTTTTCCCCAGCATTAGAGGAAAAGCTAGTCCTGGGTTTCTTAACCCAGGACAAATAGTTAGTGAGAATGCCAGTTTTCCAGTCAACAAACCCATTCTCTATATTTAAATAGCTTGCTGACTGCAGAAGGAAAAGATTAAACCACTGTGGTTTCATGTTAGCCAAGAAAAGCTTAAAGCCAATGTGCTGGGCTTGCTCTTTGTCTACTTACTAAATTTTGTCATAGCCACCCAAAAAGCAATGGGGGTGCATTCATATCAGTAGGAAATTTGACTGAAAAAAACCCTGCATGAACAGAAGGTGTTATTTGGCCAACAGCTGTAATTGCTACTACTGCCCAAGACAGAAAAGGACCGAGATTAGATGTTGGCCAAACCAAGCATAAACAGGTAACAATTATTTCTTAATAAGCACCCCTTAAAGGAACCTCTTCCTCTTGGCAATGCAAAAGGCTCTGCCCAAGCTGTTTGTGAAGCTTACTGTTAAGGTATGGAAGGCACCCATAAAGCATAGGGTTCCTCACCTTCTTTCAGTTACTTTTTTAGATTGATATATTTCTCTGGCATACGACTACATTAAGCAAATTAACTTCCTCCTTTTTCTCTTCTCCTCTTCCTTTCCTACAGCTCTATTCAGCCAGCTGTGCTAAGAAAAGGTGAGGGGCTGCTACGGGCTGCAATGCAGGCACTACTCCAGCGGTTCAGCTGACACAAAATTGGTAACAACCTTAACAAACATCAGCTGAAAAAACACCTACATACTTCCATCCACCCAATTCCCTTCAGAGTCAGCTGCTCAGGAATGGAGGCAGCACCACTTACCTGCTGATTGCATTTGCAATCAGGATTAGTGTTGCTGCAGCACTTCAAGAAGCATGAAGATTCAGTTGCTCTCCATTCCTCATTCTTCTCCACTTCTTGCTTTACCAGTATAACTTGCTGCTTTTTAGTATTTCAGCAAAACCAAGATACGATGTTGATCCATTGATGAACCCATGACACACCTCCTATTTACAGACACTTGGGTATAATGAGACTACTTCAAACCAATCCAGGGCCACTTCATTTTTGATCCATTTCCCCCTTTATAGTATGCTGAGATGCAAGGTGGGATCGCTCCATAAAGTATTAAAACAGTAACAAAACACAATGAGCCTTTCCCAGACTTTGGAATTTATCCCTGTCAAGTGCAGCTGCCGGTATAAACATTGCTGTACTCCTTAAAAAGAAACCCTAAAATACATTACTGTTTTAAAGTGGCGGATTTTCCTCTTCCCAACAGACAAATGCAACACTTTCTCACTTCAAGCAATGATTTGGTTCCTAGAGTTCAGCAGAGCCTCTGCAGGGTTTGTGCTTCTTTTTAGGCTACAGATACGAAGACCTAGACTCCTTAATGCCCGTTTCACTTAAAATTCAAACATATCCTTAAACTGAAGTTGAATTCAACTCCAAAAGCTACTATTTCACCAGTTCCTATGGGGAATCCAGCTTCCCTACTGCATCCCCTTGGCAGGGTGCTCCTGGCTGTGAGCTGCTGCAGCCCAGCCCTTCCCTGCCCCAGGTTCTCACCTCAGACCCTGTGGGGCTGCCAGCAGGAACCTGGCTTCAGGTGTGTTCTCAGGAGACTGCAGCCAGCAACCCATCCATCTTCCCTGGCCCCCAATTTCTCAGCATGTTATGACCACGGCCTTCTAGCTAGTCTAACAGGACCTCTTTAGTTCAGTCAGGCTCCAAAGGTCTGAGGGACCCAACAGCAGTGATGTGTATTTGAATTCCAGTCAATAAAAGCACACATTGGTACAAACCTTTATTATCTCACACTTCCTTGCCACAGCCATCATTGAAACAACTGACATTCATATTTTACAGGTACCGTAAAAAGTTACAAAGTGTAAAACATGCTTTATAGTTCATAAAGGAAAAATTCTTGAGGACTGATGTGTAAAGAGTTTCTGTAAACAGAATTTGGCAGAGAGACATTCACCCACAGGGCAAGAGCCAGGCACCATCAGCTTGAGCACACTGGAGAGCCAGTGTTTGTGTGGCAGAGAGGATGAGCATCTACACCTTGTTGATAGATGACTAGCATCCCGGGGACTACCTGTGTCGTTTAAAGGCATGTGGAGAAACACACCACGAAGCAGATCCCACTAAGTGTGGGCATCTCACCAGGAACCTGAGTACTACTTGGCTCTTCTCATCGCAGCTGGCAGAGGGAGGTGTCCCCATTCCTACCAGCCACTTGCTCCTGCTTTGTCAGTCATGAACCTCGACTAAAGACTGCATCAATACTTAATCTAACAAACACAGGAAGCCTTTTCGTGGCTGCAGCAATGGTGGGACTGGTGCCTGCAGCAATGGTGGGACTGGTGCCTGCACTAGCCACAACCGGTCTACTTGCAGGGCTGTTTTACATATTAACACAGAGGTAAATATTTTAGATGACACCGTGCCTATTAGGTTTAGAGCCTGATATTCTATTTTAAAACACTCCCAGATACACTAGACAAAAGGCAGTTCAGAAGGACCATCATAAGCAATATGTAGAACTTATTGAGCAACAATAGATATTTAAGTACTTGGAGACACCGTCTTCCCCATTGTCACAAAGCAATGACAATTTCAGTGGTCAGAGTAACACAATCCCTACTTGTTCTGCCTGTGCCAGTTATGGATGGTATTCAAAGGCCACAAATAATTTTCTCTTGGAATTCAGAGACAAATCTGATTGTAGGGTACCCTCTGGACCAGATATTGCCCCAGAAACAGTATCCTCATGTTCCCTAGAAGTTTTGGCTAATTTGATCATTAACAAAAATCCAGTTACTTCCCATCCTCAACCCAGTGCTAATGCTTTCAAATTTACATCCTGAGCTCCTATATCATTAAGGTAATAGGTAAAGAGCAGGCTGAGAATGAGAGGAAATATCTCATTAGAGCAGATGATCTAGGAGAGAACAGTCTGACACAGACTCCAAATTCTTCTTTCATGAATAATCAGTGCTACTCACTAGGGTAGGCAGCAAAATAACAAATCCAAAGGAAATTTCACACAGCCGGGTAAACAAAAATAACTATGCAGGACCCATTACTTACTGTAGTCCTCAGGACCCTAGAGACCTCTTCCCAGGTATCAAACCTGCTGTGTTTCACCTCCCTAGATGCATGCCCTTCCAAGATCTGAAGCAATCCTCATCTTAAGCTTGTGTTAAACATGCACAGTCACAGTCCTTCCTCTTCTCAAGCCCTGCTCCTAAAATCAATTTCTGCTGAACAATAAGCCACCACTCAATATTTTGAATGTATACGTAGTGCTTCAGAGACCTTAACCCAGGGAAAGATTGACAGGGAGTGAAGAAGTAAGATGTTTACACCACAGTAGCCATTGGGCAGCAAAAGCATGTGAAGGGAGGGCAAGCACACATGGAGCTGAGAAAGCTAAAGCAGAGCAGATGTAAATTGTGTGCACATTGACAGCAGTCTGTTAGGAAGGGGAAGGTTGCTTCTTTGGGCATTATGAATTCCGGCCATGGCTCCCAGAAAGACATCTGCAACCTAGAGAAATTGAGAGCAGGATTTGCTGCTCAGTGCTGATCACCTCTGAACAACAGGCACTGGTCACCTCTGAACTTCCAGGCACTGGAAGAAACAGCCCTCCTAAGGAAACCAACTTGTTGGAGGTACATCCTGTCTGTCCAGCAAAAATTCACTCGGCTTTAGTTCTTTAGGAGCCCACTCCTCAGGAGTCAAGATATTTCCACCCTTTACTTTAAAGGCCTTTATCTCACTAAGATATGTTCTTTCCAGAGTTCTAGCTTTTTCCCAAAACCCCAACATTCCTTCTGAGGAGGCTAGAGCCCAGCAAGCACAAGGTCCAGTGTCTCTGTGGAACCAGCACTGCTGCCCCCAGGGCACGCCAGCACCAAACTGACCCTGCTGCCGTTAACCCAGGCTGCCCTACAAGCCTGTGCATATCTTGTCAGAGCACATAACTGACAAAATATTCAGGCACCAGAATTGCTTAAAGCATATCACTCTTCAATAAAACCAGATCTGCAAAGTCCATGTGCACATACAAAGCATTCATAAATACAAGAATTTATCTTGTAAAAAAATAAAAGAAGCAGTAATATATTACCAGTTCTCTTCACATGCACCACCATCTCAGAGATCTAAGTATTTTAACTGGAAAAGAGGCTACACCTTCTCTCAAACTTAGAGACTTGGTTTGAACACAAAGCATGCTGTGAACCTGCTGCACCCCAAAGCTGTGCTGATGCCACCTTGGCAAGTACAGCTGTGTCACATTGCAGCACAGCTTGCCACATACCTATCAGTGGAGCAGAAGGCGGCATATATCAAGTATGCTTTTCTTGGTGAAGTTTCAGAACTAGGCTGAACAAACCGGGCTCCTCTTTCTTCTGTGGAAGTGCTTGTCATACTTGCACAAGATATAAAGTTCACATGATTCTCCCACTAGCTTCCTCAGTACACTTCTCCTGTCCTGTGCCTGCCATCCCCGCTGAGGCTGGAACTACCCAACAAAGCCACTTGATCTTCCAAACTGAAAACCCAAAGCACAGCTTGTCCAAAAAAAGTAGCATCGTTCAGTGCTTCCCACCACCCAGCATATATGTGCACACAGAAAACTTAACAAGCTTTTCTTCCTCAAATAGAGGGCTTACTATTTAGGGCAAAAAGATCCTATTTATTCTTGAATTTATATGTAAATGACTTCTAATACCTGAAAAGACACACCCTCATTTCTGTGGAAGAGCAGCAGGGGGTTTTGATATTCAGAGAATAACCCGATGTCACGTTTAACACGTCTTTAAGTCAATTTCTGAACACAGATTTCTCAGTTTTTTAACTTTCCTGCTCATGATCTCATGCCAGGGCAACTTCCTCTGCTCAAGCTATGGCTAGGTACCATGGCAGTAAGAATACACGTAATGAGTTTCTCACTAGCATTTCTGGTATGGATGAACCTAAAAGGACAGCTCGAAACAGCTCACAGCTTTGTTCACACCCTAAGGTTTTTTTTTTCCCCCAAGAGTAAGATAAAAATCAATAAATCATCGAATAATCCCTTCTTAAAATTATTCCTTACACAAGGATAATTACAGATTGCAAAATACCGATTGCAAGAAAGACATCTTTCAGCATACACTGCTTTTTTTTCCACAAGATTTGGAATTATAAATTATAATTTGCTACTCAAAGATGAGAGACTTATGCTCAGGGATCCCATAATTTCTTTTGTGCTCTTCAAATAATTTTCTTAGTTTCTGTAGGTACAATGCATGTAGCTGTTCAATGTCTTCAGCGGTGGGGTTCAAGTTCTGTTTTACAGGGATGGGGCTTCCCACTGCAAATCAAACAGAAGACCAGCATTAGCTTCATGGACATCTACCTCTTGAGGCAAAACTGCTCTCCCTCCTGTAGCAGCTCTGCCACAGCTCCCAGAGAGGCAAAAGAGCCACAGCACAATTTTCTCGCCCCAGGGCCTGATCCTGCCTTTCACAAACCCGAGCTCTGGTTTTCCATTTTCTTTTGCTCAAGTTCATATCAAATGAATTTAAACCCCCATCATTTCAGTTTGGCAGCAAAAGAGCTAATGAGCAGGGGGTTACGCTCTAAACTGAAGGAACAGCTCATGCTTCAACATACAGCCCCATGGGCCATGTGTTGTCTTGTCATCAGGGCAGCACTCCACGAGTTCAAAATAGCTTTCAAAAAAATACATATGTTCTCATCATTTTCTGTTCTGACCTGAACACACATGGTATCCAATGTGAGGGACATGTCTAAGAGGACAGCAGTGCTCTCAAGCACGCAGCCACATGAGCAGGACCAAAAGAAATATAGATAGCCTTCAATTTAATTAAAAATGGGTAACACTGCACCAGCATCATTTAGCATAGCAACATTTTGGCTATCTCAGTCAAAGGAGCAATAGCACATAAAACCTCCAAACCCTGGAAGGTGCCTCTAAGCTATCTATTGCCCCCAAGCCTCATTCCAGCTGAGGTGTTCTCCAGGCATGAGGCAAGGCACAGAGCCTGCTACCTGCTCTGTCAGAGTGAGAGCAAGAGGGACCATGGGAGGCAATTCCACACAAGTCCAGAGTGCAGCCTCCTCCTCCACAAAAAGCTACAGCTGAAAAGCCTGCAACATGCCAAGAGAAGCTTCCCATGATCTCAGACTTCCTTGCATTATTCAATCACCACAGATTTTGACAGCTGTTAATGCACTGGAGGCACTGAGAGCTTAATAGACCCAACCAAGATTACAGAGGAAATCTGTAGAACAGCCTCCAGGAGATTTTACAAAGGCACCTGAAGATCCCTTTCAGCAGATATTGCCACTTCGAATTGGATGGTGTTGACTAAAGAGAAGGGAAGCCTAGCCAGAACCACAAAGGGGCTGATTCTGCATTTTCCTGCTGCAGCTTCAGCTCTCAGGCCCTACACGGTGCTGAAATTCAGACTTTACGTGACTGGGGGGTGAGAACCCAGTCCTTCACTGAGCAATACCTTAATGGGAGGTGGAATCAATGTACCTCCAAGACAGGATTTCCAGAAGCATGGCTGGAAACACCAAACAGCCCCCAAGCCCTTCTGCAGCAGTCTCTTCTCCTAAGAGTAGAGACTTCTTGAGGAACTGGGATCTATACTCAGCTCTAATTTTCTATGCAGCCTGCTTGTGCACAATCTGGGCCTCAAAAATTAAATCTTTCCTAAAACATTTAGCTATACACACAGATAAGATACAGAGATGCATCAATTTTAACATAAAAATAGCTACATTTTGTTCTTAAACATTTTAATTTGATCCACACTAAAATCAAATCATCCCTCCATTAAGGGGAGGGCTTTCTTAAATGTCCCTTGTGAATACCAGAAAAGCTCAATGTACTTTTCTGTTGAAATACACTTCATTAGCTTGCTCAGCTCAGAGCATAGAAACGATTTATCCAAAATATGTAGAAAGCCAACTATCCCCTTTGCACGATGCCCAGAACAACTTTTTTTAAAGGTATGGTTGTCAATAGCATTAGTTAAAGCCATTAAAAAAAAAAAACAAAAACAAATCAAAAACAAAACAAAACCCAACCAAACACATTCAGTCCTACACTCCAGTGAGAGCAGACAACCCAGGATGAAAACTTCTGGGGAAAAATCTCCCTTCCAAACAGTCTGTCGACAGGGCATGCATGCTCTCGATTAAACATGAATAGATCTTTCCTTGGGGGGGGGGAAAGAGCTGCAGCAGCCCTCTGGTATGGACTGGACAAGCTCTCAGGTTTCCTTGAAGACTGGTAAGGATAGAAACCTATGAATAACTGCAAATGAAGAATAAGATTTGGCCTTTACAGAAAAGGTAAAGGGAGAAGAGAGTCCTTTCATTTTAATTGGGGAAGGGCAGGATTTAAAAAAAAAAAAAAAAAAAAAAAAAAAATATATACTTTAAACCCCGCNTACTTTAAACCCCGCATACTTGCTTTAGATACACAGTAACCCATTGTTTCTGTTGGAACAGATGTATAAATTTGCACAGATATTAGTAGCATACACACATTTTTAAACATCTGCAAAAGCATTAGAAAAGGTACAGGGAACTTACCAACAGTATGAATAGGTTGCCTGTAAGGTATTAAGCCAAAACTGTATTGAAATACTCCTCTAGCATGAAATAGCGGTAAGGCAAAGCCCATTATCTTTTGCAACTTCTCCTGTATGTTTCTGAGGCGTGAACCTTTGGGGTTTGCGACTTGCTTGAATAGTTCATTTTCACCAAAGGAAAACACTGGGACCAGATGAGCCCTGTAAAACAACGAATACACTGAGAGCCCTGCATCAGCCTATGCCTGCGCTGTGGTTCACATCAGCAGCGTGGCAATGGTTTCACCATAACCAGCACAGAAAGCTTTGGCAACTCTAGACTGCATCACCAAGAGGCATTCAGCTCTTCTAATACAAAGCTGCTTTGGGGGCTTGGGGTTAAAAAAAAAAAAGAAGCAAGTGACTGGCATATCACTAGCAATGAGATGAGCTTCTTAGCAGTATTTAGCTGGGTGCTACCCAACACAACTTTTTATTACTGCTTGTAATCATAAAAATGAATAATTGTGTACATTATAATTATGATCTTATCCACCACTATTTCAGCAAGTCTACCACTGCATTTTCTCCCTTGGCAAGCAAAGAAGCCTCACTGTTAACCTTAGAATGCTCCCAGCTGGGTGGCGTCAAAACCAGATCTTGACTTTCTTCTGCCTTTTGACCAGGGTAACGCACGCTCTTGATTTCAGCACAAAAACCTTGATAAAAACCAGACATCCTTACAGCCATGAGTGCAATGCCAAATTCCTCTGCTGGCCAATTCCCAGTGAAATCCTGCTTCCTCCAGACTTCTTTGAAAACGCAAGCCTTAATCCATTATTACCAGAGGTCAGATCCTACCCACAGAAATTATACTAACTCACTTTGGCTCCTGCACAGCCTAATGAATTCTCATTCAGTTCATGAATTAGCTCGGGAGGAAAGGCCCTGACTAGCTCCTGGAGAAACCGCTTGGGTGGATGGGATCAGTGCAGTTGCCTCCATTGGGTAAAACCACCACGCTGTTTAAAACCGTGACTGCAGTATGCTTCTCAATTCATGCTTAGTTTCATTAAATTCCATTCTACAGAGTTTAAAGAAAAAAAAAAAGAGCATGGTAATCCTAAGCAGTCTCTGAAGGATACAGAGGTGCTTTAAGTCTTAGCCTCTATATCTTAGCTCCATTCAGTTCACACTATCTTTGAGAAAAACCTTACTGCAAAATGGTGGCANTTAATGGGAGGTGGAATCAATGTACCTCCAAGACAGGATTTCCAGAAGCATGGCTGGAAACACCAAACAGCCCCCAAGCCCTTCTGCAGCAGTCTCTTCTCCTAAGAGTAGAGACTTCTTGAGGAACTGGGATCTATACTCAGCTCTAATTTTCTATGCAGCCTGCTTGTGCACAATCTGGGCCTCAAAAATTAAATCTTTCCTAAAACATTTAGCTATACACACAGATAAGATACAGAGATGCATCAATTTTAACATAAAAATAGCTACATTTTGTTCTTAAACATTTTAATTTGATCCACACTAAAATCAAATCATCCCTCCATTAAGGGGAGGGCTTTCTTAAATGTCCCTTGTGAATACCAGAAAAGCTCAATGTACTTTTCTGTTGAAATACACTTCATTAGCTTGCTCAGCTCAGAGCATAGAAACGATTTATCCAAAATATGTAGAAAGCCAACTA
This sequence comes from Pedionomus torquatus, assembly GCA_013398155.1. Classification (NCBI taxonomy): domain Eukaryota; kingdom Metazoa; phylum Chordata; class Aves; order Charadriiformes; family Pedionomidae; genus Pedionomus; species Pedionomus torquatus. Next base: position 462,204 of record VZRU01010605.1, read on the forward strand.
TCCCCTTTGCACGATGCCCAGAACAACTTTTTTTAAAGGTATGGTTGTCAATAGCATTAGTTAAAGCCATTAAAAAAAAAAAACAAAAACAAATCAAAAACAAAACAAAACCCAACCAAACACATTCAGTCCTACACTCCAGTGAGAGCAGACAACCCAGGATGAAAANAAAAAAAGTGAAAGGGGAAAGAGGGTCCTTCCTTTTAATTGGGGAAGGGGAGGATTTAAAAAAAAAAAAAAAAAAAAAAGAAAATATTTACTTTAAACCCCGCATACTTGCTTTAGATACACAGTAACCCATTGTTTCTGTTGGAACAGATGTATAAATTTGCACAGATATTAGTAGCATACACACATTTTTAAACATCTGCAAAAGCATTAGAAAAGGTACAGGGAACTTACCAACAGTATGAATAGGTTGCCTGTAAGGTATTAAGCCAAAACTGTATTGAAATACTCCTCTAGCATGAAATAGCGGTAAGGCAAAGCCCATTATCTTTTGCAACTTCTCCTGTATGTTTCTGAGGCGTGAACCTTTGGGGTTTGCGACTTGCTTGAATAGTTCATTTTCACCAAAGGAAAACACTGGGACCAGATGAGCCCTGTAAAACAACGAATACACTGAGAGCCCTGCATCAGCCTATGCCTGCGCTGTGGTTCACATCAGCAGCGTGGCAATGGTTTCACCATAACCAGCACAGAAAGCTTTGGCAACTCTAGACTGCATCACCAAGAGGCATTCAGCTCTTCTAATACAAAGCTGCTTTGGGGGCTTGGGGTTAAAAAAAAAAAAGAAGCAAGTGACTGGCATATCACTAGCAATGAGATGAGCTTCTTAGCAGTATTTAGCTGGGTGCTACCCAACACAACTTTTTATTACTGCTTGTAATCATAAAAATGAATAATTGTGTACATTATAATTATGATCTTATCCACCACTATTTCAGCAAGTCTACCACTGCATTTTCTCCCTTGGCAAGCAAAGAAGCCTCACTGTTAACCTTAGAATGCTCCCAGCTGGGTGGCGTCAAAACCAGATCTTGACTTTCTTCTGCCTTTTGACCAGGGTAACGCACGCTCTTGATTTCAGCACAAAAACCTTGATAAAAACCAGACATCCTTACAGCCATGAGTGCAATGCCAAATTCCTCTGCTGGCCAATTCCCAGTGAAATCCTGCTTCCTCCAGACTTCTTTGAAAACGCAAGCCTTAATCCATTATTACCAGAGGTCAGATCCTACCCACAGAAATTATACTAACTCACTTTGGCTCCTGCACAGCCTAATGAATTCTCATTCAGTTCATGAATTAGCTCGGGAGGAAAGGCCCTGACTAGCTCCTGGAGAAACCGCTTGGGTGGATGGGATCAGTGCAGTTGCCTCCATTGGGTAAAACCACCACTCTGTTTAAAACCGTGACTGCAGTATGCTTCTCAATTCATGCTTAGTTTCATTAAATTCCATTCTACAGAGTTTAAAGAAAAAAAAAAAGAGCATGGTAATCCTAAGCAGTCTCTGAAGGATACAGAGGTGCTTTAAGTCTTAGCCTCTATATCTTAGCTCCATTCAGTTCACACTATCTTTGAGAAAAACCTTACTGCAAAATGGTGGCATTGCTGGAACATTGTCAGGATTAATTACTGCAGAGGTCTGAATGCCTGAGGAGGATGCACTGAGGACAGAGCTGGCTGGGAAGTACTGTGGACAATCCAAATCCACCTGTATGAAGGAAACAACTGCTTCTATAGCTTCTCAAGCCTGAGGAACTCCAAAGACTATAGTTCACGCTCATTATTCTGACCAGTGTCTGCTCAAAGGTTCTTTCTCAAATAGAGCACACATCACCCAGTCACCTATGAAGGAAATATCAGAAAGCCTGGTATATACTGTGGCTGTGTAAATACTCCACGTTTTACTACAACACTAAGACAAACAGGAACATCTTGTGGTGCAATAGCACCCTGAGACTGTGGGATTTGTTTTAATCTGGTGAAGGCTTTTGCAAGATGGTATGTAGGAGGTTGGGACGGAGAAATAAGTAACTTATGATTGTGAAACTAAAGATAAGTCCACTGATTCATCATTTCTTTCATGCCTTTAGGATTTCTTCACATCAAATAGCTGTACTACCTCATACCAAAATGTCTCTTCCAGAAGCACAGAGGACTTTTGCTGACATATTCAGACCACATTTGACAGGTTCCTAGCTGAGGAACCACAGCTTCTCTATGCTGGCAGTACAGGAGCCAGGGCCAGAGAGCACAGGTCTCTGCATTGCACCTTCCCCATCAGACAAGGAATACCAGAAACAATGCAAACATCAATTGCAGGTGATTCTTCTCACCTGTCCCCTGCAAGCTTCCTTTGCCCTTTCACTTCCACATGAGTTGGAAGCTCATTTCACAATTTTTTTGTTCAAAACAAAATATTAAAACCAGAAGCAATTACTAGATGCAGCGACTTCATACAAGAGGTCAGATCTGCCAACGCTGCTGCAAGAGCTGTAATGGCCAGAGTCATACTGTACTCCTGCCCCACAGCCCCGCTGGGTAGAAATGAAATCAGGAGTCCTACGCTTCACATAGAAGTGTTTTTTCTTGCTGGTGCTCAGACCCAGAATGACTTGTAGCTTGTTGGTTAAGGCGACCATGTTCGAGGTGTGGGTTTCAAGTCACTGGGGCAGAGATGGGTATTATCACCCTAGGGAGGGCTCTAGACATCTAAGCCTCTTAGAAGAGGTTGTCTAGAAAATCCTTATGTTTATGAAGAGGAGGACCATAATTTGAAACAAAGGGCATCATTAGGAAAGAAGTGGCCATTCTTGTGTTTTGTAAGCTCCTGATCTTGTTGTTCTGCTGGGCATGCTTTTGAAATCAGGGCCATGAAAGGCATAAGGTGTATCTAGTTTCTCAATCCAAATCAGTTTAGATGAGGGATAAACACCAACCTTTGTGATCAGACAGATCAGACATTTATGGACATGCTCAAAAAAAAAAAAAAAAAAAAAAAAAAAAAAGAAGTACCTAAATATTCTTCCAAACTTTATGGTTAAAAAATAAAAACTACTGGTAGCGTAAGGATCCCACTGAAGTAAAGACTTGTTTAGGCAATAAAGCCCTAATTTTACTACACAAGTGTTGTTTCAGGGTGCAAATTAGACTAAAATGTTACTTTCTACTGGAGAACAGGTCCTTTATGAGTCTCCTATATAAGAGTACCTTTATGAGTCTCCTATATAAGAAACCATCTTGCAAATTTGACACAGAATAGTTTCTAGTAAAAAGAAACTTAGCATGCTGTGTGAAAACAGAGAGCTCTTCTTCTCAGACCACCCTTTTTCCAGTTAATAGCTTAAAGAACTGTTACAGATTCCTCATGACTAGTATTTTTTTTCTCATTGCTTTGCATGTCAATACATCATCCTGGGAGCTGTTCAGAAAGTTTTTGCAGAAATAAGTCATTGATTCCAGTATTTCCATTATACAAGATATCTAAGACTTCAGCACAAATACAATAGCTTCTACGGTGTAAATCACTCAAACAATACTAATACCATGTCTGTGTAGTTACACACTGATGGCTATTTGATAGTGAAAAGTAAGCTAGTTTTTCTTGATATTTTCACAAAAAAGTTCCCAGAAACTTACCCTTGCAAATAACAATCTTCAAAAGAAAGTAATTAGAATAAAGGTGAAAACAAATCTTCCTAGATCACCATTTTCAGTGATTTAATAAAACAAGGCCTAGCTTTCTAAAATTTTTTTTTTGTTTGCTTACAATGGTAAGAAAATTCTATCTATCTTGATAACTTGAATTTACAGAACAGAAATCAGAACGTCTGCTCCACTCACTAGTAACAGACAAGGCTTACTGATATCGTTTCATAATTCTTACACTTTGCTAGGCCAAAAAACAACATAACACCAAGATATGCTAATAACACCTACTGCTTACAAATTATGAAAGTCAAAGGGAGTTTTCAACACTCCCAGATTGGATCTAGGTGGACAGACTGGCTCCTATGCCAGACACCTGCATGTTCTTAGACAAGTAATTCTTTCAAATTCTAATTATATGAGTTTACTCTATATAATCTGAACTATTTAAGAATCAATCTGTATTCAAAACATGCTTACTACAGCAGCCCAGATGGGAAACCTACCCATGTTTCAAGGCCATTTTAATGAAGCCCTTCCTCTTGAGGATGTTCAAAGTTAAGCTTCCAGGATGTGCATTCAGAGATTCCTCTGCTCCTCCAATGACAATGACGGACGCGTGGCCACCTCCTTTTTTATTCAGCACGTAGGAGACGCTCTCCTTGGATGCGGAAACCATCCCTTCAGGATCAAACATTAAAAGAGTGGCTGCTGGATCTTCATGTACAAGTGCAGTCATATTTAAGAAATATTTTTAAACATCCAGACAATGTTTCAAAATTATTACAGCACAGGTCAAGGTTCAAAGGTTTGGGTTCAGCCTCCTCACTCTGTAACAGGTTTGGTCTTCGGTAACTCTTTCAATTTCACACTCATGAGCTAACTGCTGTTTGCCTGTCACAGGAGTTCTGAGATCCCAAGTCAAACCTGTGCTCTTCTACCAACTGAACTCCATCTCAGAGAGATTCTGTGGCTGAGAGCGAAGAGTTGAATAGCAGAAGATACTGTTAAGATGCAGCAGCTAAAGGCATACAGCAGGTGCATACAAACACAGGCACAGAGGGTTTAACAGAATGAATAGAGGACTTAACTCAAACATGGATCTACACTGCCAAACTAATCCCCTTCACTCTTTTCAAAATGATAAAGCAGCAGCTTCATCTAAAGCAATGGCACAGCAGTATCAGGAACAGAAAAGGCTCACTTGTACCACTCCCAACAACTGTATCAGCTCAGTCTCTACTAACCAGGGCCTGGCACTCATCAATCTATTTAGAATAAAATAGCAGAATTTACGAAGCTTTCCTGGTACTGCTGCTGATTCCAATACTTCTAATCAGAGAGACAATGCTCTATGAGCCTTTAACATTGACTTACACCTTGCTCTGAACTTGCTGCTTTGAAAAATCTCCTTTCTAGCCCCTCCAGAGTTCTTTGTGACATAAGTTTTACTTTAAAGGCTCAGAGTGGTACTACTTACCCAGAAGCCACATTGTGTTGAATTAACATCATCTAAATGACAACCTAGAGAGCAAGTTGAGTTTGCATTGGTGGTGTTGGTTTTTTTTTGGTTGGTTTTGTTTTGTTTTTTATTTTTTTTTTTTGTTTATTTACAGTGCTACTATCAAGGTGCGCACTTTTGAATGATAAGCAAAGAATTCATCTCCTGTTGCCTGATTGCCTTTTTTACCCTATTAGGGACATTACAATAAACATCTCACAAGAAAGGAAAGATTGTGGTCTAGTTTTGAGAGGTGGCCACCCAGAGAAATAGCTTGCCACTGGAGCAAGTTCAGACCTCAGTAAAAAAATACTTGCACTTGCCATATGTCTTCATAGTCACTGTTACTCTGAAAAATGCAGCTGACCCAAGATTCACAAGTAATTTGAGTGATGCTTGTTCACCATCAGCCTGCATTTTCTCTGAAAGTGAAAGCAAGTGCCGCTGTCTTTCGACAGGACAAGTTTACCTCCCTGCTGCAGCCCAGATGGCAGCAGGACACGGCTTGGGTGTGCTGCAACCTCTCTGCCCGATGGGGACAGCCACAGCCCAGCAGGCTTCGGGGACAAGGGCTGGGAGACAAAACAGTGTGCTAGCAGCAGGGCTTTCAGTACAGGGAAGATTTGGCAAGTGCTTTATTGTACCAAAGGTCTATCTGTTTTATCAGCTGTATACCTATAAAAAGCAAACTACAATTCGGACTGTTCTTTATCTTGCTTTTTACTCAAGTTATTTCTCATCTAGCAGATAAACACTCGTTCCTATGGGTCAAGATGCCAAAACTGTGTAAAGCTGACTTCCAGGCTAGGCAAAGTTAAGGGATTGCCATCTTCCATGACTACCAATCCCTTAATTTTGCAAGCCTGAAAGAATCTCTTCAGAAATAACATTTGCATGGAAGGGCATTCTCTGGTATGTTGAAGTATACCTGGATATACACTTCTGATATTAACCTGAACAACATCTGTGTTGCAGTCAGGAAGACGAGCTAGATCTGTCTCCCAAACCTAGTCTCGTGCACCAGACTGTATTTACTCAAATGCTCTACTTCTATGAATTTATTTATCTTTTATTACTGCAGTACCTGTCATTAGTATCACCCCTTTATGACAAGTGCTACTCAGAACAGAGAAAAAGAGGTTCCCATCTTTAGAGTTTACATCTCCATTGAAATAACACAAATTTGCAACATGGGACCTCAGTCCCGTACCTACGCCAATAGGAAACAAACTTCCAACTACAAAGGTATTCGGAATGAGTAGGATTTTAAGCCTTTCAGGTAAGAAATTATCCTCAATTTGTTTTACAAATGTCTGCACAGTGAGTAAATAACGTTATAAATTAATACATCCTTCTCTTCTTACAAATAACTGGTACTCGGTACTGCTGTCTCATAGTTGATGGGAATACCAGCAATTTTTTTCAGAAAGAAAAAAAGCTCAGTGACATAGTTTAACAAAACTATTAATCAAATCTTTCAAACTGTTTTGCAAAACCAGTTCATCATAAACACAGGTTTAATTTAGCACCAAAGCTGATCCTTCTGAAATGAAATTACTTACCGTTTATAGTTACAGGAATAGACCCTACGTTTGAAGCAGAAGTTATAACACAGTTGACATTCTACCTTTTACCTACCAGCACTCATTACGTATTCTCTGAAGAAGGGACAGCCGAACCAGATGGGCATGATATGAAGATATGGAGTAAGCCCAGGAAATAAATTTTTGAAAACTGAACCAGTACAAAAGTTCCCAAAGGCTCCAGCTACAAGGACCCCATGGGGGTGAAAGCCAAATAAGTAGTTGTGATTTGGACTCAGATCTGACGTTTTTATAAGCTGAAAAATAGAGAAAATGGAGGACATTATAATACTTACCTCCAAAGGATTGTCAAAAACAAGCATGGAAATCGCACATTGACAAGACACGGAACTGATGACAACTCATTTCTTTCTGAGCCCTTTAAACTACTGTCCCATTTTACAGGTGGACAAAGTTTAAACAGATGTCTCTCAAGATACCATGTCTAGCATTTACTGTGCTGCAGCACTACCTTGTGACCCAACAGTCCAAGCTGAAAATCAGCCACTGCCCCTTTTTGTCACTAAATCTCAGAGTTCCCATGTTTTAAAAAGAAGTTAAGTTCACCTGGGAGTAAGTATTAGAATTTTACCAAAGACAAGTCTTAGACACATATCCATGCTCATGGGTGTCTCTGTTCCAATGTTTACAGTTCTGTGAGAAACTGTTTACTCACATGAATGGGAAAGTATTCCCTAAAGTACTTCCAAACAGTCCAGCTTCTGACCCACTGGCAGCGCCTGCCCCCTGTGCATGGCGTGTCCCAGTCGAGGTAAAGCCACAGCAGGTACAGAACAGCAAGGAACCAGAAGTTGCCCAGAATGAGGATCACGAATAACCCACAGCAAAACTCTGCTACAAGAGACAAAAAAACAACACAGTGAGCATGAATCACACCTGTCTCCTTTTAAGACCTTGACTTTCAAGCCCTGATACTTTCATTACAGATGCTACTCAAAATGCATACTAATTGAAGTTAGCTTATTCCACATTGTGTGAATGTTGTTACAGTGATAGTGAAACACCTACAAGAGTGTAACACCCCAGTCTTCATTTCTTACTCTACTGCAAAACTGGACAAATAAGCCCGAGGTTGTGCTGGTTTATTTTAATAAAAGAAAAGCATAAGCTGAGAACCAACACAGTTGTCTTCTCCCCATGGTGGCGGCGAACACTAATGTCTGGTAAAGAGCATCTGCTTCACCTAAGGCAGAATGAAGACAGCAAGAGTTAACAAAGATGTGATACTCCAGGGAGTAAGAAAGGAGGAGAGCCAGGAAAGAGAAGAAAGGGGCCCACAGCAAGATGTCTTTTCTATTGGGAGTGGCATCAAGCAATCATTTTCCCTTTCTGTTTCTTAATTTCTCTAGCTATAAAATGGGAATGGTAGTTCTACTCTGTGACTGGCGCTAGACAAGATCAAAACATTTAGATGTTCCGTTTCAGCCCCTAAACATGTTGCTGTAAGTGGAAACTTGCCATTGATATGGGAAAACAGCAGTTTTAAGTTTTGATAATTTCAGACCCAGGTTAGTAAGTGGTGAGACACTGTAACATGTTCCCCAGAGAGACTGTGGATGCCCCATCCCTCAAAGTGTTCAAGACCAGGTTAGATGGGGGCTTTGAGCAACCTGCTCTACTGGGAGTTGTCTCTGACCATGGCAGGGAGGTTGGAACTAGATGGTCTTTAAGGTCCCTTTCAACCCAAACCATTCTATGCTTATATCATCATGTATTTATACAATGGCAAGAAAAACAGGACCCAGTCCTGACTGGAAGTCTCCAAATGCAGAGTTGTATGAAGTGGGTGCTTTTCTCTGGTATTTTACAAAATTTTCTAAAAACAGAAGTAGTACTTCATATAGCCCACATTTGACTGGCTTCCACGAAGGCAATGTCCCATTATGTATTAAAAATATGTTTCACTCATGTAACTCCTAAGTTAAACACGTAAGTAAATAGAGCAAGAATAAAACAATAACAGAAGTACATCAGGCAATAATTTGTTTAACACAATGTAAATATTCCCAGAACTGAAAGCTCTGAAATAAGCAAATGGACCAACAGTAAAAACCACTTATCCTAGTTAAGATCAGCTTCATTCAAAAGAGATTTCTTGGGTGTTGAAAACAGCAGATTCCCTATATCAAGCAAGTTTCAAGCTGCTGAAATCCAGAGCTTAATTTGGCCTAGAAGCAATATTGTGTTTCCTCCAACCTGAATATTTTTTTTTTCTGAACCCAACCAACTTTCCTGTGTGCCTAGTTTGATTGTGCCTTCAGAGTAGAAATAAATATATAGTAATGGAATAACTAAGAACTACTACAGACAGAAGCAGACAGAGCAAGCAAAGCTGCTGGTTAGATTGAGCAGGAAAGAAAGAGATGAACATTCCCATTTCTGGCATGGAATGAGCAGAAAAATAAGGAATTTCATTTGCTCTGAGGAAGGAAGAAAGGAAAAACCATAAACAAAACCAGAAGCAGGATCAAATCTCCTGTTTTGAAGGATACTCTGTTCTTCAGTAGCATCAGTACAGAGGCTCAATTTTCCCTGCTTAAGCAGGCAACCCTGGTCTTGCACAGAAAAGCACCTCAGTAAAAGCTCTAGAAAAATAACAAAGCTAACTGAGGCCCATGGATCTACAAAGTCAATGTGGAAAACTCCCAAAAGCTGTAACGAGAACTGGGGAACATCATTAATGCAGGACAAGTAACAAAGGTGTAAGATGACGCTCAATTCCACTGCTCTCGAGGGAGAGCTCACTGGGAAGCCCACACCAGTAACACTTCAAAATAGAGCACTGAAATATTTTGAGGAAGAGTCGCTATCTGTTCTTTGAAGAAGAGATCCTGAAGTACAGAAACTTCTAGGAATGCTAATCTGGACAGGATGCCAAGGTTCACTGTCTAAGGTTGACTAAGTATGAGAAGATTTTTAATTGCCATAAATCAGTTTCAAGTCGTTATGCAAAAGCTGTTAAGTATATATATTTCCTACCCTTCCTTTCAAAAACGCTTTTGGCTCAGTGCAGAATCACATGTCTTTTTACTATCATTTTCCTAGCCAAATACCTGAAAAGTGCTTTGGAACAAAGCATCCTTGCTGTGAGAGATAATTAAATCAGCAGCAGTTAAGTGTGCCAGACAGGACTATTTAATACTATGGAGACAAAGATGAGATCAACAAGCTCACTGCTTTGCTTTAGCTAGAACACATTCCTGCGTGCATGCAAGGTATGGGGAGATAAGTATGTTTTCAGAACATCCTAAGGGGAGTTCAGCATCTTGTAGGAATAAGCTGATTTATTATTGCATTTGCAATGAGGCACACAAAGCAAATTCATTTTCCCATACTTCCTTATTATTTCAATGCATTAACAGCCTGCAAGAGGAGTTAAACACTGATGACTTAGGACCAATAGGCCTATTAAAAAAAACAAAACAAAACAAAACAAAAAACCCCAACATTTTCTCCTTCAGAGAAGACAGTGAGAAAATAAATGGCAACCATCTTACCTAAATTCATAAGAAAATTCCAGGCAAAAGGTTAATAACTTGGAATTCATCACTATATTATTGCCTTCTCAGATGTAGTTTCAGTGCACACTATTCACTATTTTTTGCTTGAACTTGAATTAAAGCTTTGAAAATACATCTGTGGTATATTGGAACAGTGGGGACAAAAGGGAAGCAATATGAATTAAAAGACAAATTACTGCCATGGGACTCTGAACATCTGGTTTGCCAGCCAACACTGGTGAGTCTGTTTTCCTTCATTTCTCCATTTACAACACGTGAATACTAATCTGATGCAAGAAATGGATGTATAGAGTGTTAGCTGGCAGCAGTGGTAGCCATCCTGCCCAATGCTGTTCAATGCTTCACTCCTTACATAGGCTCTGAGTTTGCAGCGGTGGGTAGCAAATTCATAAAGTGTTAAATACCACAGAGACGGGAAGTAGGAAACCAGCACATTGTACAGGGGAATAGAGGTGATCCCAGAAACCAGAAGCTCTGAATGCTAGTATCTACTGTGAGGGCTGCCAAAGCTAAGACTGCTCTCTAGAAGAAAAGCACCCCATTACTGGATGACAGTCTTAGTCACCTGTTTTAGTTTAGGTAGTCCTGCGAGCAGCAGGGAGTCAGACTCACTGATCCTTCTGGGCCCCTTCCAACTTGAGATATTCTATGATTTTATGATTCTATTCTCAGAGCAGTCACAAACCTTGTCCGGCCAATGCAGGTCTATCCTAGGTAATCAGGGGGTACTTGTCTCAGTCCAATAAGTATGACCCATGGGACCCTGCAGAGCCAAGCAAAGCAGCTCTCACTGCTTTGGAACAGCATGTTGGAGGGAACACAGAAGGAGAACTGCATAGTGGTATTTTCATCCCTAATGAACATTTCCTCCTATCTATTATCCTTCAAGGTACCACATTTCCCCTTCTTAATGGATTCTTTCATTAGGAAAAAAAAATAATAAAAAAAAATCAGCCTTAATTTCTGGAAATACTTTCTAAATTATTCATAAACGGCCCCAAAAAATTGCATAGAAATGTAAATGAAGTAACATGTACAGCAAACATGCTCAAACAGTTCCACCAAACATGACCTGAGACAACAGACAGCACCTCAGAGCAGGCAATCTGCAAAGGTAAGCAAGTTCATGCCTCTGTAGAATACTGCTCTGCAGCTTTTATAAAGAAAACCTTTTTTTAAGGAAAAAAAAAAAATAGAGTCACATTAGTACTATCACCTCTAGATCCTACTAGTCTGTGCAATTCTGTCAATATACAGATCTTCACCAGATCCAGGGGAACTCATTGCCACTTTCTACCCATGGCACATAGTAAAACTCCAGCCAAAATTGTATTACCAGCAAATAATGAACTGGGACTTTATTTAAACTATCTGCACTGGAAAAATGTTACAGTCCACATGAATTTGGCAGTCAACCTCAGGACTGAGGTAGAAAGGAGGTCATTACTTGTTGAATACTTATCAGTCTCCTCTAGCAGAGGTCCTTTCCTAACTTATTGGTCACAACTGGGAGCCCCAGTCACAAGCATTCCTACCAAAGGAGCTGTATTTCAACACAGTGATGATAACAAATGCAAACCCTCAGATGCCAAGGTTTGGAAGCTGGTTTATAGGCTTGTTTACCCTGGAATTTGGTTGCAGTGCCCAAGCAAGCAGACCTTCCATTGACAAATACTGATAAACTACAGATATGGACCATTAGGCACTATTGACTTGTAGAGAGGTCTGGATACAGTAAATCCCCGAGTTACTAATTACCAAATTCTGAGACAGCATTCCAAATGAAGTCTGCATACTTCCTGTTCCTTTTATTTCTTCTTCGGCATCCACTATCAGCTACATTCACACATTGGTTACCAAGCCAGGGCTTGACACAGCACAGCCTTTTCTCTGCTGTTGTTCTTCAGAGATACAAACACACATGGACAGATGACTAAATTCCCCTCCCTAAGACATCGGCAACATAGGCAGAATTCCTAGAAATACTAGTCAGTCAAGCATCAGTAAGTATCCTGTTATTCTCTGTGATTATACGGGAGTCCCTGCCCATAAGCCAGCAATCGGCTTCAGGGACAGATGAGTACAGGCTGACAACAACAATCAGCAACACCAGCCAGGAAAAGCTCACAGAGCTTAGCTAGTTTTCTTAGGTATCA
>VZRU01010605.1:480360-560871 GCA_013398155.1 Pedionomus torquatus
GCGGGACTTGCTCTTCCAGGCGCTGGGCAGGACTTACAGTGAGTGGCACCGGGGGGGACACCGGGGGCTGCTCCGGGACCAGGGCCCAGGGCCCAGGCGTCGGACCTGCAGTGGTGTTTGTATCGGGGGTGCTGCCAGCCCGGCAAAGCCGTGCGTCCTCCCTGGCCCCTGCTGTCCGGGCCCAGATCCCTCCGGAAACCAGAACCGAGCATTTCCATCGCGCTGTCCGGTTGCAGTGTCACAGCCTGGGTACATCAGCAAGGAGAGGGGAGAGCTGGGAGCAGGCAAAGCACTTAACGCCGTGTTTTCATTCAGGCCTCCTTCCCCAGCTCTTTCTAAGGGTGACTTAAGAACAGTGTTTGGCCTAAAGTTTCAGGACGTGCAGCGGTTTGTGCCGCCCATGCTGGAGTTGGTGGCCTTTAAAGACACATGGATGCAAATCTCCATTTTCCCATCGAGGTTATGTTACATGTCATAGCGTGGTTGGTGCAGTCTCTGTATGACAGGTTAACTCATTCACAAAGCAGCTGTTGGCAGAAGCTGTCCAACTCCTCCCTTCTGTTTTCGTTATCTGTCCTGTCCAGACTTACCCTGACAAACTCATCTGAGGAGCTGCTCATGAAGTTCAGCTCCGGGGCTCACAGGCCATTGCTGTGACTGTAAAAATAATGTGTCAATAAATACAGTATGTACCAAAGAAACTGCTACTCAGATGCAAAATTCTTTAAATTACTCCTGTCTCCTTTTTTTTTTTTTTTTTTTTTTTCAAAAATAGCATTTGTTATCTTGTTTGAAAACATTTTAACACAAAAAAAGTTACTTTAAAAATCTGAGGTCTGCTTATTAACTAAAATTCACCCTTTTTCTTTACAGCTGATGAAGAGTTTGATGAGCTCTGCTTTGAGTTTGGTTTGGAGCTTGATGAAGTTGTGAGTAGCATTTTTGTCCTTTCGTTTTTCAGTAGATGTAGTGTACTGACAGCATTTATATTTGGTAAGAATTCTAGTGGGAGTTGTCCCTGCCCATGGCAAGGGGATTGTAACTCAATGATCTTTAAGGTCCCTTCCAACTTCAACCGTTCTATGATTCTATGAATTTATACCACATTATTTCCAGAATATTCGTTGGGGTATGGAGGATACTATGCTCCAGGTATTTTCGAAATCAGTGCAATGTGGACGAGACCCGAATGTCCCCTTGACCTATACCATCTTTCAGCAGTACTTTTTGTCCTGATATATCCGCCTACCTTTCCATACCGCAGGGAAGAATATGTAAGACATACTTTAAGGTTCTTGTTATAAAATACTGTTGTAACAGACTGTATTAGCACAGGTGTTTTGAATCTTAAAAAGACCCCAGACATACAATAATTACCATCTTGGAAGCAAGAGACCCCAAGATGGCACATTGCTATACTTCATGGAGGTCGGCAGTCTGCCCCTTGGTCTTCAGTGTCTGGCCCGTTTTATTTAGCAGCATAAATGTGGCCACAGACCATAAACATACCATGTTATTGAACATACTTTACAAGATCTGTTTGGCCTTGTTTTGTATGCATTCTCTGTGCAATATCCACAAAGATGTCTTTGTCCCAGACATCGTGACTAAGTTGTAAGTAGTTTATCTTTCAAGTTTTGATTTAGATTCTGTACTTGTGAAAAGATGCTAGCCCTGTTAACTGTATCCCTGTAAATCTTTTCAAGTAGATCTGTTTTGCTTTTTAATTTGAATTCATTGATCTTTTAATGCTGCTTATCAAAAGACATCTGAACATCATATATTACACTTTACTTCAGAATAGACTTGATATGACAAGTCATTTCCTGATCTTTTGCAGAAAATAAGGTCTCAATTCTCTACTGGGATCCGCTAGCCTGGAGACTCTTGCTTCTATAGTATCATGTTTTAAAATTCAAGTTCTAATAGTGAATTTTTCTTTTGGTATACTGCATTACTCTGAATTTGAGAAAGATTTAGTTTTTATGTAATTTCTGGTATTCAGTATGTCCATTTGTTGTATAAATCCAAGTTACACTGTTAAACTTCTAATTAATACAATTTTTTCCTATTGTATTATCTCACTATGATACTCTTAGCAATGTTAAGATATTTCAGGTTAAAAATGTATTTTTACTTAATTTCAGACATCTGAGAAAGACATAATAAGTAAAGAAAAAGGTAAAGAAAAGGCAAAGGGTGCATCTGATACTGTTCTCTATAAAATTGATGTTCCTGCCAACCGTTATGATCTACTTTGCCTTGAAGGGTTGGTCCGTGGACTGCAGGTCTTTAAAGAAAGGTAATACAGAGTTTGATACTTCTATGTGTTTTGTTATTTGTTTAAATATGAGTTGATTTGTGGTCAATAAACAGACTTGCCACTTGCTTGGATTTGGAGTACAATCTCATATGGAGATCAGATTTCTCAGACGTTCCCCTGGAGAGGATCTATTGTATACTTTTAGAAGACTAGACTAGAATGTTAGTGGGTTTTGGGTCTGTTCTAAAAAATTTTCAACTGCAGTTCTGTTTGAGACTTATTCTCTGAGTAGCTCCTGCAGAGGAACTTCCTTGTGATCATCTGTAATAAATACAAAAAGAAATAATTTGTTATACTTTTCTGCTATGACTTTAGTCTTCCCTTTCTAGTTCAGTAATCTGCTTAACATCCCATAGAAAACAACTTTTAAACAGTTAGCTAATTTACATGCCAAGAAATATAACTAGGAAAGTATTCCACATAATTTTTTTGCTATGTTTCTAAAGCTTCCTGCATTTGGGGAACTTTCTTTCTTTCACTTACCGTCTTTTTTCTGGTTTTATTCTAGGATAAATCTCCCTAGGTATGAAAAAATAATACCACCTCAGGGTGAAGGTCAGAAGCTCATTGTCACTGAAGAGGTAAAAGTGTTTACTCACCTTTGTAAATTTATTGAGAGTTTGTCAACCACTGAGACAGTTATCAGTACCAATTTTACAAGAGCAGTAAGACTGAAAGTCTTATTTACAAAGAGCTAAAGAAATGTAAATATCTCTACTCATTGTGATTTATTTCTAGAGAAGGGGAGGAACAATAGACAGATCATTCTGGGTGAACCTAGTAGTAGATCAAATCAAAGTTTTGGATGCTCACAATGCCTGGACCTTCAGGGCCATCACACAGTGTGTTAGAAACCTCCTTGTCTCTACATGTCCTGGAGAGGGTTTGTTTGGGTTTTTTTCCTTTTTAATTCTGATGGTTTTAGGTGAACTTTCCTTCTGATTACCACTTTACAAAAGAAGATTTTATGAAGAAAGATGCACATTAAATCAGTTTTAGTTTCAGATATCCTGTCTACTTGAAATTTATAATGTGTTGCTCTTGTAAATTCCAGACTGTTCAAATCCGTCCCCATGCTGTAGCTGCAGTCCTTCGTAATATAACTTTCACCAAGGAACGTTACAATAGTTTCATTGACCTCCAAGAAAAACTACACCAAAATATTTGCAGGTTAGTGCTTAACTTTAGTGTATAGTGTCTGTGTGTATGATCTTTTCACAGGGTAAGACCACACATGCCTATTGCAGAGAGGCATTGTATTTATATTTATGCAAAGTATTGGATTTGCCTTTGACCATTAGGTATGTCGTTAACATTTGTTAAAATGCTATTTGTGAAAATAATTTCTATGCTTATCAAAATTGCCCTTCTGCTTTTTCAGTACGTTTTATGAATGCATAGGAGTATAAGTATCATGAGTTACTCATATCTCAAAGGAACTCCAAATATTACTAGCAAAATCATTATTTTGCTTGCTTGCTTTCTAGGAGAAGAGCGTTAGTAGCAATAGGTACCCATGACTTGGACACCATCTCTGGTCCATTCACTTTTACAGCTAAACCTCCTTCTGAAATTAAATTCAAGCCCTTGAATCAGTCCCAGGAGTATACAGCTTCGCAAATGATGGATCTGTATAGGGTAAGTGGGATTTTTCAGACTTGGTGCACAAAATGCAGGAAGATAAATTTCCAAGGCTTTATGTCTCGCATATCCTTGTTATTGAGTTGCTCTTACACATAAAAGACAATTATTTCCTGTAATATCAGCCAGTAAGCATTGTATGTTTTGTTTATTCATGAGAAAAGTATGGTAATACTTTATTGTCCATGAAAAATACATCATGGTGTTTTGGGGTTAAGCATAACTCCTAGAATAGCGGGTTTGATACTAACCCTCTGATTTATCAACATGAAGACTGCTTTTCATCATGCTCTTAAATAATACTATAAAAGGGTTGTGTACTTTTCTATGCTGGTAAGATACTCGATGTGCAAAGCTGAGAAAAGCTTGGGGTAAATAATACCACGTTTTTTAATGCTACTTTAAATTGGCCAATTTGCTTGGGGAAGATGTTGAATTATTTACCCAACTACATAGTAGGTAAGTGTAGCTGTCTAAGAGGCTCAGCTTAAGTCTGGCACTGCTCTTGGCCCAACGTCCTGATGAAACCAGGTAAATGCTAGGATCTATCAGGTCTAATTTTGCAATGTTTATGTGGGCCGCTCTACGTGTCAACATTTGAAAAAGATACTGTTATCACCATCATTACAATATACAGCCCTGCTGGAGCACACTTACTGGTCGTAGACATAAATAAGTTCTCGAAGATCTTTGACCAAAGGTGAGAAACTAAGAGAGCTGAAAAACAAGAGGTATAAGAGGGAGTAAAAGTAAATCATGCTTTTGGTACAGTGTACACCTATGTCATGTCATTGGAACAGATGTAAATTGAATCAAATTTAAATACTTACAGTTAAAAGTATTACAGTGCTCATTTTATCACTTCTAAGGAAAGTTCCTATAAACTTACATATATAAGGATCTCTCCCCATGGGTTTCGCAATGAAAGGTCTGCTGGGGTGAGCAAGAGCATCATTTGGACACCATGGCCTATGCGTCTTTGAAAGAATCCTTAAGGAAATAATTTTTAATGCTTTTGAAGCAAATCCGGTTTTCTCTCTTCAAAATTTTCCCGCTTCTTACAGCAAACAGCTTTTGCTAGTGAAGCACTTAGCTCTAAGACCAATCCCACCCTCTTTTAAAATTTCCATTAATTTCTCAGCTAAGGATTGTGGCGCTATGGAGGTTCACAAGTGAGATAACATGAGATTTGGGTTGTGCTTTGTTTCTCCAGACTGACAGCCACCTTCGACACTATTTACACCTGATAGAAAATAAGCCACTTTATCCTGTCATTTATGATAGCAACGGTGTTGTTCTGTCCATGCCACCAATCATCAATGGTAAGATTACTTATGACTAGTTTATACTGTCTACAATTTTGTGAGTGAGTCAGAACATCTAACAGAAACACTGATGTGTGAAAGTCCTACTGCAAACCTCGGCATTTAGCTTCTTATACAGTTCTAGAACTCAGGAAAGGTTCCTTGTTACTGGAGCTTTTGTTAGGAAAGCATTTTGTTTGCATACGCAAACATCATTCACTAGACATTTAGCTAAAAGAAGCATGTAAGAAGTTATTTAGTAAACTGATAACTGTAACAGTCTGCTTTGTACTCCATTTTATGTGGTCACAGTAGGGAACTTGTCACCTAAATCTTAAGCCCAGCGTATTTATCAGTAGTGTGAACCAGTTCTTCTGGATCCTTCTGCATCACACAAGTGATTCCAGAAGACTTTAAATGCTTAAAAAAGAATAAATTGGTCTAGANGAATTAGTTTAGTAAACTGATAACTGTAACAGTCTGCTTTGTACTCCATTTTATGTGGTCACAGTAGGGAACTTGTCACCTAATTCTTAAGCCCAGCGTATTTATCAGTAGTGTGAACCAGTTCTTCTGGATCCTTCTGCTATCACACAAGTGATTCCAGAAGACTTTAAATGCTTAAAAAAGAATAAATTGGTCTAGACATTTTTGCATTGTTTCTGAATGCAAAAGAAACTATGGGTGATTTTTAAGAAGCACGTTTACTGAAGCCAATAAATGATAAGGCAAGAGTGACTCCTTCAACAAAGATATTTCAGGATACCTATGTATTTAGTTCAAGAATCAGTAACTTGTCCTACACTGACCAATAAAATCTGCAGCGATAATCTCTTTGGATGTATTTTGCCTCACTGACCTTATCCATATGTAAAACATCTAGTCCAAATCTTTCTAAAAGGCAGCTCAGACTGTGTCAGGGACTGGTAAGAACAACTATTCTGAACTGAAGGTGGTGTCAACCACTGTGTCTAATCCTTTGTTAGGCTCACGCCAACTTTGGAGTGTGCCATGAATAAACATTGCATATTGTTTACATTTTATCAATTAAAAAGGTTGAGCTAAATTAAATATCTGTCTCTATTTTAAAGAACAGTATTTGAGAGAAGCTTCCAGGTTAAAGATACTTGTTAAACAGATAATGAAATGTAAACATTTGTATTGATTTATTGGATTATCTACAAGCACTTAGGTGCAAAGTTGTATTTACTTTGAAGTGAGTCCAGAAACACTGAATACATTCCATCTGCAAAGAGGTACAGCACTGCAAAAGGGAATATACGATCCCTCAGTCTTAAGACCTTCAGTGCATTTCACTTCTAGTCCAGCCGTGACCTAGTTTCTCAGGTAGGAAACTACAACACAGAAGCTGAACAACTTGCTCGGTGTCAGGCAAAAGAAGCAAGAAACCCCATGTGCATCCAAGTGTGTGTTTCCCTTTGCCTCCTGTGGAGCGCACATACTTCAGTGAATGGTGCAATGAAAGGTGAGAAGGACAAAGAGGTTGGATTTGGCACAGCAAAAGTTCTTCTTCTGCAAAGTTCCTGGCAAGAAAATCCATTTGAGGTGTGCGCTGTGCACACAACAGGCAGTATACCCAACAGGCAGTACGGGGCAGCTTTCCCTACAGCTGCTGTAGATTGCCTGTGTCTTACTAACAGAACACTGCTTTTGTAGGCAACCAATTACTGGGGACCTTTACATCTAATTAGCAAGAGAGACGCTTTAGGTGATGTGCCTAAGTGTATGTTCTACTTTGCTTCTTCCAGATGAGAAACAGTTTTGAGTACCTCAGTGATGGGGTTGAGTGCACGCCTCATGACTCCCAGTACAGACATAAAGCAAATTCATTCCCAAGAGGAAATCCAAACTAGGACCTGAATCACTAATATAGACAAACCTGTAGCGTATCAGCAGGCAGCATCAAGAGATCTTGCTTACTCACAGAAGTACCTATGGATATTCATTGGTCTGAATCACTTTTAAAACCATTTAGTTCTTTCCTGTCCAAGGCTGCTTTCTTACCACATCAAATGCAAAAGAATTATTAAAGCCAGGGGAGATGCTCTGGAGGTGCAGAACCACTTTGCAACCAGCAGATGGCCGCTATTCTGCTAGTTTGCTTTCTCAGCTGGATACTGAGATACCTGTAAATTTGCCTTTTAGTGTAAAGCATAGCCCGGTCAGTGAGTCTGGTCTGTTTTTTTTCCCCTTTTTTCAATGCACATATTTAAAAATTAAAAAAGCTGCTGTTCTGGTAAGAATTGTGAATGTTGGTGCAGTAGACAGTGGCTTTTTAAGCTGCAGAAGATGGCAGTGATCTTTCTGGATCACAAAAGGAGCCAGTATAAGTGTCATTGCAAGAAAAGTAATGAAATTTCTTAACATGTCTTTTGTCTTCACGTGTTTTAGGAGATCATACAAAAATAAGCTTAAAAACCAGAAACGTGTTTATTGAATGTACAGGCACAGATATTACAAAGGTAAATTAATCTTTCCTGCTTTTGATATGCTGTATTGTTAATGTTTTCCCTTTGGGTGATTGGGCTGCAGTAAAAAGACACACAATAACCAGGCATTTACTTTCTGGAGCCAACCTCCCATTAAGTCCTCCCACTTGGTAGGACTTAACGGTTCTATAGACAGTGTTATATTTTCACTGGATTTTGTTTTTACTGTGTCTTTATGTTGACTTTTAAGTGTTTGGTTTGTATGGGAAAGTAATTTAAGTAAATTAGGGGCTTTTTTTGTTGTTGAGCACTTTCTCTATATCTGAAAGGTTTGAAAAAGAGTAAAATTCCCTAAGACTGCCTATTTTGCCAGAATACTCTTTGTAAATAATCTTTTTGTCTCCTGCTTAAAATGTGGGCTGAGGGAAGGAAGACAACACTTCTTCTTCGTAGTTATCTGTTTCAAGCAGGGATGCTGTGCAAATAATTGTCAAATCAAAGTCTTTCCATATGCAAATTCTGTAACTCAAAGCTGAAGCATGAAAGCCTAGCAGTTATAATTGCCTGTTCTTGAGTATAGGTTGTGCATTCATTGATAGTTTACCAAAAGTATGTATCTTGGTGCTTAAGAGCAAAACCAATTTTTATGTACCCTAGTACACAACCTGTTAACAACACAAATTTGCATGTTGGGAGTGGCTTCTAAGCAAACAAATAAAAATGCTTCTTTCTACTCCTTGCGTTGATAGTAAAAGTACAGATAGTGCTGTTATATTTACATGAAGGAAGTTATACATCAAAAATCCCCCAAACTCATGTCGATTAAGAAGTAGATCCGATTCTCATTATTATGTTCTGTTATACTAATCTCTTAAAATATTAACTGTAAAACAAAAGATACTGTGGATGAGGTTATTTAATAATATATTTTTAAACAACTCACGGTGCTTTAGCCTCACATGTTCTCACTTGAATTTCAGTGAAACAACTAATTAGACTAAAGATCAGGAAAACTCAGTTCCAACTGGTAATAAAGTCCCTGTATACCTTCAGAACAGAGTTTAGCAAATATTCACAAATGCTTCAAGACTCTGAAAACCAAAGATTTCATAATTTCACATAAATGTCTTTGCAAAAGAAGAAGAACATTTATTTTAAAATTCAGTCTAGTATTCTAGAGTGCTGGGATTTTGGTTGTTAAGTTATTAAATTGAATAGAATGAAAAGAGTATAAGACAAGATTTTTTTCCCCCAGTTTTTGTTAAGATATTTTGTCTACTTCAACAGAAGTAGATGACAGATTTCTTGTTAATTTTATTTTGTAGGCAAAAATTGTTCTTGATATTATAGTCACGATGTTCAGTGAATATTGCGAGAAGCCATTCAGGTAAGTATAAATCTCTAGTCAGAGAGACATTACATTTGAGCCATATGTTAAAAACCTTTTTAATTCTGTTTTTATGTCCCAGTGTTGAAGCAGCAGAAGTTGTTTATCCTAATGGGAAGACCCACATCTATCCGGTAAGCATAGTGATGTGTTGTCTCAGTATCCTCAGGGAAAGGATTTTATTTACACAGAGTGCAGTAAGAGTGACATTGTCTTCTTTTTTGGCAGTATATAATCTTTCTGAGATATGGTGTAAAAGCTCATCTTGGCACTATCTGTTTATTAGTGAGTCAGGGCCTTCTCTAGCCCATGAAAATAATTCCAGTTCCAGCGTCACCTTATCTAGGAAACTCATTCTGAAGCTCCACTAATTTACGAGAAGGCTAAAAATACAGTCTCACTATGATAGCCCTGATATTCCAAAAGAAAGGTAGGGTTTAAAGTTACAAGTGGTAACCACTGTTGTCGTTTAGAGTTCGCGTGATACAAACTTTTTCAGGAACAAGTAAAGGTTGTAATCAAAGGTCATAATCTGTGTCTAAAGCCTTTAAAACCTATGTGTTCCGAATCAGGAACATGAATGCAGGAAGAGGTCCTTCAGGCTTAAACCAGTGGACAACTGAAATCAGCCTTAGCATAACTTACTTATCAGATCTGGAAGCTGTAATGCCCTTCAGTTAAAATAACCTTGTAAAACTGTTTTTTTCAGCTTTCACTTCACAGATTTCAACTCTATAAAGGTTTATAAGGCAGGATGTTGACTTCAAGTGCAGGTTTGCCTGCATTTGGAGTCCCAGGCAAACCTCTCTGAAGTAACGTACTCTTACTTTTTTGTTCTCGTCATAAGTATAAAGAATGCAATTCTTCCCTTTCCTGAAAATTAATGAAGACAAACAGACCTGGTTGAGTTCATAAAATCAGATGTATCAAACAAGTACAAACTGTTTAGAAGGAAAGAAACTTACTGAGAGTTTTTCTAGTGGTATTTTGGCTGCTTTAAGCAAAGTCAGCTTTAACCAACAGAGGAAAGACCTAGAATCCTGAAGAGATACCCAATGAAACAGAAATCTCTGCAGTAACCAAAGTATCTTTCCTAGATAGAGAAAAAAATCCCCAAAGTTTAAGATGAAGTTTAGAAACACTCAAGTGAATACATACAAAGTAACTTTCTTAAACACTTTGCAAACCTTCTAAGTAATATACCCAGAGCTATTTCTGTGCCAATATGGAAATAGAAAATTTTCTTTCCTCTTCCTTGTAAGAATCATTTGATCTGTACTAGACCATGAGATCTCACGCATGACCATTCAGTGCTTTAGGGCTTTGACTTAAGATGAACAGTGACTAGAAGCTTTCAGCAATTCCGGGACTTGCATATATCAGAAATTATCAGAAGTTTCAATATCGGGGATTTCATGCTGCCTTCAACCTTTTAGCTTAACCAAGAACAACTTTTGCATCATATACTATAATATGCATAATATAATTTTCAAGAATCCTGTTACCTTAAGATATTAAGTATAGCCTAAGAATCCACACTTGTCTTCTGGGGATGTCATTTTAGTATCGTAATTCGAAGCAGCTAGATTACCAGGTTGTCAAAACTGAATATAGCAGTGGCAGGCATTGTGTATGCTGAAAAGCCTTGTCTTTCTTTTTAGGAACTGGCTTACCGAAAAGAGAAGGTGAAACCTGAATTTATTAACAAGAAAATAGGAATCAGGTGTGTTATTTCAAATGGAAACATAGTTTTCATTAATCATGAAAATAATGAAAACATCGATTATGGCATTGTTTTAAAAATGCTTACACTGTGATTTCGTTTTGCTAATTTATCAAAAATTCAGGGATTATCTCGGGTAATTAGATCAACAACGCAGAACTTCTTCCCCAGCTTTCAAGGAAAGTGAATGGTTCTTTATGGCCTCACACAACTGTTACAAAGTAAAGAAAAATTACCATCTCAAGAGTAAGAATCTGTGCTGTTTCTGATGGAATGCTAAGTCTATGTACAGTCCATAGAGCACTTGGAGATTCTTCAGAATGTAAGGCAGCACAGCAGAAACATTGATTACATTTAAAAAGCCAGTCAATGCAGTGCAAGATCCATAAATTACTACTCTTTTGTTTTGTTTCAGTGAAACTCCATCAAGCCTTGCCAAGCTGCTGACTAGGATGTGTTTGAATTCGCACGTCGTAGGGAATGGGAACAGTATAGAGGTTGAAATCCCTCCCACCAGAGCGGACATTATCCATGCATGTGATATCATAGAAGATGCAGCAATAGCTTATGGTTATAACAACATTCAGATGACTATTCCGAAAACGTACACCATAGCTAATCAAGTAAGATTGCCCCTTCAAATAAACGCTCTGTTGTCAGTAAATGACTAGTGCATGCCAGAAGGGCTTTGGGGAAAACAGAACCTAGGAATTAAATATTTTGACATGCTTTGCCTTGAGAAGTATTTACCATGGATGGGATACAAAACAGATGCCCCACTGATTTGAATAAGTCGAAGACCAGTGGTTGCTGGTACTTGAAAAAAGACAGGGTTTAAGTAGGGAGCCCATATTAAATCTCTAATTGGGAGATTCATTTCCTCAGGCAAACCTAAAGGCAGCTGGCTCACGCTTTCAAAAATTTTAAGCACACAAGCCTAGTACCTCCCTAGTGAATTCACCGTAAAGTAATGTAACAGACAGAATTACCTGGGAAAGAATAGAAAAAATGTTTTTAGATGGAAGTTGAGAACTTTTTTGTTTCATTTTAGCTCCCCCTCAACAAACTGACAGAACTTCTGAGACTGGACGTGGCAGCTGCTGGATTCACCGAAGCACTCACTTTTGCCCTGGTATATTGATTTCATATTTTTCTTAGTTGTGTGTTGAAACAGCAACACAGCCAAAACTGCAGAGGATGGTCTGAGGATATGTGATTGTATAAATATACTAGTATTAACTGTTACCGTTTTGGCAGGTGATTGTTTGCTAGAGCTTTAATTACAGTATAATATTTTGTGAAGTTCGTAGGTCAGAAAAATTAAATTAGTCATTGTTAATGTGGCACATAGTTCTAAGTGTAGAGGCAAAAATAGCTGCTGCAGCACTGGTTTTAGTTTAACTTCATAGGATGAAATTGTAAGACAGCAAGTCTCTCTTAAGACTTTGATCACCAGATGTGAAATTCATTATAGTTTGATAATCTGGAAAACAAACATAAGAATTTAGTACTTTCTGGTGGGTATTACAATAGTTTAGAGATTACCCTGTTTCTATTTGTGGGTTTTTTTTCAGTATTATCACTTGCCCATAATTCCTTGCATTAGATACCAAGCTGATACGTAGCTATTCAGTCAGCAGAGTTTATTTTGAGAATATCTGTAAAAAAGTGATAATGCGCACTAAGAGGACAAAAATTCCTCTGTAAATTTCACCACAGGTGGGGTTTATCTTCATTCAAGAACAAACAAAAATATAGTAATTGTTGTTAGCACTGGTTGCACATATTATTCATATTATTTGTTACAGCTGTGCCAGTAGGTTTTTTTACCAGGCACTGTTTTTTTATCAGGACACTGTAACACCACGCTTTACTCGAAGTACTAACAGCTGGCATAATTTCTAATTCTGAAATTTTGCAGCAGCATTGTTTTATTGGAATAAAATGTTCAGTAGGTACCATCATCGTTGGCATGGCCACTTGTTCTACCCCTTTGCCATAGCTGTGAGCTGGATCAGAGAACCTGATCTGCTATTATTTTAAAAAATCTACAAAAAAAAAATTAAGTACAGCCCCATACCTTCCAACTGTGTAAGGTAAATGTCCGTATGTGGTGATTGGCACAATCAGCTGTGGAAAATACACTATACATTTTAGAAAATCCTTTCTGTTTCAAGATCTGCTGAAAGCTTTAACTTAAAGTGCAGTCTGTGGACATGTTAGCATATGGGGAGCTGCCATCAAATGTTCTGTCAAAACCTCTGGGAAATTTCTCAGCCTGTTCCTGAACTTAAAACTTACTAGATGGCCAGAACTATACATCCCTGGAAGTACACAACCTTCTAAGAGACAGGTATCTGATCACAGATTATTTTTTGATGACTTGCTCAAAGATTTTAAGATACAGTCATGCAGGCTCCTAAAAAAATTCCATGCATTTGAAAAGTTTCAGGTATTGCAACTAAAGTTGGTAATCCAAATGGACTGAATAAAATTTTAACACCTTCAGATTTCATGGAGCTTGAAAAACAAAATTTGCACTAATTTTGAAGTCTAGAAAACACATTCCCGTTTTAGTACTTTATCATTAATTCATTTAAGTAACCAGGACAATAACTAATGTTACTTCCTGCAGTGTTAGTATTTGACAAAGATATTCAGATGACCTCTGGCAGTACCATGTTGGGGAAATAATACGTGTGACATGATGAAGCTTTTGTAGATTTTCCTTACTCATTAAAAATATAATTCAGTTTTTTCAGCACTGAATAGCTAATATGCTTAAAAGCGTTGAATATATTACGTCACTACTATTGAGGACCTTTATGAACTGCAAGAGTAAGATTGTGTAAGATGATGCGCTGTATCATGTTATTATATTACGAATTTGTAGTTCTGCTGTGGCCTGATGAAACCCACAGTCTGCTGTGTCACCAACACTTTATTAAAATGTCAGTGTGAGGCCCATGACTATGACAAATACCATTTATACTACAACTTTCTGTAGCCCGGTGTTATATGACAAACACTGCTTATGTATTTGTGCATATAATCTGTTTCTTGGTTTGAGCCTCAAATTATGCTTGTACACAATAACATTGTGTTCTGTGGGGAGCTCCAATTTAGCCAACATGCATTTAGTTAAATCACAGTAACATACTGTAGTTTAGTACACATCTGAAAACTGTTTAACAGAGTTTTCTCCTCCTAAGGTCAGCATTCATTTAAGATTTTGTTTTATTTTTTTATTCAATAATCTACTTTTTCAGATGGTATCATCTGCTCATTTTCCTCACATTTGGTCTATCTACTTTTCGGAGTGCTGCCAGTGCAAAGGGAATACTTCTGGGAGACTGCAGTATACTAGCAAATCCTCAATTACATGCCTAGTCTGCTATTGGTTTCTTTAATACATTAATAAAGCTATAAATTCTGGAAATCTGTAGTGTGGATCTTATCAGTAGCATCTGTTGCTATATGTGCCCAGATACTGTCTGAGCCTGATAAAGTGCATGTGGATTGCTTTTCGGACTAGCTTAAAAATACAGCTTGAGAGCAAGGGCTTTAAAAATACTTCAATTCAAAAATAACGAGAAAAACAGCAATAAACTATGAGAATCCTATGCAGCTATGAAAATTGGCCATACGACCCAAGAAGCCTGGGTACCATTCCCCTTACAAAGTGCTGCTTTCAGACTAAAGTACTTTACCCACTGCAAGTCAGGGGGCAGAACCTAAGCCTCTTGTTTTTAAAACAGATGTCATCAATCCCTGGCAGAAGCCTAAATAAACACTTGCCTCTTTTTTGTTCTTTTTTTTTTTTTTTTTTTAACTAGCTTTATTTTGATTAGTATTATCATTGGTAGATAAACCAGTTTGCCTACTTAGTTTGAAGACCAAGGCTTAATTTTTATTACAAGCAGGTGTTGCACATGACAGCATATATTACGGGGCATCAGAAAAATTGCTACAATTTCATTGTTCATTCTTGATATCAAATTTCATTGACTTACTGTCTGTTCTGACTACTTGACCTTGGTGGGTTTTGTCTCTTCCTCTCAGTGTTCCGAGGAAGATATTGCAGATAAACTTGGCATGGATCTCTCTGCAACAAAAGCGGTGCGCATAGCAAACCCCAAAACTGCAGAATTTCAGGTGAGAGAATTCAGGTCAAATTTTGACAGCAACATTGTCACAGGATCTATATTTAAAGAGGGAAGAGAGGTATCAATTGGAAGTGAAATCTATAAATTGTAGAGCTACTTTTCCTGCATAGAAGAGGATGTGCCTCTTTACGTGCGAAACTTGCTAGCAGTCATTTTCTGTTATTCCTTCCTTGAGAAATACCTTATTTGGTGTGAAATACTATTAGCTTTTCAATAAAGTAAAATATCACACACACATGCTGTATGACAGCATGTGGCAAAATTCAGCTGTCTCATTACAGAAAAATTCCAGATGATTGATCGGCTCCCCCATTTAGAAAAGCGATTCAATATAAATGGAACTACTAGACCTGACAATCTTAAAAAGTCCTGAGCTCTAGACAGGAATATTTTTTTAAATTATTAACCATTATTACTCTTTTTTTTTTTTTTTAAATCTTGTTCTTTTTAATTCTGACTGCTCTTTAAGTATTTTAATACACATTTCTAGATCCGCTACTACAACCTGAATATATCCATTTCTGTTACTTACATTCTGCCTATGTCATTGATTAATATTAAGAGGCATCAAGAGAATTTTCAGACAGCATTTACTGTTTCCAAAATAACACTTAGTATTTGTCTTTTGCATAAGTGAAATTAAATGTATGGGATTTTTTTTTTTTTGCACTTCTTTCTGTATTGTTTGTTTTTCTACCCTGTGCTGCAGCTCAGGCATGTGAAATGATAAGTACTCTTCACCCCACATACATGCTCCTTCAGAAAACGCAGTATAAAGAAATTAAAGAGAACATACGTTTTCAGGTTTAATAATTCTAAAACAAAGATGCTCAAGGATAAAGAGATTAGTGTATTTGCATCAGACTACTTTTAAACTCGTGTTTAAAAAAAAAATCTGAAGAGCTATTTTGGAAGGTTTCTCACTTGCAGCAACCATGTTTGTCCTGCAGGTGGCACGTACAACCCTCCTTCCTGGGCTACTGAAAACTATTGCTGCTAACAGGAAGATGCCCTTGCCTCTGAAACTCTTTGAGATCTCTGATATTGTAGTGAAAGATCCCAGTGCAGGTAAGAGAAGGTTCCTCAAAGTCTTTGATAATAAGAATATATGCTTGCATACTAAATGATAATAGTAAGTAGTTCTGTATTTCTTTAAAAATGTATTAGTCACTATGTACTACATTTCAGTTTTAATGTACATGCAAGCGCTTAAGAGGCTAGATTTTAGATTGGCTAGAGATACGATTCTCAGAAGTGCAAGTGGGTACCTTCTAAGTATTTTTAGGCATCAAAATCTCCATTAAAATCTGTCAAGAAGACTCCAAGGATAAACGTGTGACAGTTTTGCACCAAGAAAGAACTTGCTCTAAATTACTTAAGGTAGTGCACCCATTTTTACTTGCTTTTAATCTAGTGCTCCTCTGCATTCTTACCAGGGCTGTAACTCATGAGAGAAAGTCCCTGTTGGTAATGTTTTCAAGTGGCACAAACTTTGGAAAGCAGTAAATATGGAAGGCACGCTGCCTTCACAGTAGTAGAACCTGTTTAAACTGCTGCGGTCCCAAAGATGCACAGTGCTTTGCCACCTGTAAAGCAGTACGTCTGTCTCCAGCCTGTGAAGATCAGGTTGTACCAGCAGACTAATTCTGTCCTAGAGAGCTGTAACTCAGGAGAAAATATTGGGGTCAGTGTGTCGCAGCGTGAATCCTTTTTCCATCTCTCCATCCTCTTTAAACAGGATTGCTTGTATTTGTCCTCTAAAATTATCTTCCGGAAAACTGACAACCCATATGAAGAATTAGATTTGTCGCACAGATAATAGGCTAAAGAGCAGAGCAAGTCTGTGCATAAAAATGTATAAATAAATAAAAGCTCAACAGTATAAAATTCCCCTCTCATCTATAAAAAAAATTTCCTTATCTTTCCACTTCATCCAACTATGCTAAGAAAGCGTGGCAGCCTTTGAATTGTTTCGAAACCTTAATTGTGTTACGTGAAACAGCCAAAGCAGCCAGTTCACTTTTCAAAAGCTTCAGTGAAATCTTCCCTGGGTGATGGGGCCTCTTTGCACTAATTTCTCCAGACAGGATCAAAATTACCTTTTTTATCTGGAAAAATGTATCAAAGTACAGTGAACTGGAAAAATGGATTTTCAAAACGTTAACAAACATTTCTCTAATATTTACTGTTTGGGTTTTTTTAATACAGTATATTGGAGAAAAGGAGGGCACAGCTACAACTTGCAGGAGGAAGTGTATATACACTGAGTTACAGCTCTGAATTAAGTTTTGCCTCTCAGTGAAAAAGGGCTGACATTACTTTAAATTCAGCAGCAGAAATCATTCTGTTTCATTATCCGGTTTCAGATTTTAGTGGTTGTGTTTAAGGTATCTGGGATCTACAAAACAAAGATTTATATAAGGCATAAACAAAATGGCAAGTAAATTGCTTTGGTGGTGAATTTAATTTTTAGATTACTTTTTTTTTTTTTTTTTAAAGAAAAAAAAAGCCTTGCCAAGCAAAATAAGCAGTTTTAGCAAACCATGTAGACTATTTCTTTTTTATTAAATATAGACAATTTGGTGGTGTAGCTGATTCCTTGTAGGGCATGCAGTTAGCTTGAATGTAAAACAACTTGATACAGAGGGCAGAACAGCATCAGCATCCTTGGAACCAAGAAGAGGGATATTTATCTTGGAGTAATGAGTATATTTATTCAGGTTTATAAAATTTGCAAGCTAAACTGTTAGTTTTACTTTGTGTGCATTAACTTGCTCTTGGAAACTTGTATTTATGTAGATGGCTGTTTAGCAGTCTTTATAAAGACTGATTTTGTAGCGTACTTCATTTTGGTGGGAATCACTGCAACGAATGAGAGGTAAAGACTCTTGAGGCAGCAGCTTTGTACCCGCTGCTCTTGAGCAGCCATCTCAGGGGTTGAGCACTTGCAGACTGTGAAGAGTGTCTGAAATTGGTTTTAATGTTACGTTTCGAATAGCTATCGTCTTTCCCAAATTTACTTGCAAAATTAAACTTGGCTAATAGACAGTATGAAAGGGGAGGGGAGAAAGAAATAACTACTAAATCTGCAAACACTGAAAAACATGGGGTTGTCCTCTCACATATGGAATGAGATTTCCTGCAGAAGGCTTATGTCATCAGACTGACTAATTTAATTTTATTATTTCATGATTTTGGCATGCAGAATTTCCAATTAATAATTTAAAAAGTATGGGTCAAAAGAGTATTGACATTAACTGTATTTGAAATGGCATCTTGTAGTCATTCATGTGTGAATGAACCTAGCTCTTTTAAACACACTGGTTTTTAATAAAATACCTTCTTACACAGAACTCATGCTTACCAAGGTGAACTGAACATATTTCTCTTCAGACATATCTGGCAGAAAGGTTTGACGTACTAAATTAGCAAAATGTGTGCCAGATTTAATATAACTAAATGAAACCAAATCTGAGCAGAAATGTTTCTTCTCAAGGCAGGAGGAAATGTGCTGATTTTGAATATGTTGCACAGTATTTGTGTTGGTTAGCTTGTAGCACCGAATAGTGGGATAGTTACACTAGTTCAGCATATAAGTCATCACTTTACACCAGCAGTCCTGATAGACAATACTCTCTCTCCCTCACTGCACCAAAAGAAATGAATCCATTAGAAAAGCACCTCTGACCAGTGATCTTGGGGCAAGCTTGTGGTAGCACACACTGAGCACAACTTACATCATTTGTGAGTAC
Source organism: Pedionomus torquatus (assembly GCA_013398155.1). NCBI lineage: Eukaryota > Metazoa > Chordata > Aves > Charadriiformes > Pedionomidae > Pedionomus > Pedionomus torquatus. The sequence goes on from VZRU01010605.1 coordinate 499,107, forward strand.
AGCTGCTGCCACGTTTTAGAGCATTTTCCAAACTGTGCGGAAGCGTTAGTTACATGCAGAAACACATTTGGGATTTTTGTGAGGCCGAGAGACAAGTTTAAATGAGCAGGTGCCCCCTTTCAGATCACCAAGTCATTTTTCTGAAGCATCTCTAATTTGGAAAGGGGCAGTGTACAAGACTGCTTTATCTTCCTCTGCACTCTCTTGGCTCACATATTCCTAACCAGCTGCCCATCCTTTGGATTGTTTTTCAACAGCATCCACAGGAAATGCTTTGAAGTCTCAGAAATATATATATATATATAATTTAGGTTGACATACTTGGCAGGCTCATTTAAAAAATAGAATTGTTTCATGGCATGACACAAGAGATCTCTTAAGTGAGTTATAAAAAACTGAAGCATTTCTAACATCTGCCAGCTTTTGCCTCCTAATACTTTCTTTTTTTCTTCCTATTGGCTGTAGCAAACAAACTTCTTGTGTTGTAATGTAACTCCGCAAGGGAGTAAGTTTTATAACACGGCTTTTTGGAATGCTTGAAATCCTACCAAGGTTTTCTCCAGTTGAAACCATGAGGTATAAAAATTGCTGTGTAAGTTTATTTCTGATGCTTTAGTTAAGAATAGTGATCTGAAGACACTGTTGATTGTCTCAATAATAATGAAATTAAAATTCAGATAGCTGTCACAAATTCTGCTCACATAATGACTCACAGAATAAAAGGAAATCATTGTACTGAATGTCTAGCCCAAAGAATGTGCTGTCTTAGGGAAGAGGAAAACATTTTCTTCTTTGCTGTTACTCAGTACAACATAAAGATAAATTGTCCTCCATTCATGACTATATTACTGATTGGTATCTTAGTAGAGCTGGAAAACACAGATAGATAATGATGGCCCTGAGTAGCCCATGTGCTCAGAGCAGAAATCAGATATTGCATTTACTGATGTTTTCTCTGTAGCCTTTATTTTCTGTGTTGCTGTTTTAACTTCAGAATTGGATTCTCCAGCATTATTTAACACTGCACATTATGATGATGACAGGAAAAAGATCCTAAGTGACAGAATGCAGGCTGATTGCCGCAGTGAGTTCAGCTTTCAGTGACTGCTGAGAGAACTTGCAGCTGTATTGCCCTAGAAGTGTTGAATGACTTTTGGCTCAAAAAGGCTATGCTTTCATCCTTTGTGCAGGCTCTTGCTCCTGTATTTTGCAGTCCTTTTTAATCTATGTATTTCTGGTCCCTTGGAAAATGTTTTCCTGTTTAGTATTTGACAGACATTGTTACTAAATGGTTAGTCGGAGCAAACAACAGGTAAATTTAATTTTTAAAAAATCTCTAATCTCTTTTGTGATGGGTATTAACAATTCAGGGAACACTCAACGAGTGGTAGAGTTTGTACTTGTATTTAAGCTCACTGTACATCAAGCACAAAGATCAGCTGTGGTGGGTCAGGCAAAGCTCATTTAGCCCAATAACCTGTCTGTAACAAAGTGGTTGCCAAGGGAAAAGCACAAGAGCAGGTAGGCACATGTAACATTTCCAAAGTGCTCCCCTGTTCTCTGGCCATAAGTAGCTCAGGGACTTCCTGACGCAAACATGATTCTCAGTCCATAGTAACAAGTAATAGACTTATCTCCTGGGAACTTCTTCTTGCTCCCCAGGGCTGTATTACGCTTTCATTACACTTCATTACGCTTTCTTATTTTGAGCTTGGCTCCTGTTGATTTTGATGTTCCCTATTTCTTGTATCAAATGCAGCAGCAAACAACTGATGCCTGTAGAAAAGAGGTGCTCAGTTCTCACACTTGCATCTAGAATTATGTGGAAACAGTTCAGACCATGGGTGCAGCTATAACTCCCATGAAGTCACTAGCCATATAGAGATCTTTAACCACAGTCTTTCTGTGAGCAGTATGCAGTGCTGTGCCATTTTAGCTGGGAGCACTAGGTCCAGCCAAGATGTTTGATGACCAGAGATTCTGACCTGCTCCCTGTGAACACAAGTTGACTGTGTAAAGAGCATAATTCACGCTGGCATGTACCAGATTTCACATGCCTCTCTTTTGGGTCGTTTCTGGAAAGATAGATAAAAACCCTATGCATGCAACTACACCACATGGTGCTGCCCTGCCTTAACCTGCAGACCAAACAGGCTTGCTCTTTTCACTCATTCATTCTTCATTCCGTCACTACTGAAGTTCTTATTCCCTCTTGTCCCTCAAATATTGCAGGTATTTATAGATCAGAAGGTTTATTTTTATTAAGGGAACGCAATTGCTGTCAGTAAATACATTTGCTCCCTATATCTAACCACCATTAAAAGGAAGAGAAAGATGAGAATGTCCTGTCTAGACACGAGCAACCAGGAGACTACAGAAGCTAGTAGAAGCTCTAGAGGAAATTGCTGTATGAAGATCTGGCTGTAACTTGATGCTCTGTATGTCAATAATCCAAAGTAGGGAAGCATTACTCCAGAAGTATCTCTCCTAGAAGGAGGTCAGCTGATGACTCACAGCCCATACTGTAGGTCCTTTTGACTAGCTCTAGTCTCATTGTGTGCGCTGAGTGCCCTGAAGCAGTTGAAGCTATTTAGGTGCCCTTCGGGAGCACTTATCCTACTGAGTTGAACTGGAAGAAATCCTGTTTATATGCCACAGGGTTGCTTTACAGCATGAACAGTAAGGGGAGGATGATCAGGAGGTCTCCTTCAGAAGTGCAGATCTGGTCCAAACTAAAATGCAGTGTATATGCTTAAGATGCTTTTAAAACATACGAATGCCAAGGACAGGACAGTCCCAATAAGGGTCTTTCCCTGGTTTCAGCAACCTTTGCCCATGTGTACAACAGCCTTGCTGAACACAGGCTTGCACTTCAGCCTTGAGGAAGTAAGGATCTGATGGCAATAAACATGTTCCCTACATAAATCAGTATTTTGAATTTTACTGCTACTAATTATCACCTGTGACAATAGACTTAATACTCTGTTCCTAGATAGTTCCTTTTAAAAAGTGAAAACATTGCAGCCCAGACTTAGAAAAGCTTTGAAGTTGGCCACAGCAGTCCTCGAGAGAGTATATTGAAATATTATAGCCTAAAGGTACAAGAATAACAACATACTACTATGTACTAAGTTTGAAACTTTAAAAAAGGGGGAAAAAGGTATTTTGATGAAATCAGTAATGTAAGAAAAAAATTAGAGCAGGAAGGAGGCAGGGTTTTGGCCTAAGGCACTGCCCAAAGTGGGGGACACTCATATCAGTCTTGAGCTAGTGAAGCATAGCACATTTTTCGTAGTCAGTTGGTGTCAGGGATATCCAAGATATTAATGAAAATCATTGGTTGTGATTTGGGAGCCTGTTGGTGAATTTGGATCTTTTCATAAATCACCATACTAACATTATTACTCATTTCAAGTTGTGGGCTAGTTACTTTGTACTGGTAGTTTTTCTGCAGCTGAGTTCTATAAATATTATTTTCACCAGCATCACAAGTTTCCTGAAGCTTACCAAGTATTTGCATTTTTAATTTCTTTAACACTTAGCTATAGGCTTGGTACCTGACAACACATAGAAGATACTTGTATTTAACAATCCTGGTTTCTGCCCAAGGCATAGGATATTTTAAATCTTTCTTTACATTTATCACTGTGAGAGTCCAGTGGGTTAAAGAAATCCCGTTATTTCCTCAGATTATGGGACAGGTGTGTCAGGGAAGCAATTTTACATACTCATTTCTCCTTTCAGCTCCCAGTGCCTCACAGTCCAATAGAAGAAAACTGATGCAAGAGACAAGTGATAAGAGTCACAGATAACATAATTTTTTCCTTCTTCTTCAGATGTAGGTGCAAGAAACTACAGGCATTTCTGTGCAGTTTATTATAACAAGAGTCCAGGGTTTGAGATTATCCACGGTTTGCTGGACAGGGTCATGCAGCTTCTTGAAGTACCACCAGATGAAGAGAATGGCTACACAATCAAGGCAACTGAAGGTAAGGAAGACAGGATTGCAGCGTACAGCAGGGGTTGTTCTGGAGCTTAAATGTTCCCCTACAATGAGGTGAATTTTTGGTTGGTCTCAGCAATAGGCACTAAGAATTACTGTTACTTTATATATGCTGTCATACTGCAGTACAGTGAAGTGAAGTGAAGTGAAGAGACATTTACTCAATGTAAAATGGGATTGCTGTCTTTCTGTGAGCTATTCCAAGTAGTTTTATATAAATTGTAAGTTGACAGCCTTTTAAGGAGACTTATAGTAAAGTGTATGTCATGAGCTTCATGGACTGTTTAGAATTAATCTGCTGACTGTAAGGGTAGGTAGGAATTCACTAAATTGATGAATATGCCGAATACCCACTATTCTTTTTGGGCAACAGTACCTGGAAAAGACTTCTTACAACTGATCTTTTAGTTTATAGCTTTATCTGTAGCTTTTATTCATACATACCTTTTGAGTATTTATATGAAGTTATATGCCTTATATATATCTTATTCAAGGACCTGCAGTCTTTGAGACTGAACCTGCTGCTTAGACAAGTAATTGTATAATAGCCCTCTTCCTTCTCCATACGGGGTGAGCTGCACATGAATTAAAAATAACATTCTTAAGTGCAAAGTCTCCTCTGTGTATATGCCTGTGTCTGTAAGAGAGAAAGCAGGCAGGCAGGCTGACCCCATTACTTCACTGAGAGAGCGTGGGTTGATGAAAGAGAGCAACCATCAACAACTATAATCTAGTCTGCTACCAAAAATAACAGCGTAGTAAATACAGTATAGAAAAGCAAGACTGCAGGGATAGCAGCTATGATTCTACTGATACGTCATGTATTGGTGCTCAGAGATAGGAGATGCTGGCTTAAACCGACTCAGCTTGAAGAAGTGCCTCCATTCTGTATGTTCAGGAGCAAGCAGCTCCAACAGAGCCCCCAACAGCCTGACTGACCTTGCCTATTTATAGAACTTTCATGAAAAGTTGTTAGATATCTCCCTGTTTTGCAGTATGCTGCCAAGGTGCCAAACATAACACTTAAACTAAGTGGTCTCCTAGCACTTCAATGCACATTTGTGTCATTTTGATGCTTTTTTCCCCTCTTTTTTTTTGACAAAGTACTATTTTGCTCGGTATTATTTAGGCAGAGTTTCAAAGGGTTTATTAGAATATCGTCAATAGGATTCCCAGCTTGACCAGAGGAACCTTCAAACAATTGTACTCCTTATTCTAATTCTACCAAGGACAGGGGCAGGTAATACCAAAGCTTCTTATTTGGAAGGAGACGGTTAGAAGAGCCTGTAGGAGCTGGGTACTCAGCTCTCATTGAAGTCAGACCAAACTGTAAGATCCTTTTCCCTTGTTTTTTAATAGACATATCAAGTCTTTGGTACTGGAAATATTTGTGAGTGTTTTATATTCTGTATATTCTGCACTTCAGTGATTTATGGCTGGCTCTAAGGAACTGGAAAAAAGATCTGAAAAAATAATCCTAACACAATGAAGAAGTTATTTCTAGGTACTAGTGCTGTTTAGTATTCCTGGTGCTGAGGGATTTGCAATGCCCATTCAAAATCCCTGCATTCCCATGACATTACTCCACAATGCATTTAGTATAAAAGATGGATTATGCCTTGTCATATGCAATATATTATGAGCAATTTCTGGCTTCGGCTACAGGCAAAAAAAAAAAAACAAAACAACAAAACAAAACAAAAAACCAACAAAACAGAACAAACAAACAAATACCAAAAAAAAAAAACACCCCCCCCCCAAAAAAAAAAAACCACCACAAAACAAAAAACACACACACAAAAAAAAAACACCAAAAAAACAACAACAAACACCCCACCCCCTCCAAAAAAACCCCAAAACAACCAACAAAACACCTAGTGCCTACTACTTTCTGTTTCACCAGCGATTCAGCAGCTCTCCTGGGATGGCATGTACATTCCTTGCAGTTCTTCTGACATTGGAATTTAACCTTGGTAACAATGCAGATGGCAAATACTCTAGTGCCGCTGCAAAGGCAGTGTCACTGCACCAACTTACTTAAAAGACCTTGGCTACAGGGATGGTTGGAAGTCAAAGTTACCTTGGGGTATTTTGTTTGTTTTTTTGCTGTTTGGGGTTGTTTTGTTTTTTTGAACTTGCTTCTCAATCTGTCAATTAAGCATGTTGTGAGAAAGAAAGTGTTAGCAGATGATGGAGTAAGCTCAATTGCTGAGTATTAAAAAAAAAAGATATCTTGTAACATCTTAAAAGACTGCAGCACACTGAAATAATTCAGAAGAACTGTGCAAGTTACTTCAGAAGTTTTAAATCAGGACATTACATGTGGCATGGACTTTTAGAAGAATCTTTATGGTGCACTTTTTTTTTTTTATTGCCTGTGTAAAATTAAAATTTATCCAGTGAGAAATGAGTTTATCCTATGACTCCAATTTAGAAAAGTCCTAGGTACATTTTCTGTATGTGATCTTAAGCAAAACTTAAGACTAGTAAGCAGCACAGTGTAAAGGGTTTAGTCTGGTTTTGTGGTGGTTTTTTTTATTCCTTCTGTAACTGATTAAAATAGTTCCAATCATTGTTGAAAAACAATACAGCAAAAAAAAATGTTGCTTTAAATGAGCAACAAAGAATAGATAGAGATGTATTGGGCCCATATTTGTCTGTTTCCCAAATTCACTTTGAAAAATGAAATGCCTGTACTATAGTCGTGTTTGGTCCATATGTCCAAATCACGGTTATTTAAGCTCCTTCTGTTCTACCAACACCTAAGTGCCCTGTGATTTGACCTTAAGGTCAGAGCCTTTTTGCCCTTATAGCAACACCTGTGAAAAAAGTACAGATGCTAGAAAATATGGGTGAAATTGTGATGTTCCCCTGGCCTTTGCGCTACGCTTTGGTGTAATCTGAGCTAGGTAATAAATGGAGAAGAGCTGCTTAGAGCAGCCTTAAGGAAAAGAGGAAAAGAGGGGTGTGAGTGACTGAATGCAAGGATTTCAACACACATTTAGCACTCAATGCTTCTCAGTTTCTTAAAGTTAATAATGCAACCATATTTTTCTTCTAATGATGACTAAACATACAAAATTACAAAGTTTTAAAGATGGAACTCTGAAATGCCTTAAATTCTATTAAAATCCATTGTTTTAAAATACATGGAATGGAGGTTTTGATATGTTAGTGAATCCTACAATTACTAGCCTAGAAAAGCATTTAGGGTTTTTTCTTCGTTTTATAGCAAAGGCATCCATAATCAAACAGAATCGTAAGAGTACAATTATTGCATCAATCTTCAAATTTGTATGTGCTCCATAATAAAAAAAATTTGCATCAAACTCTTGAAGTTTTAGCCAGTTCCATAGCATTAATTAAATATAAAGATCAGCATGTATGTCTGTGATTAAGAGGTAAACAAGATAAAAATGAAACTTTTTAAAGAGTGAAAATATGGATAGAAAGAGCTCACAAGTTTGGGCTTATATATTGGCAGGTAACTTAGTAAGAGTATTTTGTTTTTAGTTCACTTCTATTGGTTTCAGTTCCCTTGAATTGAAAACTTGAGGCATTCTGAAAATTATATTAGAAAATTATATTCTTAATTTCAAGTTTTATTCTCTGCAGGAATGGGTATGTCTTCTGAAACACTTAGGTCGTCTTGTGCCTCTAGATGACCATCTGAGACAATTATTTTCTTCCAGAACTCAGGACCATGATCACAGGAGATGATGTTAATTATGGGATTTGGGTCCACAGTGAAATCTTACTTAGGCTATAAAGAATATAACCAGCTTAGTAAATTCTGACAGTAGATTCTATATTGTAGTCTTCAAAGGAGTGGTGTGAAGTGTCAGGTATAATTATCCTCACTCACATTATAGCATTCACAATGACTGTCCCTTGTTTAAGGAAAGCAATGCTAGTTTTGCAGCACCTTCTGAGAGCCTCTGCTCTGCAAATGGAAGTTAATTGGGCACCAGCTGTTTGAAAAGGGAAAATAGTAGTCATGTTTTATGAAAATGAAGCACTTTGACAGGTTCATAAGTGTTAATGGTAAATCTGTGCATTGATACCACTTCATTGTCTGCCTCTGCCTGACAGGACAAAAGTAATATTTGATTAAATAGCATTAATTCACCTGAGAACAAACAATCCCAGAATAGCATGAACTTGTGACAGGAGCTACTTTTTTGTACATTGTTGATTCTTGTGAATTTCAGCTAACTCTTGGATTATTTATTTTTAAAGTAAATATTAGTACCATTCATTCTTTTAAGGTAATCAACAGCATACTAAAGCTGGGAAGTCATCTCCTTTGTGTTCAGTATAAACAGCTACTTAATAAATGCATAGTAAGTCTTGCTTCCTTCAGTAATTGACAGCTGTCTTTCAAAAAAAAAAAAAAAAAATTGCACTCTTTTCTTTTTACTGCCCTTATTTAATTACATGAAAGGTGTGGTAAAGTGTAGAAGATTTTAATTCCACAGTAAATCATAGTAATAACTTCTCATTTAGTAAGGTTTAGCTGTGAAATTAGAGGTCTAATAGTTATCTCCATACCTAGGAACATCAGTAAAACATTTGCTTTTATAATAATAATTATATACCAAACCGCACTCTAAATCTTCATTTAAAGTTAACCTCACTTCTCTAGACAAGAGGAAGGAAGTCTGGGACTAATTCTGAGTTACATGTATGGAACTGAACCCCAGCACCTACCTATGGTGATCATTTTAGGTAGAGAGACTGTAATGCACACAGATATCTAGTACTTGTGTTGAATTTAGCATTATTAATACCTGTTTTATTTCAGTTTCAGTCTTGGCAGCTTTTCATCTATGAGTAAATACACAATTATTGACATCCATAACTAAAGGAGGTGTGCCAATCCTACTGTGAAGCCTCCAAATATCATTTGTGACATACTAGAAGATACCAGTCAATTCTTAATCCATTTAATTGGCAAAAAGTAGATACTTTATAGGTGCCATTCCATCTTTGTAATTCTATTTATCTACCAGACCTGTAATTTGAAAGACTATAATCAGATTTGGCAACATCCCTTTCAATAAAAACATATCAGGTAGTAATTGACTGTATTCAAGTCCTCCAAGCTTCACATTTTCCAATTTCCAAATAATTTTTTTTTCTCACACAGGATCAATCTAGACTATCCGCCTTGGAACACCGACACAACATTAAAAGCAGCAGGCAGGATATTTACTCTGAGAATCGCACCACAGTGCCTAAGACCCTTAACAACTCAGAAATGTCCTGATATAACTAAACATATCCTTCATTTTTTCAGCAGACTGGAAGACATCTTACTATAGTCAAGAATACTCTTTTTTTTTTCCAGGTGAAAATAAGTATTTATTAAAAACTTACACATTGCTGTCTCACATTAGAGGTTCAACCAGTCTTTTTAGCAGATGAAAACATCTATACCTACAATTTGTTTCCACTGTTATTGACCATCTTTCTAACGCTGTCATTATTGCTGCCAGACATTAATCTTCCCTAGTTTATTCAGTTTCCATGATGAATTTTCAGCCACTGTTACTAATCACATTTTATGAAGTCCAATTTCTTTTTCTTATTTTTGTCTGCAAGTAGCTTTTCTGATTTTTGGCCACTTTCACTTCAGCACTAAGTAGGGACAGGGTTTAGCCAAAAGCCTTCACAGCTGTTGATGTGAAACTAGTACTACTTGTTTATCAAATTGTGCTTGAAGATACTCCACTGTTATTGTTCTATTTAGTTCTGCCAACCCCCACCACAGTCAGCTTCATGAATTAACAACTCTAAGAGATAAGGATGGGGGGTGGGGGTGGTGTTAATCTGATTTTAGTATTTTTAAATGTATTATCCTAATTCTGCAAGTGGTTTAAAGAGTTCCAGCACTAATCATTACAATGCCTTAATTTGCATTTTGCAAAATTACATGTTTCTCACTAGTTCTTGTGGCTTTCCCAGTATTGGCCACTATTTTGAGATCTAATTAATTTCTAATTAATTTCTCTTCCTTTTCTCTTGAGCCATTTTCCCTCCAGGATCAGGGGAGCTTACAACTATAGTTCTTCACATAACTAGCAACGCAAAATTAAATTAAATGATCTAATAAAATGGGTGTGGCTGCTCACTTGATGTCCCTTTAATAGTCTTTTATCTCTGATCTTTATTTCCTTCCTGCAAATACAGAACTAAATCCCTACAAATTTACACCACGTTTATTTCTGTCTTATCAAGTATCCTCCTACACCAATGCTGAGGCCTCAGATTTGGTTGTAACTGTTTTAACACGCAAGGAACACCTGGCAGAGACATGAACCAGACAAGCTGCTTATATTGTTTCATTAGCCAAAGTGGGAGTCTCTGGAGTCTGGAGTTTCTCCAGATAAATCTGATTTACCCAAATTTGACAACCGAGTGCCTAGGGACACCTCAGAGGTGTCATGCTGTTGCAAGTGATGCAGTTATGGCAAATGCCACTAAGGCAGCTTGTGGCAAACCCCATAGTTTGTTTCTGGAAGTCTCATTTCATTAGCTTTGTGTTATACAATTGATATTTATTATGAAAAAAGAGGCTATTGCAAGGGAGTTTGAGGAGGGCTTTTTCCATTCCTATGGTCATTTCAGCTCCTCACCTGGAAGTTTTTGGGGGTTCTTTCCAAATATCTTTCAAATATAATCTCATTTGCAGAAATTTTAACCACCCACACCACCCCCCCAAAAAAAAATCAACACAAAAACAAGGAGTATCAGGTTAAGAGATTAAGGAAAAGTACATTATTTTAGCACTGCACAGGATAATAAAAGGTTTGACAGGCTTAGACTTCTGTCTTTTAAACTTTCATTACCAAATTCTGTTTGACATGTTTTTTCCCTACATAAGAAATTTAAAAGTTCAAAAAGGGAACAAAATATTTGTTTCTGAAATTCAGAATATTCTTTCAGAAGAGAATCTCATTTGAATTGTCTCATTTAGAAGTGCATTTCCTAGAGTATAGTGGAAGGAAAAAAAAAAAGGTAACTGCAAAAATATTCTGGGGAGGGGTCTCAAGTCAACGTGTAAAGAGACACCAGCTGTCTCTGCTCATCTCCTTTTTGCAAGTACTAATTAGTAAAGACTACAATATTTTTCTTCGCTTTTTATTCTAACAGAATAGGAATGCTCCAAGAAGTAGTAGCATTTCTCCTGACAGACTTCAGTTTCTACCAGTTTTTGTCGACTCCCAGAACCATCTGAAACATTGCCATTTGTGTTCTTGAGCTTAAGGCATTGATTTCTTCTCCCTGACATCAAGTTCCTTTTACTGAGAAGGCCTCTTCAGAGTTTAATTCTTTTTATGTCCCCCCCAAAAGGCAATCATCTATTTTAATCTTATGTCATAACAAGTCTAGCATAAAAGTCTTCCTCTCGTCAAGAGTTTTACAGGTCTGGCATGGTTTACATTATATAATAGAGAATTAGGTAATTTCTGGGGTTTTTTTTTGGCTCCTTACATTTAGAAATAGAAGATTATTTCTTCATCATAAACTTTATTTTCAATGTTGCAGAGTCTTCTCTAAAAGAGAGATGATTCATTCAAGCCAGCAGCAGAAATAGCAGCCCATCTCAGGTCTCAGTGAAGGGCCAGCGAGCTAAGCTGTGAGGGTCAGGGAGCAGGTCTGGTTCTCTGGGGAAGCGCTAAACTGGGCTGGTGCCACAGCTCCAGCCTTGACTTCTGTGCAGCACCTCCTGCACAGCTCGCCACGGCCAGAGGCCAACTAAGCATCCGTATGCTGCCATTTCCACTGAAGTGTTAATATTAATGCTAGCAATTGTAATCATGGGGAATTTATAGCTCATAGTTAAGCACTTCTCTGATCTGGTTTGAATTTTTGAACTGTGATACGGAGGCAGAGGGGCAGTACTTTGAATTTAATCTAGCATTTATTTTCTAACATTTATCTATGCAATAAAATTTTTAAAAGGATTTTGCAAGATTTCAGCTGTGACTTTTGGATCAACATGATGCAGGATCCTAAGATTAGGATTTCTGTTCCTCAGTGGCAGAACTGACATTACCTTTCACATTTGCTTGTGGTGCCTGGGTCAGAAAACAGTAGATAGCAAAGAAACGCTGAGCTAGTCCGGAATCAACCCAGTACACATGCTGGGCACAGACCCTCCTTGTTTGGGTCTAGAAGCCAGAATAGCCGTGTGTGTTGTAGACCCAGTATTGCTTCTGCTCCAGATCCATCTCCCACTCAGCCAGTTCAAGCGCTTCTGTCCCTGGTGATGCAGCCACGTGCTTCAGCCACAAGGCGTTGGTTTGCTACAGAAATCTTAGTTGCTATAAAACTGAGCGATTAACAGTTCCAGTGGCTGCTGAGACTCGTCATTTAATTATGTGTTCTTCCATGCTAGTTTGTCAAGTGATTTTCTAAAAGGCATGAAACGTGGTCGCTGTGGAAGCGTAACATCAGGTGGCTGTGATTTATCTCGGGAAGTAACATCAAGTCATTGGGAGGGGAGGATAGCTTGACCTAGGACATGAAGTGAGTAAACAACACACAAACCAAATATGACAGACTAAAGTAGCCTTGCAGACTGACTTAGTGCTGGTTCTTATTATTCTCTAATGCTTGTACAAAAGCAGAGCCTAAAAGCTAAGATCTGCTGCCTTACTGCACGTATATAGAATGCGTTATACCCTCTACCATAAAGAATGTGGTTTATTGTTTCCTAGTTTCTGACAGATTCTGATGTTTGCAAGGATGAATTATTCCTTTAGATAGTTAAAGAGGTTATAAAAACAGTCATGGAATGAAAAAAAAATAAGTTTTTTAATATTTAAAGCTTTGTTTTCTCTAAAGCAAAATAGTAAGGGGTCTTAAAAAATAAATTTAAAAAAATAAAGAGCTTTATTTGGTATTAGAAATTCTCTGGTTTTATGAATAGCTGTAACAGTATCAGTTTAGGTTTGGAACTTTTCAACAGGAGAAAGTATAACATTTCAGATAAATCAGATAAAACTGGCCTGAAAGCAAAGATTAGCTATGTAATAGGAACTCTGCAGTGCAGCTAAACTCCAGTGTAGAATTGCTGTTTCTCACAACTGCCACACATATACAAATTTATTGAGCTTTATACACAAATACTGATTTCTAGAAAAATACATGAAAATTGATAGATTTCTTTCTAGGTTTCCTATGTAAGTTTTTCTGTACACATTATTTAAGCAGCCACCCTGATACTTCAGCACTTGAGTACATGAAACCCTGTCACCTGGATCAGTGACCCAAAATATCTGCTTTCCTTAGCATCTACCCAAATACTACCTTATTGCCTTAGGAGAGGCAGGAACACAGTGATTTGACCCAAATAAGTGTCTGACACCACTGTAATCGTGAGAACGACAAGGGTGAATAAAGAGGAGCTCCAAACCTACTACATTCTTGAACCACTTCCTGACGTCCTGCAACACCAAACAGCCTCTGTTAAAGCTCCCGGGGCTCTACAACAAGAATGAGTAATAAATGTAGCCTAAAAGTCTGTGTTGGTCTCAGTTCTCAGGGCAACTGAAGGAAAGAGATTGCTAACTACACCAGTCCCCAGTTCATCACTGTAACACTCTTTAACATGACTAATGACAGTTGGCTCTGGACCCAAGCAGTATGATGATTGTCTCCACGCTTCTTACAGTATACTTCAGTTTATATTTGTAAAACAGTATCACCGATCCCTAAATAGTCTTAAATATAGTCTAATGCAGAACAGAATATATCCAATCGGAGAATTGTATACGAGGGTTCTTAGGAGATAGAAGAGTCAGTTTTTCCTCACGTGCTCCTCGAGATACACATTAATAAAGATGCAGCCATTGACTTGGCTGTAACACAAGAAGATTAATTGAGTGACCACTGCAAATTTGTGGATAATTCTCCATATTCCCTAGCCTCATTGTCTGCACAAGGACTCTAGTACTCGGTTCTATTTTTGGATATCCAGTGTACCGGGTAACTAATTGATTCTCCCTTTACCCTCTTTTGCTACGCCCTGTATGTGGAGGCTTTTGAAAAAAAAAACACAGAGAGGAATGAGAATGAAATGTCCTTTAAACAGAGGACATATCCGTTCATATCATACGGATATTTCTTGTATTATCTTTTCAAGCGTTAATTACTGGGGTGGAGGGGAAGGGCAGCAATAAATCTGAGGTGCTTGCCTTAAATTTCATTGTACTGATCTGCATTTTGTGACATGTCGTTACAGCTAGACGTGATCTGCAGAGTGGAGGTTGTTCTGGCATGGCTTTAGTCAGGAGTTAAAAATCAGGAAACTAAAGTTAATAAATATCCCACTGATCCCAAAGTGTGTTTTTTTCTGGAAATGAGAGTATACAGGGGAAGAAGTGCTGACAACACTTCAGTTGTCAAAACAGTTTGTCTCTTAGTACACTTCAAAAAAAATCACACAAGATTTGAGATATCTGCGATTTTAAAAATTGGCTGAAGGCGTATCATCTCATGACAAGATAGGATTTGGAGGTTGCCGTTGCATTGTATAAGGTTCTGGAAGCCTGACTGCACTGTGTACACAGGCAAGAAAAAGGAGTTGCCTTTTAAAATACTGCCTGTTCTGCTGCTGCCCTGGAACTCAGCATTTGAATCTATCTGCCAATAGAAGGAATTAACCAAAAATGCGAAGAACCTGATCCTAAAGAGAAAAACAACCACTGTCCTCACAGAGCTGAATTCCACCCAGGGTAGCACAGGTGAGTCAGGATGAGGTAGTGAAAGGCAGCTGGAATGACTCAGGGGCTGGAGAGTTAAGATGAAAGACTTTTGGGGCCAGATGAGCTCTGCTCTATTACCTTCTTAAGCTCCAGCTTCCGATGTTCCTTCAAATTATAGGAACAAATGAGTGGGTTTGAAGGCTTAGTGCAACTGTAGGCCTGTAATACTACTTTAATCTATTTCTTTTTGAAAAGGATAAAGAGTAAGGCAGAGAAAAGAAACTGTGCAAGGTGTTTGACAACAAAGAGTGCAGGGAACTCTGAGCTCTTTGAGGGTCAATTAGCCAGAAAATGTGCTAAAGACTACATGCTCTATTGGATTATTGGCCAAAGAATTACCCCAAAGCAATCAAAGTGGCCCTGTTGCCTGAATGCAGAGAGGCAATTACAGATTTTGAGGACATGCTACAGAAGCTTTAATTAAAGGTATTATTTCTACATCACTGAACATTGAAAATTAAATTCTTACTTGCAGCCACGAGAAGTAGCTTTTGTCTTTTGCTTGTGTGTAGTATGTCAGCCTAAGACACGACTACCTTTGGCATCTCTTCTTTAGGAACGCATATTGTGTTTCCCCCCTATCCTTCTCCTAACTACCAATTATAATGTTGACATATTAAGAGGTGGATTGCTAGACCTTCTGGCTTCCTCTGGCATTGTCTAGGTCTCTGTCAGCAAGGACAATATGATCTCTGACTAGATTTCAAGGTGAAGTTTATGGAGTAGCATTTGTGTGCAGAGCAGAAAGAATTAACAATATCGAGTGATAAATTTATTATCCTTAAGGTGGACGGTATAGTAAATTGAATTATTTTTAATTAATTCCAGCTGTCCAAGTACTCAATGGCACAACCAACCAGACTACAAGAGCAGCCTTTCTCTATAATTGCACCGGCAGCAAACGCAGCCCCTTCCTAGCACACTTAATGGTAACAGGGCCTCCAGGTGCACTTTGGTGACTCATGAAAGCTTTCCTCAGGAAGACCATGCTCTTCATGACCACACAGTTCTGGGCAATGTTACATACACAGATACAGCAACAAACAGTATTGTCAGCTTTTAACTCCTGCTACAAAGTTGGAGGTCACCACCACTTGCTTTTCTGAGAAGGGGTCCTTTAGATGTGTTTTGGCACCAAGATTCAAGCTGAAGCTTGAGAGCACTGGGCTTCAGCTTATGCTGCTATTTTTTCAAAGAAAATAATAATCTGTGCATTTTTTGCTGCTCTCCATACATTCAAGTACACATCTTTCATACAGCCTGGACTCTGAAGTTTTATATTTTACTTCACAAGCTGACACAATAGTCCTGTCCATAACACAAGCTTTACTAGAAGCCTAGAACAGCACTACTATTTACTCAATAATACAAGAAACTCCAGGTAAAAAAATTATTTACCTTTTTTTCCTGATTATTTCGATGTATCCTGAGGTTTGCTGTCCTGCTCTGTGGGTTGGCCGGGTCCTCCTGCAACCCACAGCTCATCCTCAGCATAAGTGAGGTTTCCTTCAGCTCAGGTCTCATCTTCTAGTCACAGATGGTCCCCCAGTCAAAGCACTCCCCCAACTGCAAAATGCTGCCTTCTCTTTTCCCCCCTTTCTGCTCAGATTTTTACATGTTTCTTCTGAGTTCTGTCTATTTATGTGTGTGGTTTGTTGGTTTTTTTTTTTAAATATATGCTTCTCTTTCACTATCTTGTTTTTTTAAATCTGAAATCTGCATTTGCTCCAAATTCTGGTGCACTGGCAGAGATGGATGGACCAACAGCACCCAGTCTCAGGCACGAGCCAACTTCTTTTCCTTACCATGTATGTGGGCAGTGAGAGAGTCACTAAAATGAGGAAGACCTTAGATCCCCCATCTGTGGGGCATGATCTGGAGGCCCTTTTGGCAGGCGGGAATATACTTTGAAGCATTCTGTAGAGCAGCCAGTTATCATAATAATAGTTTCATTATTAACCAGAGTTCATAAACTCTCTGTAAACCTGTTCCTCAGCTCAAGTTTCTTGGGTGGAAGAGCCAAGTGTTAGCTGGACAGATGGGGACCCTAAAGCTCTGAACAGGTTCTTTCGATTTTATTTGCTGCTTGTGTGATCTCTCCAGTCACAGAATAACCCCCTGCAAGTGCCTGCGCCAGACACCCCGGTGAGCACACTGGAAAGTAACTGGTGTTTCAAGATGGCCTTCACTGGAAACGGAGAGGTGATTTGAAGGGCCCACTTCCTGCACTTTGGGGAGCTAAGTATCCCCCCTTGAGATTGATTATATATTTACCCCTTCACCGCAAGGAAGTGCAGAATAAAATAAATAACATCATGGTCCAGCGTAGCTTGCTGCATATGAGATGGGAAAACGTGGCTGAATTGCATAGTGTGCAGCCTGGAGCAGCGGCTTTGGCACCACGCTGAATGTATGGTTTCATGGTAAAGGGCTCAGCTGAATCAACAGCTTGTCCCACCTCCTCCCCTCTCCAGGTGGGGAGACACGACCTCCCTTTTGGCAGTAGTGATTGACTGATGTGTTTCACTTGTAATACAAAGCTGTGCTGTAAGCTCATGGTAAGAAGGGGTAAATTTTTATTGGCATTAATATTCGAGCTAACGTGACACGTCATAAGCCATTTCATAGTTTCTCATGTAATCTCATGAATTCCCATCCATTTTCAAAATTTATCACAAGTGCATATTATTTAGTTAAATGCAGGGGAACTTCTACTGAAGCTTACCTTCTAGGGAAGATCAGTAGTGATGGATGTGAGGGGTGGGCAAGGCTTCAAGCCCCCCACTGCCTGTCTGCCTTCTTCCTAACTTCAGAGCAGGAGACTGACAGCTGGTGGTGCCCTGGTAGCAGAGCGGTCCCTGTGCCTGAAAACATAAAATTATTTCACACAATGGCAAACAGCACAGATCTGGGAAACTGCCCTTGATAGATTGACTGAGTGCAGTGTTAATTTAGACCCCATCCAGATGTCCAAAACAAGTTTAAAAACAGTTAGGTCTCATGATATAATTGAGTCTAGATGTGCAAGAAGATAAAGTAACTTTCCCAAGGCTACACACAAGGCAGCTCAGAAGAACAGAGAAGTCAGACTCACAGCCTTTTAACTGACCATATTGTCAAAGCTCTTTTTTCCTGTGATTTTATAGCAGGGTACCGTGCCAACATTATTAACTTCTGCTTGATTCTTGCTTTTGTGCCAGTGTGAGCTTGCAGTCAAGTTTCTAAAAGAACGCCACTGTGTGCTGCTCACATCCATGGTACAATACCAGCTTTATTCACAAATAGGAAGGCCTTTACCACTCACTGCAAGGCTGCTTTATTTTTAGGCTATGTTTTTACTCACAATCTGCAGAGTGGTCTGTATGTGTGGCATTTGTTTCTTTTCTATATTTGTTTCATCAAGTTTAATTTTAGCCCTTGTTTTGAATAGTGCAGCTTGGCAGTGGAAAGTGTCTGTTTGGCTGGAGGAGTCCCGTGCCAGTGACACCCAGGGGCTGGATCATTTGACATTTGTCCAGCCAGTGCAAGCACTGCGTTGGCGCTTGTAGCAAAGGTTGTAACTGGGTGATTCAGAAGATACTGGTTCTGAGTGGTTCTTAGAAGAGCCTTTACATAACGTTAGTGTGATTGTTTACTACTTGCCGTCACATTTCACAAGGCAGCTGAAATGGAAGTACACTTTTAATTTGTACTTGCAACAAGTTGGACAAGAAAAAGACCTAATTGCTTCTTATTCTTGTAGCTACAAGTTATGACTACAAATCTCACAGGCGACACTTCTTAAATGAGCTATTTCCATTGAAGAGCTTACAAAGCATGTGTCCCCAGGCTTGACCACTAGCGATCAGTATCAAGAAAATGTTCCTGAGGTTTGAGGTTAATTTGGCCCTTTATCACCTATTTTAAATAACTACTTGTAAACGCACTAAAATGTCCTGGGCTGGTCCTGAACCTTAAATAGCATTTGGAGCAACCAGAAAGCAAGTTGCCCTTAGGAAGTTCTCGCGGTGTTTTGCAGGGTGCAGAGAGTGCTGCAGGGCTGAGTGCTGCGCTGGGAGCAGGACTGGAAGCAGCTCCTCAGGTGTTGCCTTCTTACTGGCACAGAAGCAAGTAGAGCAGGGACGTTTCTGATCTGCACTCGTGCAACCTCACACATACCCAATAAGTAGCTCTTCTCGGAGACGATGCTTTATTGGACTTTAGGTTATTAATAAAAAGACGTGCAGCAAGGGGTGAAGGCAGGGGGAGCCGACTGGTCCCCAATGCTACCCTTGCCAACTTATTTAGCTTCTCAGTGGAAATGGAGTAAAGTGCCCTTCCCTCCATGCAGGGCAGTATCATTAAAACCACTGGAGGCAGCTTTCTACTGGAGGAACTGTAGGGCTCAGTGGCCTTGTCTCATCCTCTCCCCTTTCCTCCTCTGAGTTCACAGCACTGACTGCCGCACTGCTCAGAGGCTGTTCTGCACACTACGCCTTGCTTCCACCTGCTTGTTGTGAAAGAGCTGGCTTCAGAAGGAGCAGCTTGCTGGTTTGGTGTGCTTTTGTCTTTTGAAGGGCCTTCAGGTCAAAATGCCACTCACCTCAGGACAGAGACAAAAAAAATGCAAGCATAGGTGCTGTAGACTGGCTTGAACGTATTGCTGATGTAGCCGCCACCACGCACAGATACATCCTTCGGGTAATTTGTTGTTCCACAGTTTTACAGCAGAACATACAGTGGGAGTGTATGAAACTGCTTAAAAGCTCTTCTCCAGATGAGGAATGTAGGTTGTTTTTAATTATGTGACATGGAATCAAGCGTGAGATGCCTCCTTACCCCTTAGATGACAGCAAGCTTTATTTCCTTACGTGGGATAAGGTGAGAAACATACAGGTGTTAAACAGCCTACAGCCTGCAGGAGTTCTTCATTTCTGTGTCCCTTTGACTGGACTTATCTGCCCTAATTTCTATTACAGGAGTAACAGTCAAAACAACTGGAGTGTGAGAAATGCCCACGCTTTGGGCTTCACATTTTATTTTTAACTCAAAGCGTTTCCTCATTCCCTATCAATCAGGATGACTGTTAATGCAAGAAAGCGAGAGCCCCTCCTTAGCATCGCAGCACAGAGAAGGGCTTAATACTGAGGGCTTTGTTCTCCATGGTAAATGCCTATTGACTTCTTTGGCCCGGAGAAATATTGATTTTTCTCTCGCTTTCTTTACAGGCTCTGCTTTCTTTCCTGGTCGCTGTGCTGAGATCTTTGCCAAAGGTCAAAGCATTGGGAAACTTGGAGTCTTACACCCCGATGTTATCACCAAGTTTGAGCTCACCATGCCATGCTCTGCCCTGGAGATCAATATTGAGCCCTTCGTGTGAAGACGGGACTTTCATCCTCCTACAGCCATCCACGGTCCCATGCAGCACCCTCTGCTCTTTTCGTCTTTCTCTGCGAGGGACGTCCGCTTGTGCTTTTGTATTCCAATAAACTAGAAAAACAGATCCTGGCTCCCTGGGTAAATGTGTTCCTTACAGTGCCGTTTGGCTAGCTTCTGCAGGGTCGGAATGCGGCACCTCAGACTAGAGCCTGCCCTCAGTATTTTTAAAGGGCTGAGGGGGAAGAAACAAGTTGGGTAAAAGCCCAGTGTTTTACAAGAGAAATGTAATGGCAGAGCACATGATTAGTTTTCAAAATCAGAAATGTTCCACAGACACAGCTTCATACTGTAACTGATTATGGCTGCATAACAGGAATCTCATTCTTTTCTTATTGCATGAAATAAGATAATTGATTAGAGCAAATGTTGAGTGAATGTGAGCAGAACTAAGGAGTTGAGCTTTTATTCTGTATGGTTGTCATGTGCTCATCAGTGGCTGGGGGAGGAAAATAAACTTGTTTCATGAAAACCAGAGCTATTTTGTAAGCAAGATGTGTGTAATATCTGCTTCCCTACTCCAGACATAACTGCTGATCCTTTATCATTCTAAATTCAGAAAGGGGAGGGGGTGGAATTAAATTTTTTCATGGTCAATGTAAGCTTAGTGGGTTTTGAAGCTCTGAACCAAATCAAGGAAATGCATTTAAGAGCATATGCCAGCGGTCTTTTGCACGAGGAGCTGAAAAATATCAAAGGCTTTGTCCGACTGAGGCTGGCATATTTGTCTGCAGAAGTTAGTGTGGTTCTTGCACTTGCTTGGCTCCACCAGTGGCTTTCTGGTCCCCAGCTGCACAAGCAGAGACCATGCAGCCCTCAGTTTTTACTTCTCTTGCAGTCTTGCCCTGACAATCCATGAAAGCCTCTTGCTTTTCCTTGAGGGGCTTCCAGGCAGCAGTTGTGCTACAGCCTGGCACGCTGTACCTCTGCTCTCACAGAGAACCTCCATCCTGCCCAGTGATGCCCAAGCCATCCCTCCTGGTGCAGTGGCACCGAGCAGGTGCCCAGATGGCTCTCCCTTATTTGCAGCATTACAGGATTGCTGATGTTGCCTGCTAACTGTAGCGAGTACGTTGCATTAGCCCAATGTGCTGTGGCTCACCCCACCTTGCGAGAGCCAGACAGTCCCGGATCCCAGGAGGGGACCCTGCAAGGGTGGACACCTGGGTGATCCTGGAGAAAGGTGTTAGAGCTCAAGAAGAGAGATGCACAATGGTGAGGGTAAGCTCTCAGTGACAGGAACTGCTTGTCTGTGGAGACTCCTATTGCTGGACCCACAACAGCCTTTCAATGGTAGCCCTGTCAGTAATCTTAACAGGTGGGAGGGCAACAGGCAAGGCTTTTTGGTGCAAGTGTTAATCCAGTATGAAAAATGCGCTACAGTTACCCATCTGGAAACCCTACAGTTCCCCTCAGATGGAAGTGTAGATTTTAATTATCTCTGCATGACAGACGTGAGTATAGCTATTGCCATACGTTGCACGACTTACTCCAGTGCCCACAGAGAGTGAGAAAACTGCAGCTCACATTTTAAAGTCTCCCAAGGGATTAGCCAGCTTGTCATTTGCAGGATGTATCTCTCTGCGATGCCTACACAACTGTAACCAAGCAAGCTCTCAGTGTGGGAAGCAGCCTGTTACACAGATGGTAAGTATTAAACCCCACTGTTTATTAGTGTGTCATGCATGGGGATTAGACGACAATAAGGCAGATTTGCATTTCAGCAGAGTACAGGCATATTTGCGTGCACTAAATATATTTCTCTACACAAGATTCTCTGACTCTTTGGGTGTCCCAATTCTCCTGTGAATTTACTGTCCTTTGAGTGTAAAGATGAGATTAGGCTGGGACTAAGGGCTTGAGCTGCAGTGGTATGTATGTGCTGCGAGGCTTTTAGGGATCATCTCTCCTTTTTCATACCATTTGCCCGTGCCTTGGTAACTAAGTGCTCCACGAACGGGACGTCAGCTCTGTCCCGAGGAGGTGGCATTACTTGCTAAAAGTAGAGGACAAGGCTTGAGAGAAAGGTTAAAATGCCTCTGCAGAGCCACCGGCCCCTCTCACAGCGCACAGCAGTGCCCACGGCCTTCCAGGGGCTGCTATAGCTCTGAAACCCGAGTTTGGCTGTAGTGCTGCGCTCAGGATCAGCTGGGAATCCTGAGGAGTGGGACACTCCATGCAAGTCCAGCATATTTATGGCAGAGCATTGTCTTTCACAGCCCCAAACCAATTATCCAAAATTTACAGCTAGCTCATAGCTGCATTCAGTAGTGGAGGTACCCAACACACAGCTTTGTGCTAGGGAGAGCCACCCTAAGCACTGCTATTTTGCTTTTACCTTTTGCTGTAGTGATGGCCTCTGGCAAAGGAAACATTGCCTGCTGATGGGGGGACTTTTGTGCAATCCTTTGAACTTCGAGTATTTAAGGAAGAGTTGGAAGTTAGATTTTTTTGCTAGTGGTCCCCAATTATGAATTACTGCTGGCCTGCTCCTGCTGGCTGTGGGTCCCAGGTCATTGCTTGGGATCTGAGCATGAGCATAAAAGGCTGGAGAACTGGTGATGGAGAGGGTAAAGCCCATTTTAATATGCTGACTGAGTGATTGCTGGGTTCATTTCAGCTGGATACAAGGACACTGTCTTCTGGGTTTGTCCTTGCTGTTTTTTGGTGCTGCAAAGATGCTTTTCAGAGCAGCAGGAACCCTGAGAGCCTGGCTGTATCCACCGGTCTCTGAGCTAGTAGGTCACTGTTCACTGTTGCTGTTGCCTGGGAGGGTTTATGTAATGGTAACACTTGGGACTGTTTCCGTCTCCAGCTGATTGCTCCTTGCTTGCAATTTAAATCACTCTCCATTTGGCAGGTGAGTATGGAATACGCCGAGCAAAAGCCGTGGGTGCTGCCAGGAGGCCGCCGGTGGGATCATGGCCACGAGGACACACGACACTCCTGACCGCCCAGTGACCTTGAAACCGAGCCCAGGGCAAGGGTAGCAGTGAGGACAGCAGGACGGCAGTGGCCACAAGCTGAGCAGTGAGCATGGTCCCACATGGGCAGGAGCTGGGTGGCAGCTCATGAGGGTCATGCTCAACCATGTTTTAGCACATGCCAGATCCCATCCGCTTCCGAGCCACATTTCCGTCCTGCTCAGAGGTGTTCCCATGGTTCCCAACTTCTACTGGCAGTGGACATTCAAAGGGTTAACACTGAAACTGAGACCATTTTCTTCCATCCCCTAAAATTAAATCACCTGTATACTGAAAAGCAACCTGCACATTGACTTGCAGTTTTACACAGGAATTTGGGTTAGGAGACTGGGGTCACGACAAAACTACTGATGGAAAATTCAAACGGGCAAATTTAGTGCTTGCTAGTTTAGTTTTTAACCCCTATGACAACATTTGGACTCTGCCAGCATAGCTGGTTCTGTGCCAGTAGACCGGCACCCAGAGATGTCCTGTGCCAGGAAGAAGCCCGGTTTGGTACCACACTCCCAGAAAGGGGTTGGCAGAGTGAGTACCTCAGGAGGCAGCCTGAAGGCAGGACAGAGTGGACTAAGTTAAGGGTAAGATGCTTGCTACATCCCTCTTGGCAGCAGAACAAAGGAAATTTAGAAAAAGATCACTTTGGCACCACCCCTCCAGCTGCAGAAGGCCATGGGATGGAGAGCTGTAGTGCTAGACCAGGATGTACAGGACAGTACTACTGAGAAGTCAACAGCCCAGTATCCAAGGCTGATAAATCCATAGCTGGAAGTTATCTCCTACCCTGTTCACATCAAGAGCAGTGTTTTACTTTAAAAACTGAGCAGACATACTCAAGAGGACCCAGCTGATGCCTTTGTGTTCCTGAGTACAGAATAGGACCAGCAAACTGGCCACAAACCCACATTTTCTGCTATCCCACTGGAGGTGTAGATGCATCCAAACTGCAAAGATGAAGAGGCGAGGAGCATTTCCAAAGGCAGGAAAGACACAGCTGGGTTTGCAGGAGAACCTGGTACTTCAGGTTAATGAAATACAAGAAGTTTGAAGTGTCTTACCTAGTCAGAAGACTTGCCTCTTCATCACTGTGGCAATGGCTGTGGTCCTGGGAGCATCCCACAAGCACAGCCTCAGCACAAAGCCCAGTCCCAGTGACTCAGAGACACATGCAGCAATCGGGGCTCACTCCCATCAGCTGTTGGCAGTTGGGAGCCCACAGGCATGCCACTTCTAAGGAAGACGTGATGCTGAGGGGAGAACATGGCCCTACCTGCTTTAGAAGTCACATCCTTGACAACAAAACCTTGTTAGGCTCCTCAATGAACATGAGATATTCTGTGGTTTAAGGGTTGTTATGCTAGAATTTCATATGTTAATTTAAAAATCACGTTTAGCTTCCAATTAACTGTTTAGTCCATTAAAGGTAGATTTTGCAGGTGAAGGAGATTCCAGGTGCCCAAGTGTCCCCCATCACTAATGACAGAGCAACTCAGGAATTTCCACTTGCAAAGGATGTGACAGGTAGTTGTGAATGTATCAGTAGTCTTTTTAAAAATGTTTTTAAAAAGCGGGTTGTTTCTGCTAAGCCCAGGGGAGCCGGAGCTTGTGGCTGGACCAAGCAGGGGATGAGGGGCCACAAGAAGGCCAGCTGGTGAAGAGCATTGGGTGGCTGCATTTGGGAAGATTTCTAAACAAGTAGCAACAGAGAATGCAAAACAAACAGCGAAACATCAAATTTTGAAAAATATGTATATTTTAAAATTTGAACCAAGTACAGTTTGCATGTATTGCATGAGTCACATGCAGGTGAATACTATAAAAGATAAAAATACTTGTGCACATACTTTATAAACCTAAGCATTTATTTATAATTTATAAAATCTTCATAGGCATAAAATAGCTGTGATTCTGAACAGAAATTTTACACATAAAACTGCATGAATGTCCCTGTCAAACCATGCCTTTCTTGGGGCTAACTGGTTCCACCCCACAGCTTGCTTTCAAATTTTTTCCCAATTTTGGTCCCATTTTCCTAATTTCCCTGTGGCACCTCCACAGGGCTTCAGCTCTGCCCTGCAGCTGTACATCATAAAGCACTTTAACAGAAAGTATTTTAAAGGTGTTTTAAAGCCTGATGGCAGCACTTCTGTGGTGTGTGGGAAGGAGGGAGAGGGAGGACGGGCTCCCATGGCTTTGATGACACATGCTGAAAGACTGGTTGAAGCTGTTTGCATGCACACATAAAGTCCACATGGCCTAATTTAAAATAGTTTATCCACAAGCTGGGCAAACATAAAAACAGTTAAAATTTCTGCCTGCGTTTCTTCTGGAGACTACCGACCTGGTGCCTCCCCTTCCTCAAACGAAACTCCCAGCAATGTTTTTGGAACTTGATTGTATTTATCCAAGCGGTCAACTAATGGCAAAGCACCTCCTTTACATTCTTCAGCTTATTTTTTCTTGCATACAAGCACAGATGGTTACAAAGCTGGCTTTCACTGTACATTCTGCCAGGGAAAGGCACAGGGGCCATGCTCGAAGCTCCATGGTCATGGCGCATTACATTTTTCTGGCAAAGCAGACCACATTCACCGCTGTATTTCTCAACAGCTCATTGGTCCAACAGCTGATATATACTTTTTTTTTAAAATAACCAGCCTGAATTATAGAAACAACCCTCCTATGAACACTCCTCAACTTCTATTCTACATGGTATTGCAAGATGCATGGAAGACCAACTGTAATGCCATGCAGCACCAGAAAACGATGGCATCTTAACATCATCACACGTTGCAGTCACCAGAGTCACCACTCAGCTCCTTCCACAACGTGGTTTAAGGACACTACTGTCACCCCTGCACAATAGGACGGACTTTGTCCCATCCTCTAGAGAAGGAAGCTAAATCAGAGTTAAAACAGTCTGAACACAAATCTCAACATTGTGGTAACAACTCTGCTCAGTTGTATGTAGGTAAAGGATCTTACGGTGCAGGTTTTCTTATTAACATCCAAAATAAATTTATTACAAATATTTAAAGTGGTTTGTGTTGGAATTTTCTTTCTTCCGTTTCGCTTCGTTTGGCTTGTTTTGTTTTGTTTTGTTTTTTATTATTGGGTTTTTTTTGGGGGTTCTTTTTTTGGTTTGTTTTTTCTTTTTTTTAGGGATTGCAGTGGGTAAAACCACATACAGAGAACTAGCAAGGTCTGGCAGTGCTATCAGAAGAAACTATGACAAGCGACAAGTACAACAATCACAAGATTTCTTTAGGGAAACGCTGAGCCATATGCAAACATGGCCATCTGATCTCTGCCAACGCTGGTTGCTGAAGAAACCTGCTGGCCTTGGCCAGCAGGACACCCCTACCAAAGCCCAACAGTGGGAAGGTGCCAGCACTTGAAAAACCTCCACATCACCTTCCCATCTTCAGCTCCTCTTCCTTCAACCCCAGTTCCCAAGGGATAGCAGGATGCAGAGAGAGCTCTGCATGCCCCAGGATGGTACTTGGCTCTTGACCGGCTACCACCCCACCAGCTGTTTGGTCCCCTTGCCCCAAACATGAGCCCGCCCTTGGCTTGCTCTCCTACTTCAGCAGGAACAGTCCTGTGGGCAGGCAGGTGGTTTTGCAGCCCAGGGACCCCCCGGGCCAGTGTTCCACAGGCACAGCCATGCTTCCCAGCACCCCTGACCCCATGGCAAACCAGCTGCTGCTGCTATTCCAGCAGGGA
This sequence comes from Pedionomus torquatus, assembly GCA_013398155.1. Taxonomy (NCBI): domain Eukaryota; kingdom Metazoa; phylum Chordata; class Aves; order Charadriiformes; family Pedionomidae; genus Pedionomus; species Pedionomus torquatus. Next base: position 526,007 of record VZRU01010605.1, read on the forward strand.
TTTTGGCTTTGTACTCTTGGCTTGTCATCTTTAGTCATCTGGGTCAGCAACTAATTATGGGACAAAGGAGAGTCAGCACTTTTTAACCCAAAGTTATTCATGTACAGTGATTCCTGTGACTCTTGTGAATCGGGTATTCTAGGCCAGTGCAGAAAGGCACAAAACACTTTTTGGTCAAGTTACCAGCCTTGATCAACTCATCGCATCTCTGAAATGATGGTGCCACACATGACGTTGTGAGGAAGGCCCTGTGCTCACATCAGTCCTAACAGCTCGTGCAGCAGCGGCACAAGCACAGTAGCACTGAAGCCAACCGAGGAGTATGTTATAAATTTATACGGCACTTCGACTTCCAGTCTTCTCCGGGCTTCCAGGTCGCCAATGGGAAACTTGTACCGATAGCCCAGCATGCTGAGGACCATGCTCTTCATGAGTTGACGCGTCAGTAGAACAATAAAGATCCCTACGAAGAACCTGGCTAGCACGACCACCACTAATTTACTGGTGATCAGAGGAAATCCAAGCTGAAAATCTTTGCTGGTGTAGGCTGGCGCGACATACTGGTTGTTTAACCAAAATCCCACAGTTGCTCCAGCTCCTGCTCCTAAGATAGTCGTAGTGTCACCCCTGGTGGGGCTGTAATAGTCTAGTTTGGGGTAGTTGTAACATAAGACAAGAGGCACAACTATGGAAAGCAGTGGGCAGAAGGGACTGGTTAACAGCAAGTGATCTATCATGTCCCACGCAGGATACAAGAGCACAAGCAGCACAGCCGAAATCAGCGCTCCCCCAATCACATCCTGCAAAAAAATTAAGTTTAAGAGTGTTGGGAGACCTGGGAGGCAAAACAAATTCTCAGATGATGGTAAAAGACCAACATGTGCACTTGTGAGCAGGCAGCAGTGGAGGAACACCCTAAATTCACAGCAATGGCACTGTCCTCACGTAGGCACAACTTGAAGCCTGCCTTAAACAAAACATGACAATCTGTGAGCCCAACCTTGTCCTTGTGAACATACATATTGACTCATATTTTCCCCTGAACAAGTAAAACTCTTCCCCTCACCTGCTTTCATGTTTTCAGGGCACCTACAACCTCAGCGGGAAAGGCACATGCACAACTCCATCTCAGGGACAATAGCGAGCAAGCTGCCTTCATGCATAATCCTACAGGTAATTTCACCGTATCAGTAGGATTATCGCTTCCTTGTGGGAAGATGCTGTCTTTCATCAGAGACAAACATCCAGCCCAGAAACACAGGCTCCGGGGCAGAGAAGACGCAGATCTGCTTTGTGTGCCGTGTGTGCCATGATTTCTGCCGACCGTGTGAGAAGTAGGCACTGCCAGGCAGGAATACATCAAGGAGAAATTTGTTGCCTAAGCCTCTGAAATCCCTCTTGTAGTCAAGTGCCCGAGGCAGGCACATAGTTAAAACCTAATTTATTAACAGAGGCAAATAAGGTGTTTTGAGAGCTTGATTGTTGAGACCGCAAGGCTGGAAAAGGAGACAAGAGGTAACCCCTAACAAAAGCTGCATGACAGCAGCCAGATAAAAAGCAATATAACAAGTTCCTCTGTGCCACTCTCCTGACATCACTCAGGAGGCAGCAGAATTTGTATTCTGGCCGTGAAATGCCCTGCAAAAGCTGGAGTTAATCACAGGCAGAAACATCCTCTCCTCAGGACTGTATCTTTTTCACTGAGTCATGAGAGTTGACTACTACCATGCTTACTCATAGTCTAAAATGAATTATTTATGAGAACTTCATTTATGGTTAGGTGGGAACAAGGAGACTTTTTCACAACAGAAATATTTAATGACTTTCTGGTAAATGCATTACTCCGGTATGGCTGAATTTTAGCTGTTTACAACTTCCAGGCAATAGATTCACAGCACACTTGTTTTTAAGTAACTCCCAGAGCCATTCTGCATATTCCCAATAATTCTCCACTTACATTTATTCCCTCATCCATGACAGAAGGATAGAAATGAAAATACACAAAGTTGTTCACAGATATGTAAAATACCATTAAGTACTAATATTTCTTAATATACAATAATCCATCTTTCGAGGGATAGCAATTTTTAGGTGATAACTTTACACATAAATGTACTTTCTGGCCCAACACCAAGTAACTGCCTCAACACAAGAGAGCTGGAGGTTGCTCCCCGCACTGATGCTCAGAAACCCCACCACCCTTGTGTACCTCCATTCCCCACCTCACTATTTGTCCACATATTATAAGAAAAAGGCCTGGCATCCCAATACCCCCTCCATGTGTGAATAAGGAGTGAATCTCAAAAGCTGTTCACATGCTTTTCAGTTCCAATTAAAGATATTTAACAAAACGCTTTGCTCATATTTATCCATCTGACTCCAGTAGTTCCTGGCCGGGGTGCAGGCAGCCTCTCTTTATGGACCTGATCAAAGTTTTCTGAATTTTATTCTCCTCCCATTCATCCCAGTATCACAACTCCTGTAGTTTTCAAGCAGGACCCAGATAACTCTGCTCCCAACCAGTGGTTTACACCAGCGGTCTTCAAAGTGGGTGCACAAGGCAACCCATTGCATTGTGGAAAGAAAATACTTCTTGCAGCACTAATAGATAGAATAAAATATACGTATGTATATTTTTTAAGTAGTGTTTATTTCATCCTTATCTCATCTTTTTTTCTAATTTATGATTTTGTGTATGTTTTATAATGTATGTATCAGTACAGTAGTACCTGTATATAATTTATAAAAAAATGCACATACATTGGGGCTGCATACTCAAAAACTTTTTACTGATGGGGTACACAGTCAGTGGTTTACTCTGGTTTTCCTCCCCATTCACCAATATATGGGCTTCTCATTTTGGAGACTCCTTACTAGAGGCTGCTGGAGAGCACTGGACATCCCCAGCCATGGCTGTCGGTAGTGACTCCCTTTGGTTCTGGTACACAAGGGCAGAGGTTTGATTTTTCTGAATGCCCAGAAGGAGCGGGTAAGTTCAAGACCAATACTTTACAAAGACATTTAGGGCATTTAGCAGTGCAGAATTTATCATTTTCCCCCCACCCTCCTTGCCTGTTAAACTGAGAAGATGGGATGGCTCCAATTTCTGTGAGAAAAACTGCTTTTCTGGACTCTCCCGGTTGTGCACTCAGGAGCAGGACCCTAGCTTTTCTCAGCTGCTGTTAGCACTCCAAGGAAGCACATTCCTGCCTGTCTGCCTGTGTAAACAGATTAGCTTCTTGCCAAACCCACAATTATAAAGGAATTTTTAAATGAGGGAGGCATGAATTTTGCTCAAGGTGCAGCACTTCTGGGAAAGCTTAAGAACTCCCATTTCCATGCTGGGATGCTCCAGCTCCCTCAGCACAGACAACTCCTCCCACAGGTTTCATCCCTCCCAAAAAAGCATCCCCATCACCACGCTGCTTGGCCCCACTCCCATACAGCACCCCCCTGCCTCCCCACAACCACCAGCATCTCCCTGGGTTCCCCACAAGGGAGGCTTCTCTCCTATCGATTTTAGCTAGAGAGACAACATTTATGCTTTGCTGCCTAAAGAACGGTCCAGTATTAGGTTTCTAACTCTGCAAGACCTTCAAGTTATTTTCCTGTGCTACAGGTATGTAAAGAGAAACAAGGGAGGTGAACATCCAGCTGCATGTGATGGCTGGGATGCAGGGCTGGGATGCTGCAGAATGCCTTCTGCCCATCACCGAGGGAACACGGTCCATGCATACTGGAACCACTGCTGCCGTTCTCATGCTGGGCTGGGGTTTTTTGTTTCACAAGGTCTTTGAGCACTGTTTGTTTTTTTTTCAGATTGCAAAAGCATACAATCTGACTTTCTGAAGGCAAGACCTTTCCATACTCTTCCCGTTGAACCTCCGACTGAAATTGCACACACTCACAGACTCTACTCACTCTCCTCAACAGAAATCTCTGATTTGCTTTCAGCTCCTTTAAGTTATTCTGCTTCATCCTGCGAGGACTGTACTGGCACCGTGCACCAAGTGATGACAATACAGTTTGCTTATCAGCTTTAAAATATTTAAGAAAACATCAGGATTAATGGTGGTGGTGTTAAAACCCCTGAGATCCAGCACAGCAAAGGAGCAGGGTGGGGGTTAATCAGCAATAAATGCATCAACACTGAATCGGTGTATCTTGAGGGCTGGGGTGGGGTGTGTGAACAACACAATTTACTTTGTTTAGAGGAACAACTTTCATGTTTCTTTTTGGTCATAAAATGTGACCTTTCGATTTCTCCCTGTAACTTAGCACCTGCACCATCTGGCACAGCTGCTTCTAGCTCAGGGCAGCCCCAGTGGTACCAGTAAAGCCTGTCACAAGGTCGGCCATGGCTCTGGAGTGACAAGCTGCCTCCCCAAGCCCCACCACTGGCTGAGACAAGGGACCACCCCTCTGCTGCCACAGCACATGACAAAACCATCAGCTTGGTGCATCAAGAAATTCTGATGGCTGGCTCTGAAGGGTTAAAAGAAAGTTAAAATCATCCCCTCCTCCCCAAGCTGTGGGGGCCTTGGCTGGTGAAGTTCTTCCCAATGTGATTTGCAATGATCTTGCTTGCATCTTTTTGGAATACTGTGCACTCACACAAACACCATTGCTCATCATTTCAACCACGAGATGACTCAGACATGCTGCAGCAACAGTGAGGCAGAAAAACTCTCATGGAGACAAGGATCAAAAATTGGGCCAAAGTTTTAAAATGAGAAGTAAAGATATTTTCTAAAATACAATTGTCTGGGGCAAAAAAACCCCAACAAACAACAACAAATGCCAATCCTACCATCCCAAATTACTTCCTGTTCCTTATAAATAACCCCTAAAATGCTAGAGGTTCTCTACTTCAAGATGTGTCCAAATTTTCCCTTCGCCCTTGCCAGGTAACTCAAGATTCCCTCTTCACCACCTCCTCAGACTCCATCATCTAAAACATTATAGGAAGAACCCTGCCTTTTTCCTGCTTCTCCACAAACATGGGGTATTTTCATGTTACAGTGGTGAAGGTGGGTTGCTGTAATTAAATTATCTCTCAGCAGTGTAAGTGCTTCCCTCCATTCCTCTGGCTGGGTGATGCTCTCCTGGTAACCGCCCAGGCAACAGGTATTTATTCCGTTTTCCCTATTCACAGTATTCATTGGCTACAATGATGCAGATAGCTCTCATACCAGCTCAGTGCATCTCCAGAAGGGCTTTAATTGTAACATATCCTCTACTGACATGACTCTGATTATTGAGACTGCTTCTGATTCAAAAGCAACACCTGCAATGCTGAAATACAGGCTGATTCGTAAAGCTGAGGCTACAGCAGATGAGCCCCTGCACCAGAGCTTCAGCTACCGCTGTAGAAAAGCATGGTGCAACCGCCCTGCCACCCTCCTCTGGGTTCTCCAGCAGGAAAAATTCAGTTACATTAATTACCTGCCTTACTAAAATATTATGATAGCTTAATACATAATTATATCTTGCCGCTCTTTGTTTTCTATGAAGACTTCAGTTAAGAATTAATTAGATAGAGGCTGTTTCTACTGGTGGCTTGGCTGGGCGGCCACTGCACCTTGGCTCCACAGCATCTCAGAAAGCTCAAAGTACAGCAAATGGCTCTGAGCCACACTTCTTCCCCCAAAAGGACCTGTCATTGCAGGTGGGAGGGATGGGGCCGCAGAGAGAGGGGCTGCATTTGGGCAACTATGATCACCAGGCATTTCCCCAGCTCCATCCCCACCCTGACATGCATGGGATGGAGACCCCACCAGAGTACATTGGCTCTTTTGAAAGGCAGCATTGCTCACAGTTCAACTAGGGAGCTTTTTTTATTTTAAGGCCAGTTTTTCTCATGTCAAAGGCACAAAGACTTTTTCTTCTTTACCCTAAAATCCATCTAAATTTAGAGGAGTCTTTCATTATGATGGACCATCAAGGGAAGTATGTGAAGAATTTTTACAGACTGACTCAGGGTCACTAGCCAAGAAAGGGTGTCTTCAGCCTCCATTTAAGATATTGGTTTGATCCACTAGGCCTGGAAGGGAGGGTCAAACTATATTTCATAGACAACCTTCATCTCACAGGGGCTCTCCTTTCTTACATTATTCAAGTCTCCTTATTATAACATACATAATTACTATTTAGTAAAAAAATACAACTATTTATGCATGAGCAACGGACAAATAACAAGTATCAAATTCCTGTGGGGAAGTAGCCGGGAGTTTTGATCCATACTTGGGAAGCTGGACCACCCTGCTGACCTCTACACATAGCAAATCAATAACATTTCCTCTCATCAGGAAGGAACCAGCTACTGCCTGATCAGTCACACTGAATCTTTTCTTAAAGCAGGGCTGACATCTCTAAACAACTGTGCCCGGTGAGTCTGCCATAGAAAGTCACCAATATTTTATTATTATTTTCAGACAAAGTGTTCATGTGTTTCAATCCTTTAAGAAGTAGTTTCTTACCAGCTGAAAACAAGAAGCTTCTCATAATATCTTTTTAAGTGCCATGTCCCTGTACAGTAACATGTGTCTCGCTGTCCCCAGTCCCCCAAGGGCTGCTCACTTGTCACATTTTACCCTCTCCTCCTCTCTCCACTGGTCCTTGGCATGACTCACCAAACTGCTATTCCTTTCCTGACACTCCCATATTTCTCTCTTACAACAGTGATACTATTGCACAAAAGGCTTAACCAAGGAGCAGCGTCAGTTGTCCAGGTGCATTCCTCACAATTAAAATTTCAAAACAGAGAACTACAATTCAGATGCCACACCGACCTCACCCGGCTCCTCAACCCACACGCACTGCTGCTTCCCTAATGGTATAAATAATTCCCCTGCAGTCTCAAATAGCGATAGCCTGAGGGTTTCCTCACAGCTGCCTTTGAATGTACAGTCTGAAATTTAGTGGCATGAGTCCTACATTCCAGCAGCGGCACAGCCAAGGCAGAAGGGTGGGAGATGGGAATGGCTGCAGGTAAGTGGAGCTGGAAGCATGACCAGCATGGGAGGACATGGGGCATCCTTACCAGGACTGTGTGCATTCCCGTGTAGAGCCTGCTAAGACACACCAGCATCGAAAACACAAACGCTGCTGCCAGGCCTAGTTCGAATGGATACTGTGAAAAGAGGGGAAAAAAATTAAACACACAAATTACACCACTATCTACTTTCACACCAGTAATATCTGAAATAAAACATCCAAGCAGACAGACTTATGTAAGGATCTTATGTTGGGCAGTGGTTCCTGAGTTCTACTTTCCCAAAACGATGAACATGACCTAAGACAAGACCTCACATCGGCTATGTGCAATCCTGCTGGAAGGTTGTTTTGTTATCCATGCCAATTTTTGTGAAGGTCTAGTCTCAGTGCGGGGAAACCTGGGAAACGGACAGTATTTGCAGAGTTTTTCCCCCACAACGTCCGCCCTCAAAGGCATGTTAGCGCTGAAGACCCTGAGGAAGAAAGGCACAGCATGATGTGCAAGCGATGCCCGAGGTTGAACTGCAGCCTCAGATCAAGCGAGGGGAAGGTGGCAGCCCCAAAGCCTGACCAGAAACATGATCAATAGTCCTCAAGCGGCGGACTAGGAGACGAAAATCAATGTCTGGACTGAAACCACAGTCCAGCTACTGGAGCCGTCAAGATTACTCTTCCCTGTGACACTTAAGGTTTAATTGTCATCTTATGAAGCTGCTTTTGCTTAATTCCCTCTCTGAGTTGCCTATGAACATGGAAAGAAGTGTTGAAATAAATCAACAATTAAAAAGGAAAAAAACTCAACACATTTAGCAAAGAATAAGCTTAATATATTAGCCCTTGATCCACTCATTCAAATTCTGAAACTGAGTGAGCTGGAGGGCTCCTTTCAGTCTATAAAGGACATTTTTCTGAAAAAATAAACCAACCCAAAATGTAGTAAATGAAATTAATTCACCCGATTTGACACAAAGACTCCATCTGCTGCCGAGAGGCTGATGACTGACCAGTGCAAAAATGCTTCTGTGGAAATAAATGTTAAACATAACAACTCCCTTCTGACCCTTTTTCCCTGGCATGTTCTAGGCCCCAAAATAGAGAGCTCAGAACTGGCTGCAGATGTCACTCCCAGTTCATAAAATGCTATTTTTTCCTCACTTCTCTAAGCCTTCAGAGGATTTATGCCCACTTTATTCCCCCCTCAGCAGGCAGGCTGGGAGCTAGTCCAGGTCGGTAATTGATGACTAGGGCAGCTTTAGAAGATAGCAGCATAATGTACTGGTAGATTTTTTTTCCTTCTTAATAGAGGCAATTAAATCATTTAATTATTTTACAGCAACTTTATTGTTTCGTGGCTATTTCCAAGAAGTATGAGACAGCCCATGAAAAGCTGTGTGTCCCAGTGGTAGCTTATGGATCAGGGAGGAGAAGAAAGTGCTGCTGACCAGGTGGGATGGAGCCAGCCTTCCAGGGCTGACAAACATTCCATCCCATGGCTCCTCCTCCACATTCCCCTGTTAAGGTCCTCTGATCAGTTACCACACCACTACCAGGGAGCAGAAGGCTGGTGGCACAGCCATGGGCACCACTGACCTGCTTGCCCACCCCTGCACTGTGGGCAGGAGCAGAGACCACTCTTTCATGGCCGGGATCAGGGGAGTTTGGCAGTGAAATTAACTTAGAGGTCTGGGTACAATTCCAAGACCTCCGTTTCTATAGGTTACATGCTCAGGACACAGCACTGTTCATCAAATGGGTGGCCACCTTTTGTCCCCGCACACTCGCTGGCACCCAGGGACACTGCAGCAGTAAGACCCTCCAGCCGTACTATGAGCTCTCTTGGTTACACATGTTTATCTTTGAAATATACTTGAGGAGGCTGAGCAACACACTTAAATATGATACAGCCAGGAAGTTATTATTGCTAGAGTACAGAAAATACATGTTTGGATTCATAATTTGAAACACAAAACTAAAATAATCATCATGGAGAAATTAGTTTCCAGGAAATATACCTTTTAGAAAGATAAAAGACTGGAAGTTTGGGCAAAATCATTTTCAGATCTCCACAAACAGACTACAGCTCCAGTGCAGTGAAACTGCTCTTGTTTCTCTGACAAACAGGCTCTCAAATCATGTTGTATGCTCTTAGTCTAACACAGGCTAGAGCAAGGGGATTTCCAAGGATACTTTTCTTGCATCATACCAAAGCCAGGCGACAACAGAGCTCCTTTGGCTTCCCTGGGAGCTGACATTTCCCAACATGCAGCATTGGCTTGGCAGGCAGGGGGAAAACACAAAATGCTGGCGCTGAGCATCTCCCGCAGCAGCAGCACGGCTCCCTCCAGGGTCACCCACCCCACACACAAAAACACAACAAACCCAGCAAACCACAGCAGGACAGGGCAGCCACCCACAGCTCTGAGCAGGGCTCATGATAAAGAATAGAGGTTCCCCCTAAATTTCTTCTCGTGTCTATTATCAGCTTTCTACGGGCAACAACAGGGAAAAATACACATCTGTGAAAAGAAATACAAAACTCCTCTGGAAATGGCAACCACTTTGGATTTGTTAGTTTTCTGTAGCTTGCTGGAAAAAGATACATGCTTTTTTTCTTTTTCTCCCCTCCCTTTTTGTACCCTCTACCTTGTACTGGTTCGTGGTTGCAATGAGAAAGGAGAAGGAGATGGCAGTGGCTGCCATGGCGTGGGTGGAAGGCATCCCATACTCTGCGTCCGTCCTCATTTCCAGCTTGACAACAGGTGGTGAGAGGGGCCGAGGCCACTTCAGGATGTCCTTGGAGACCTGGCCTATGTACATCACTATCTAGGGAGACAAAAGGCCACAGCATTGTCAGTCAGCATGGGCAATCTCCACTCAGCCCACCCAATAGAACAATTCTATTTCTACGCTTTTTCCTGCAAAATGCACCACCCCAGGCACAGAACTTATCCCCTGAATTATTAAAAGGGTTTCCATTATCCCAGTTAGTGAAGGAAGAGGCGGTTTTACTGCACCATGCTGTAATCTGATCAGAAGTGGGACTAAAAGGAGGATTCGCTGGCAAGATGCACCAATAGAGGATGGTATGAGACTGGCAGCTGGCTCCTACCCCATGTTAGAGAAGTTGAAGTTTCCTCCCTGTCCCTTACAACCCCTATCCTGCAGAGCCAAGAGCTATAAGAGGAATTTTTATGCCCCCACCTTCAAATCACTGCATCCCTCCCAGCTTCATGCCACAGCTCTCCTAGGGTAGAACCAACTCTCCTGTTCCTCACAGCTCCCACCCACAGCATCGGGTGTTGCGAGGCCACCGCAGGGGTGCATCGCCAGTGCGGTTATTAAATAATAACCTTGGCATCCTCGAGGAGGCAGCAGAGAGAAAACTGGACAAGCAACATAAAAAAAACAGTTCTCCTGCCTAACTCCCCAAAACCAAAAGGCTTTTGTACCCTGCTCAGGACATCAAAAGTTTAAGCAGGGCCTCCATTAATTAACTGCTGAGTGTGAGTGATTCTGGGGGGAAACTTTGCATTCTGGGGTCACTGCAAGCAGTAGCAATGGGAAACAAAGGCAAGAGGTGAAGCTGTCCAGCACCTCCAAGAGGTGCAGCCCACCCAGCAGCTCCCAGGGCACCCATCATGTTAACACCTACTGTTCTTCAGCATCCTCTTCCCAAAGGCAGCAGGCTCTCAGCATCCACAGCGAGAAGGATGTGAACAAAAATCACCCAGGCTGCCCCTGGTGTATGTATTTGCTTTCTATTACCACCCTCCTCCCTTTGGGTAGTGCAGCCAGACATATGCAAAGGTAGTTCAATAAAACAAAGCAAAGCTTTTTTTCTTTTAAATACAAAAATTAGGTTAACTGACATCTACCATGAAATCTCAGTTGCTGTGTGAGACGGCTTGCAGTTCTGCTTCTCACCCTTCCACTCACAAAGGAGGGGCCTTAAAATAGCATCCTTCCCATGCTGGTGTTAGCCATATGCCGGAACAGCAACACAATCATCCGCTGCCACAGTTGTCACCAGCCACATTGCATCCCTCCCTCTCCCACCGGCCATTTAAAAAAATGGGTTCACATTAAAAGAAAAGCATCAGGATTCATAAATCAGGACCAGGAAAAAGCCAAAACACCATGTTCCTTCATCCCCCTCTCTACAGCAAAAGGCCTGCCACGGGCTGTGCTGGGTTTACAGCCAGAGCCTGGAAAAGTGACTGTCGGTGCTTTTGCATCCTCATCACATGAATCACATCACCGTCTTATTATCAGCACCACCTGTGGCACGCCTGGCTGCTCCCTCTTCACCCTGATATATGGGGCACAGGGCAGGCAGCAAACGCCCTGCCCTGGCTGCTTGCAGTAAACAAAGGCTCAAGGAACAAGTGGCTTAAAGAAACCACCGCGTGGGTTTATTGGGCTAATGCCACCAGTTTTCAAATGGATGCAGGAACATCTTTGGAAGTTAATTAAATTCCGGGGTTGAAAGCAAAATTACTCTCTCTGACAGAACATAAGACATTGAGGCTATCATTTGCGATACCATCTGAGAAGCAAGGTAGGATGAGCCAGTTTATCAGCAGTCCTCTATAATAATGACTTCCACTTGTAGAAGTATTATTAGCACTAGTACGTAAGAGAATTACAGAAAGGGAAATGAGTCATCTCTGAAATGAAGGCTATGCTAGGACTCTTCTGATGGTGGAAAACAGGCTGAACGCTGGAGGTGGTATGGGTAAGCAAAAATACCAGGCAGCCTCACAATACCTTCCTTCCTGGCATTCCAGATTAAATCCTGACTCTTCTGTTTTTTAAAAACTCATATTTTATAGATGCATACAGTAATGAGAGATGAGACAACCTCTGTAAAAGATGAAGGGGAGTCCAGAACACACCAGATGAAGCACTGCCCTCTGAAGCATCAACCTTTGCCTTTAGCTTATCTGTGTGCCGCGCACATGGTTTTGCATGCAATATCCTGGATTATTTGGCAGAAGTGGCAGTTGTGGGTGTGGTAAAATATCAGCTGAACTGGCAGGCTTCCCCAAGAAAGATGATGAGTGCACCATTGCTAAAAACCGCCCAGCAAAGGTGGTGTTCTTCTTCCCCCGCCTCCTCACGTGCTGCTCACAAGCAGCTGGAGGAGCATGGGGCTGCTCAGGCTCTGCATGGGCTCTTTGGCTTGCAGAACAGTGACGCAATTGGCCCAGATCTCCTGCCAGCTCTGTGGACAAAGGGCTGACTTGCCCAGGGAATGTCCAGAGTACCAGTCAGTCTTGCCAGGGACCACCACATAGCTGGCCATTGAGGGCAATACACCTGCTGCAAGTGCACCAGGCACAAACTCCTACAGCTCAGCCACAAACAAAAAAAACCCAACCAAGCAGGAGGGCACCATGGATGCAGCTACCACATGCAGAAACACACTCACAGCATTACATTTAATTGCAGGCTACATCTGAATGGCACTCTACCATGGCTCTCATCTTCTGAGGAAGGTAGGTATCTGCCTTGGTTAAGTGGCATATTCTCTCTCAAGCCATATTTCATTATTTCCTGACTTTATTCCTCTGTCATTTTGGATTTACTCTCTAATAGTCCTGGGAAAGAAAGCAAGCAGCCTGAAAGTTTTTGCCTGTTATCAGTTTTTTTCAACCTAGCAGATGATAAAACTGTCATAGTCAATATTGCAAGCCATAAACACTGAAGCACTGGAAAAGAGAAGATGGAGAGATGAGCAAGATGGACAGGCTAAAGATCAACACTGAACTAAACCTCACCTGCACTTGACTTGAACTACACATTTGAGCAATCCCCAAAATCTTTGATGGCCCTGGAAATAAATATAGCACAGGCAGAAATTACCCCAGGTCTAGACCAGCAGATAACTTGGGATTGCTTAGGTCACAAAGCCCAGATCACAGGACTGGAAGATTTTGCTGTGATTTTCAGTCTACCCTAGGTAAGTCAAACAGCACATTCTCAATGGCTTTGGACAAAGAAGGGAAGGTAGGTTAAGGCTTGACCCAGGAACGTGTCATCCTGTAGCCACAGATCAGCAGCAAGTTTCTGCGTTTCCCAAGTCTAAGGAAGGGTGAGCCTCTGGGCTTTACCTAACTCCCCTTCCTTCACAAGGGCTGGGAAGGTTTAGGGAGGAAGAGAGGGCTAGGCTCAAGCCACACTAATCTAAGATTTAAATGAAACCCATTCCAAAAATCTTCATTTACTCGCGGGCTTTTCCACCTGGTGGGTCCCCAGGCCCAAAGCTGAACATTTGGAGGGAAAAGGGAACAATGGACCCTTGAACACTGAGCAAGCAAATAGTTTGCAGTTGCATAGGCATAGCAAAGAAGAAAAACCTCGAAGCAGAGAATTTCTTCATGCTTGATTGTTCTGTTGCTTCTTCCCTAGGTTACTGACATTTTTTGCCTACCTAGCGTGCTATATTATAGCTCTCAATGCTATTCTTCTGTTTATTTCTAGCACAGGCTCTCTTCCACTCCATCCAACCAACGATTTTCTATAGTTCTGGTGGCACACAGCTGGCAGACATCTTCAGCATACATAATTTTAATTTGCACAATAAGTACCTTTGGCTCCCCATGGGGAATGTATCTGAACCTGGGGACAAAGTCAAAACTGTGATGGATTGTGTAGGACACAATTAGCTGGAAAAGGTAACTACACAGAAATGCATGTGAATTTAGTTGAGATTTCACAAAAGTTGATGAGATAGGCATGGCTAATTCCTTTTACTCTGAAAGTTGATGGCAGCAGCTCTAGCTACCATGCACCTCAGACTGTTCAAACTTTCTAAAATGAAATTTAACTGTTTTACACCCAAATTGGAAAAATGTGTTGGTACACATGGCGGGGGCTCCTTAGGCTAGAAGGGATGGAGAGGAGCTGGGGTTGAAGGGCAGGAAAGGGAAAAGCATCACTGGTCAGCAATGCAGCCCACCCGGGTCACTGGACACCCCACAAGCAGGGCCCAAACCTGGGCAGAAGTGAGGTGATGCTCCTGGGCATCAGAGGTCTGTATGGGGAGCCCTCACTCCCACCCTTGTGACAGCTTCCCATAGGAGTGCTGTGTTAGGGGAGGGAAAGGGACTCAGCTCTGCCTCTGAATGTGAGATCCCCACAAGCTACAGTTGTGACAAATGTCGCAACATGAGCCCTTCCTTAAGAAATGATGGCAAAAGCAAGGTGGATAGACCATGGCATGAGAGCAGAGATGTGGTGGAGGGCTCACTAGCAACCACCACACACAAACATAACGTGGGGAAATGCTGCTTTCCCTTCTGTATGGAGGTGAAACACAAACTGGGGACTCTACTTATGTGGCTGAACCTGTGAGCTGCCCTTGCAGGCAGAGGAGAGCCCAGGGCCAGGCAACGCAGGCTTTTCCTCCCAGGGCTCCTGCTCAGCACTGCCAGGGAATATATTATCCTCATCTTGTTCTGCTCCACAGTAAAGCAGTCAGCAGCCTGCCTCACTGATCCACGCTTGCAATCTTGGGTGCCCCAATCAAAAATTGTAGCAGCTTCTGCTGTTTCTGCATTACCAGGTGCCACCACATCAGCTGGGCACACCGTGGCCATGCCAGGGATGTGATGCAGCACAGACTGCACTGAAGCTGCCATCCCCCCAGGGGTCCCGTGTTCATAAGTGCACAGGCTGAATTCTGTGGCTAAGGCAGCATCCCTGACACACTGGTGCATTTGTCTAACCCCCATCCCACAACCCATCCTCCAGTTTGGGATTTTCTGAATTTCCAGTGCTATGGGGGTGACTCTGAAGGCTTCAGAATTAAATCCTTACAGCAAATGCAAGAAGCATTTAAAAATTACTTGGGTCAAGACTTCTTACTGGTTGCACACACTTGTTACCCTCTCAAAGGGCTTTTCTGTACTGCTGTATGCAACTTAAAACCAAGAATTTCCTCAAACCCTGGTGCCTGCTGGTACTGCTGGGGCAGCCTGGGCTGTGTCAGGGGAATAGCAATCCTTTCCAGCCAATATATCAAGTGAAGAAAAGGCAAAGCTTTATTACCACCATAGGGCAACAGCATTACATCTCACTACATGAATGCAATTAGCAATTGCTACAGCAGCACAACAGTCGTTTTCTGAGGGTTTACTCTGAGTCATATATATGGTCCATCTCCAAAATTACATCCTCATCTGGGGCTTCACACTAGGGTAAACAAGACAAATCTTTGTGTTTTAATAGATCTTGCCTTCGTGAATAATGATGAGTCAGACTTAAGGCACTGAAATCCCAATACGTCCAGGTGCCAACATATTAATCCCAACAGCTGCAGGAGTTCCCTTTGGTGTGAGGGGCTGTTTCCCTCCCTGTTGGCATCAGAGACCCATAAAGTGACCTGACTCCTTGACATTCACATAATTCTGGCTTTGCTTCAACAATTTAAGAAATAGCTTTGCTCACCTGCAGGTGTTACCTGGCACTTTCAGCTGTTTTCCCTCACTACTCTTACAATCACAGTAAGCAGCACTTCTGTGGCAGGAAGCAAGAGACCTGCCCATATTTAGCACCACAGTGCAGACACAGAATCGTAGATGCTTTGGGTTTGATGAGACCTTAGGCATCTGAGGACACAGAGACAACCACAGCCAAGCCAGCCTTGTATGCAATGGCATGGGACTGGTGCCTCAAGGTGCTATTTCCCCTTTGGAATATTTACACAGCAGCTGTCCAGACCTTGAGACAGGCAGGTTTTAGGAAACAGGCTGAGGGCTGTGTGTGGCACATCCTCCTCACACACCAGCCACCTCTCCTCTGCCATGACCTCCACACAGGGACAGACACCCACGACTGTCCCACACATGTGCAAAGGTCAAGAGAAACAATTCTCTTTACACTCTGTAATGTTTCAGCTAACGAAGGTGAACCAGAACATATTTTCAACTTCTGAATTTGCAGCTCTCCCATCTGATCTATTGATCTATTAAAAGGACAAGACGAAATTCTAGAGAACACATAGGGTCAAATAGCACTTCTTCCCTGAGGCTTACACTGTGACAGCCTGACTTTGAATCTGTCAGTTTGGCTCCAAAACAGAAATTCTGTAACCTGGTTCTAGAAATCCTGCTCTGAAATAGCATCTGTCATCTTCCCAGAAAGGAAATTTAAAGTTTGAAAATGATGTTGCTTTTCTTCTTATCATAGTCTCTGTGTGCCAATAGGAGTCACAGAGCACATCAGGAACACTGGAAAAAGGAGTGTGTGGGGGGGGGGAAGTAAGAATGCACTATTAATAAGCTGGCATTTGCAGATTAGTCCAGCAGAAGAAAGGACTGTATCCTGAAAATGCCAGCTGTTTCTCATGGTTCTCAAGGAAGGTGTGACTTTGATTCACCAGACAGAATTAAACCAAATATCCCATCTGCACTGTTCATAGCTTCTATTCTCAGCATCCCCAACTATGGCTTAAGTGAACAGATATCACTGCAACAGATAATAGCTGCAGCTGTGCCCCTCACACTTGGTTCACAGTGAAAGAGGAGCAGAGCAAGGGAGAGTATGTTCTTCTGGAGATGTTCCTCCCACCCCCAAGTCAATGCCAAGAACTAAGGTTTGCCTTCAGGGAAACAATCATGAAAGTCACTGAGCAGCAATGCTGGCAGCCCAGCTAGAGGCAACCCCATAGAATCCTGGTCACCCCAAGCCACCCTCTGATCACATCCTGCTCCCCACATCCTCCCTGAGCCACCTGGATGCCACCCACATGCACAGATGCCAGTGGTGACTGTGAGGCTGGGCACCTCCATGAGGCAGCCGTGCCTAACAGGAAGGGGTAGGGCGAGGAGAGCTCAAGGATCTCCAACGTGGTCATTGTTTTCCAGAAAGCACATCAATCTTGTGTTAGCTGCGTGGGAACTTTATGCAATGTTGACCAAGGATTTGGCCAGGTGCAATGGGACATTCAAGGTCATATTGAGCTGGTAGGATACTCCAACATTTATGTTGCCCCACAAGGTAAGCAGCACCTCCATGAGAAGGGTCTCTGTCCCACCACAAGCAGCGGTGTGCTCAGCAGCAAGCAGCAGAGCAGAGTGCATGCCATGGCAAGGGGCAGCAGGAGACAGGAGAAGGGAAAGGACAGCACAGACAGCTTCTTAAAAATATATGTATTTGTATAGCAGGGAGAACTTTGGCTCTCTCAAGTCAGACATCAGAAACACAAAACCAGAACAAGACCGAGACAGCCTTGTGCCCCCAGAAATACAACCAACCAACGTCCTAGGACATTTACTCTGTCTTTAAAATAAGCCTTTGGACAAAAACTGTGAAGTAGTTGACTATCTTATGATGAGGTTAAGTAAGACAAATTCAGGCCTAGTCTCCCAGTAACAGGAAAAACTACTGTCACATTGATCTGGTTTATCATCTAACACCTGAAACTGGGAAGCTGTTATACCTCGGAGTTCTAGTGAAATACAAAAGATTTCCAATTTCAACTTCACCTTAAATTACTCCCAGCTGGTCTCAGTTATAAAAGCCTCACTGGTACTTTTTCTTCAAGGGCAGAGTACAGCTTACCAGCACAGACAAAATTCTCTTTCAATCAACATTTGATCATCTTGCACACAGCATTTTCTTTTATGGACCATTTAGTTTTGTATTCTGACATTTTGTAGTTACTTACATGCCTGAATAGCTTTACATATTCTTATTCGGGGCAAAATATGACACTTTAAAAAGTTTAACTTTTGAGTGACTATGTTTACCAGCGGTTCCAAGCTTGTTTTGGTGAAATGTTGTAAAAGCAAAAAAACAACCCTACAAACACATAAGAATAGCTAAATCCAAAGTTTGCTGCAAAGTGAGTTTTCACAGCAGCATCCAGGGGGTCAACTAGGGCACAGTAATGTCAGTGCCATCTTGACTGCAGGTAAATCCCAGCTGGTTATTAAACGCCTGGTTACCCTGAGAGCCCAAGTTTAGGGATCATCATTCCCATGTAGCTAAATGCCAACAGCCTTTGGAAAACTTTGGAAAACCAAAGCCTCTCCTGTGCAGATTCAGGAGTGTTTACTTCAATTTCCTGGAGAAGGGAAAGACACCACAGTACCTTCAGCCCTGACACTGTATCTCGTTCAGAGGTTTCAGGCAGTTATTTTCCTGGTCTATCTACAAAGGGAAAGATAAAGCCTACACATACACTTGTGAATCCTCAGAGGAAAGGCACCTCAGAAATACAATGTGCTGCTTTAAGCTTCTAAAGCATCTGGATGTGACTGCAACCAGCGTTTCCCAGAGCCATCCAGCTGAACAGAAAAGCACAAGCAGACAGCTTTGGAGAGCCAGAATTGGAGAAGACATCCCAGTGCACCAAGTCTACTCATCCACTGCTTTTGAAATAAACTCATTTCATAATTTCTTTTTTACTGCCCTTCTAGAGCTATTTCACAACCTTTGGCTTCAACTTAATTTAGTTACGACTGCCTTACGCACATTCCTTCTTGTGACTATTTTTCCATATAAGCAGCTCCTTCCTTCCCCTGATGTTTACAGCCAGCCCCGTTCTCTCCCTGACTTCATTTTGTTAGGGACTTATCTAAGCTTTCAGTCTCTGCTCAGGAAATATCCTGTTCCCTAATAATTTCTGGCCCCACTCCAGTTCAAATTTGTCATCCTCAGATGTGGGTGATTGGCTCTGCATAAATTATGACAGGTAAGTCAGCAGGAAGACCTCGTAAACAGCATTAATATGGCCTTAGTTTTTTAAGGAAAGAAACTCCCCTGGTCCACTCTGACTCTAGCATTTCCAACTTGCAGCAGAAACTCACAGGTTGAAGTCCCCAATAGCACAAAATGAAGTACTCCCCTCAGCATCGCTTCCATCTCTCCGCTGCCGTGTCTGAGACAGACCAATGCCACTTACAGCACTGGGAATGCTGATCCCTGTCCCCAGCGAACAAGCCACCCAGCTGAGCTTGCCATAACATTAATGCATAGCCTGCATGGACATTTTTAGCCATTTCACAGTTACATATAATTTAAATGTTTTTAAAACTACAGGTTGTCACAGATCTGTGTATTTAAAACGGTTTCTCCTATTCAGTTATAAAATGCAAGTTCAGAACTTCCTAAGTCAAAGAATAATGTTAATAATTATTACATCACATGCTTGGATACTCTAATTAAACCAGCCTAGATCTAGCCACTACTCAGACAAACTCCTTGCAAGGTAAAGGCAAGGAAAGTTGGCAGAAAGGCACGTGAGGAGCTCTAAAGAGTCATTTTTTGAGCAATATGCAAACCCAGAAGGTAGTGACTACCAATTATCATCTGTGGCACACTTCCAGAAGCAGTAGGTGTACTCCTGGCCAAACTCCAACTCTAATTATACAGTGTCCACCTACTTTTAAATTTAATCTGCAAGTTATTTTTCATGCTCTCTTTATAAAATGTCTTGACTAGGGTTGCTGGCACAGAACAACTGGTGCTGACTGTCCAAGACCTGGCACATTTGAAGTGTATGACCCAATTCAAATTGGGTTTATTATTTCTCTCACTTTATTTGGACAATAGGCAGAATATTATTAGCCAGAATTGACTAAGCCAAGGAGAAGTTTCACTGTAAAGAAACAAAGCTAAACATCACCCCCAAGTTTTTACCAAGCTTCAATTTCTTAAATCAATGTAGATTGACAGCTAAACCTCCAGGGTCTGCCATCTTCCAGAGATGCTTCCTACCTCCCTTCTTTGTTCTAAAGCAGTCTTATTTGGGCAGCACAGATATGATCAATTCCAAGATAAGCAATGGCAGTGACAAAACAACAGCCGTTCCCAGACTGAAGTGTTTAGTTATCCTCTGATTTTCAGTGCCAGAATGGAAATACATTATTCTGAATATCCCAAAATGCATTAACTGAAGCCAGTTAATTTGAAAATGCTATGGTGTCAGCAAAGATCAATGCTTTTAAGTCTTAGCCTTCAATGGAGAATTTGACTATTCCCTACCCTCTTCAAGAGACTGAAGAAGCACCTTGTTTATTACACCACAGCCTGCAATCACCTTCCTATTAGTTTTATACTGATTTCAACTGAGCCAGAACTATGAGCAGGTTATCCAGAATAAATCGGGTTAAGAGAAAGATTTTGTACAATGACAAAGAAGGATCCTTAAAATACCATGACACTTTGGGAAGGAAGTGTTTTCCAAACCCTGTCAAAAGCTGCTAAACTGGTTGTTATGCTGTAAAAAGTTAAGTCGGTGCAAGACATAAGGGAAATGAATAATCACGGAGTGTCAGCTAACACCTCTCACCTCTTGCAGCGCCGCAATGCCTCTACTACCTGAACACCACAGTTACACATAATAACTTTGCCTCTTTTTTTTGGTTTGAAAATATTTTATTTGTTTGAAGGGGTATTCTTACTCTTAGATATTAATTTTCTACAGTAAAAGAATTAACAACTACATGTTTAAATAAGTCACAGAAATACTTACAGACCAAATAATTATCATCCTTCTAGACACAGAGTGATCTATGTTCCAGTAGATAAATGGAAGGAAAGTGATATAAAAAATCTCTTCACCCAAAGCTGCAGAAAACTTGAACAAGTAGTAGTAGAAGTAGTTCTTCACAATATACTTCTGCGCATAACCCTGGAAATGAGAGGATTTTAGAAAGCTTTAGTGAATTAGCAAATTATGTCAAATATTTAATATATTTTAACTGTTACAGTTCCCAGCCCTTAAACCAAATAATGTGTTGGAACAAGAAAAGAAGTTCAATTTTAATAACAAAATTAAGACTGTAGTAATAGCTTGATTACATTCTCTGCAAATAAGAAATCTATTCGAACTATTTAAGGCTAGCAGTCACATTGACAAAGATTTTCACAAGACTGGATCAGCCTTTCCTCCAGAGAAATTAGACATATTTAAGAAAGGGTATCAATGAGTGAATTTTGGAGTTTCTACATCTGTAGAAAAAGAGAACCGCTGTTGCTTTTGCTGGAAATGTGTTTTGAGATTTAAAAAAAAAACAAAAAACAAACATAAACTGCAACTACCAAACTACTTCATTTACAACTTGCCTCCTTATAGCAGGTGAAGTTCACCTTGCTAGTCCCTGAAATTTGCTGTCGGGTGTCGCTGGCAGCAGCATCCCCTGCACTGCCCTCAACAGCGGGCACTTCCACATGCTTCCCACCCCGGGTACCCCACAGCAGGATGCTCAGGGCATTGCTCACAGGCTGATGTCAGCCCTTACACGCCAGCTGCACGAGTTGAACCAGGGGAAAACAAAACTGTGAGTGACTGTGAGTGGGCAGAGAGAAGAGCTGCCCCTGCCACCACCAAACCCTTGCTCCAATATCTTCAAGTAACAACAACCAGGTTGTCTCTTCAAACGTTACCAGCAAACACATTGCAAACAGAATCAGGCAACACCATTTAGGACTTTATTCATTTTATTAAGCTGCAGGTTTCACTGCTGTCTGGATTTGGCAGCTAGATGATTTTATTAGATGTACCCCCCCAACAACTTGTTTTCTCTCTTCTACCAGGCTGCACCCACCTGCCAGAGCTGGGAAGCCACACAACAGTGTGTATTATTAAGGCCATGACTTTAGTCACTGGTAGCAAGGTTTGCTGTTGTTGCTGTTTGGGACTACGTCATCACTAAGAAGTCTCCCGCCATGTCAGCAGGAGCAACAGGCAAGTGAACCACATTTTATATGAACACCTGTACACTTCAGCAAAGAAGAGATACATATGAAGAGGATTTATGATTTGGTGGCAGGAGCAAGCAAACCAGTCCAGTCTCTCTTCATCTCCCCACCCAAAAGGAGGATAAAAAATAAGTATGGAAGTTGGTTGTGTAAATATGAGATGAAAGAATTTCTTGAAGATAAGAGTTGAGAAGGGATCGAAGGTTTCAGCAGAGAAACACTAAGTTAAGATATAGCTTTGACAAACTCCTAAAACTCTTCTAAGAGGAAGACTATTATGCTTGGACTTGACTGTGTAACTAATCTGCCAGAGAGAAGTTCTCATCCTAATCACCAGTGAGAAAATGTAAAAATTGTCTAAGGAGTCTAGATATGCAACTGCCACTCACTGTAAAAACCATTAGAAGTTCCAGTCCCTTAATCTGCTTTCAGTAAGTAGACAAGGCAAATTGCACAAAGACAACAAAAGCAAGATGGAAAGAAGTTGCATCCAATCATCTATGACAGAAAAAAACAAACAAACAAAAAAAAACCCAGCCAACAACTTATTTTAAATTTTTTTTTTACATCAATAAAAAGATGAGTCAATGCTTTTGAAACACTGGGGTCACAGGACTGTTCCCCCATGTATTAGTAATAGAGGTCACAGATCAGTTGCTGGCATCCCTCTGAGGTAGCTCAGCAGTGTGCTACGGCTGGCAGGATGACAGAGCAATCAAAGTGTCTCAAGCCTCCTACACCACTTAGAAAACACCCCCAATGCAATTAGCAACTCCGATGCTTCTGAGATCCTGAAACCATATTTGGTCACACTTACATGGCCCCAGAGAAAGGTCTCCTCTGGCATCGCTAATTCCTCAATTAAGCATCAGTCTCCAACGTAATAGGAATTATGTGCTTTAGATCAAAAATGATCAGGCATATCCCAAAGGTAACTCTTTTGTATTTGGAACCTCATGAGATGAGGGATAAAACTGTGTAATTCCAGTAATCTGCTTTGTGGGGAGAAAAAAAAATAATTTAGGTTTCTGAAATTTCTGAAATCTGAATTAAAAAAAAAAAAAATCCATGCAGAAGGCAGGGCCAAGTCCTTCCATGTGATTTTTTAAATTGTTCTTTTTCTTTCTTCTTTTCTATCAGAAAAGACTTCCCACTTGTTTGGGAGTTTTGTTTAGTTGGCTTTTTTTTTTTTTTTAAGCACTGCAGCAGCAGTTGTGGACAGCCCAACTTGTGACACAGGATGGTAACAGCCACATGTGAGGCAGGCAAGGCACAGAATTGCTCTGCTTGATTTTAGACGATGTACGGTAATAAAAAAAGCAATGTCTTAGTTCATTGTGATCCTTACGCATTGTAAGGACAGAAAGTCCACTCCACACACCTTTGCACCCTGGGCCACGAGAAGTCTATGTTTGTTTGTAACAGTTACCTCACGTTTGCCATTTATACTCCTAATTTCTGCAGAAAGAGAAGGCTTCTTTGCTTTGTGAAGTGCCTCCCCTTTTTATTCTCCTTCTAACCCCGGTGCAAGCAAAAGACATTAGAATGATTTGGGTGAATGTTTAGCATCCTGAGATGTTTATTCAAGCTCTAATTGTAAATAACTCCGATCTTTAGACTTATTTATATTTAATGTACTGAAGTGACCTGATGCCTTCCCACAATCTCTGAAGCACTTTCACTGAGCCAGCCCCTCCATCCATCTCCATTACTATTCGGTCTGGATCAGAGAAGTTGTAATGAGCAGTAATTAAGGCTGTAGAGAAAGTCAGAATTTTAAGAACTGTTCAGTAACAAGGTGTAAGAAGCCAAAACGGTCACAGACACAGACAACAGGTAATTTCACACAAATGTCTCCTGACATCAACTGTAAAATTTCCAAACAAACAAACGAAACCCTTAACTGATTAAATTACAAGAGACACACATACATTCATGTGAGTGTCCATAAGTGAACTACCCACCTGAAGTATTAGCACAGGGTCATCCTAATTTTGCAGTCTCTTGACACTGGCCAGAGGGGGCTCACGCACACCAGAGTACATCAGAGTGCAGCCCCTGCAGTGCCACAGCACCCACCCAGCCTCCCCCAGAGCACGGGAGCATCTCCAAAGCCTCCCCACAGGGCAGTAATGACAGGGCCGGTGGAGAAGATCACAGCCCCACCATTGTGACTCTCGGGAGACACTAACACAATGACACAGTGTAGCAGGAATCCGTAATTTTAGGCACTTAGTACATAAAGAATATTTAGCCTTTATAACTGAATTAAAGGAACAGCAGCTGAACCACTAATGTACTGGATATAAAAGATGTTTTTAGGTAGAAGTATACCCTCCACAAGACAAGAAGAAAACAGCTGCATAAAGATACCACTCCTTCCAATTCCTGCAGGATCTGCCTCATCAGAGCGCTCAGCAGGCACCAGCGTCTCTTGCTGTCTCTGGAGACAAGCTTTGCAGCATCAGACATCAAAGGCTCAGAGTCTGACCCAGAGATACCATTAACTGACTTCTTGTTCTCAGCTCTCAATTATTTTGGATCTTTCAGAAGATGTGCATGTTTAATTAACATTCTCGAACTCCCTTGCTTCCCTTCCAACAGAATTGCTCCTGATCAGGAATTTCCCTTCTAAAGCCTCTAGTTAATACACTATGATATTTCTCACATAAGGGAGAGGGTTTTTCTTATGCTGCAAAAAGGTACAAAATTTAGAGACACCACCAGAGATCAGGCACAAGAACAAAACCCAAAAATTACCATCTAGATGCTGCTGTACAGAGGCAATGGAAACCAGGCAGTTCAGTCCCACGGTGTGGTATTGAGTGGAGTATGACTGGTGAGAAAAAGCCTTCTGTATCGCAGTATTCTGTATAAGCAGTCAGTGTTTATGAACTCTACCCAGTTAATAAAATAACCTATCATGTCACAGTCAAAAATTAGGTATCAGTGATCAGATTTTGGAAAATAAGCAAGGAAAATCCGTTATATCAAAAGTTTCAGCTCTTCCATCCATCTGCACAGCCAAGTACCAAGCAATTTCAGAATTTTCTGAAGATGCAATACACAGCTGAGAACAGCCAGTAACGTCTTCATCACCTACATGTCCACCTCTCCTGGGAGCACCAGTGCTAGAAACTCACTGCTCCAAGGTGAAAGGGCAGGGTGGACAGGAAAATGGGGCTGTGCCCCAGTGAGAAATCCTGGGGCTGTGAGCCCCTCACAGAGCGGGGTTTGGGGGCACAGGGCCAGTGGTGAGGGAGTCAGCCGCAGAGGGTACATGACATCTCTGCAGAGATGACAGAAAGACAGCAGAGGAAAAGGCAGTAGTACACAGAGTCTGCAAAATGCACATAAGGAGCACCAAGCTTCCCTAACTAAGCTCATATACACGTGCAGTTTCCCACTTTGTTCAAGCACTTTTAATTGGGTAATTATTTTCTTTTTCTAGCCCCACACCCACTCTCCATTGTTACCCAGCCAGTGAACAAGAGTTGTCCAGGTTTATATAGTGTCCTTGTTTGTTGAAGAGATCCCTAGAGCTAACAAACCTGAGAAATATGGGGACGGAGACAAACAGAAATCACAAGAAAACTCTTCTTCAGTGCTGTAAAGTTCTGACCAACTCTGCAATTAGCAGAAAGGGCTTGTTGACTACTACACAAATAGGCAATGCCCAACTCACAGCTGTTGCACCCACATTTATAGTGGCATGCACTAATGACATAATGATTAGGGACTTGGCCTTGAATCACCACTTGATGCAGAAGCAATACAATCTCTGCATGAGAAATAACGAGTGAGATTCAACCCAGACAACCAGAATACTTTCAGTAGTCTCAGGCAAAGAACATGGAGTCTAAAATTCAGGCAGGCTTCTGGTAACATTTCAGTAGTTTCTTAATTAATACAAAGCATCAAAAAAGGCTATTATGGAAAGCTTTCAGCAGAGCAGTGGCACCAGAGATGGCTGGAAGCTGTCAGGCTGAAATTGGCCAGGCTTTGCCGGACCAAAGGCTGGGACCAGTCAAGAAGGAAATGGGAAAGCTGTGTCCAGGGCACCCACCTAGTCAATATCACACCATTCATCACATCTTACATCAGTGCATCTTCATCCAAAGTTTCTCCTGTCTGTAAAGGACAGTCAACTGAGAGAGATACATGATCAACACCACCCAGCACATCACAGCTGTGTCCAGGACATAGTTAAGACACCTTGGTTTATCCCAGAAGACTTCTTTTTTTAAATATTCATATTATTTTCCCTTCCACTCTGACTAGTACTGAGGCAATAGACTGAATTACAGGTTATACTTCTGTACGTTGCTCTTGAAGTAACATAATTAGCCCTCCTTCCTTCTGTTGAAGAACATAGGTAGATGTAACAGAATCTGCCAAGTCATTAAAAATATACAGAGGAATAAAATAAAACTAGAGCTTACAGAGCACTTGCTTAGGCAATTAATAGGAAGAATCAATGAAGGAAAAAATGGGTTATGTCATCTTACTAAAAAAAAGTCTTAATTAAAACAAGAAAAAAGAAAAAAGAAAAGCTTGTGTCTTTCAGAGACACAGGGAACTGGCTGCTAATGAGACAGAGACTGCTCCTGAAGGAGTATGCCTGCAGTCAGCTGGAAGGTCAGCTCCATGTTTCCTGGAAGACAGCCTAACCAAAGTCTAGTCCAGCTTGTCCACCAAGGACAGATGGTTTACACACCCATCACTCTGACAGAAGTTTGTCTAACCTCTACTTACTGATGCTGATGGTGGAGGCTCCACTGCTTGCTCCAGGCATTCTCCATGTGCTTTGCTCTCCCTGACACCTAAGTCTGAAACTTTCTTACTGAAATTTAAACCTATGACTATTTTCTTATATACTACAAAGAGGAACAAATTGTCTCCTTCCTCTGAAGACTGACATGGGAGAAGCTTGTTACAAGCGTTCAAGGAC
The DNA here is from genome assembly GCA_013398155.1 of Pedionomus torquatus. Taxonomy (NCBI): domain Eukaryota; kingdom Metazoa; phylum Chordata; class Aves; order Charadriiformes; family Pedionomidae; genus Pedionomus; species Pedionomus torquatus. Next base: position 552,666 of record VZRU01010605.1, read on the forward strand.
ACAACTGTCCTCTCTGTCACTGCTTAATCACCTGGTATTTCTTACAGAAGATATTTAGCATTTTCCAGACAGCAGCTAACATGCCTGCCTTGAATTACAGCACCCAAAGATCAGACATGACACAGCAAAGCTGAAGGAATAGTCCTTCACAATTTCATTCATTTTGCAGGCTGTTTTCAAAATAGCATTCAACCAATAAAGCACACACAATCTGTGACCTCCTCTAATAATTTTTTCTCCATGAAAGCACTACCGAGCCTATTGTTTCCTACTCTGTAGTTGGGCATTTATTACACCTGTTTGTTCAATAGGTATCTGCATCTATTGAATAAAGGTAGTTTTCAACTGTACCTTCAACTCAACAAAGCTATGTGATTCCTGTTCCTGTCCTCCAGCCTACCCACAGCTCCTCCTAAATACATCTCACAAGCAGCATGCCCTCACACTTACATTTCCAACTAGTTACTTCCATGTGACTATGAAACCTATTCTGAAGAGCCTCTGTGCTCATCACTTCCCATCAAAAGGTGTTCCTCACAGCACTCAAACTCATAGGCCATTAAACTTCATATATTCCTTTCTTAGCAGATGCCTGGAGAATTGAAATCTGTGACTCCAACCAGCTCACATGCTTTGGAGCTTTTGTTAGTTGCTAATAAAAAAGCAAGATCATCTGATCTTCTCCACACAGTATCAGAATGATGTTTCAGCCCTTTTCTTCCAGCACCAGAGTATTCAGAGAAGCCCAGAGAGGTCTACCTTTTGCCATGATCTTGAGACTTGTGAGCAAACACCTGTACACACATTCCTGACACAGAGGGTAATACCTTAATCATTATTTCCTTACACTTTCTTTATGGAAATTTGTCCCTCTCGTGGTCATTCCAGTTGCCCAAGTAACTCCTCAGATGTCCAGTTCTTACGCTTTTGTTTTTAATCACTGATGAGTATCAACAGCAGCTATCTGCCAAGAAAGCTGCACAAGAACACCGTAAGTAGGGCTGCACCCATCTACTCCTTGATGAGCTCTGTGAGGGCATCCCACTTCCTTCATCCTCTCAGCAAGCGCCCAGCCCTGCTTTGCCAGGCAGAGGTTAGGCAGTTTGGACACAACTGTTTCAGGTGCCCCTGACAAAAGTGGTGGGTGACCTTTCCATGAGCTTCAGCATCCTCCCACATTCCAGGAAGAACTGGCTGATTTGTGCAATAAGGAAGTAACAGGGCAAGAGAGAGGCAGGAGAGGGAAGGGCAGAAGGAAAAGGCCTCCTTCCTCCCTGATTTACAGTGGGAGAACAGGTTTGTTTAATTGCATTTTAATTTGCGAGAAACAGATTGCAATTTTGGGAGGCGCTCCATGGAGCCTCCTCCTGAAAGTGTCTGAGGAAGTCATTTTAAGGGTTAGGTAGCTTCAATGTCTGTGGACAGAGGAAGGAAAAAAAACATGAGTTAAGAACCAGAGAAAGTAAATTACAGAGAGCTGAGAAGGACAGAGACTCCTGCTTTGAAATGGAAATCAAAAAATTCCTCTGAAACTCGACCATATTTCATATCTCCAAAGACTGAGTGTTACTAAAAGTGGTTTTGGACAGAAGGATGCATCACACAACAACAGTTTTCAAACTGCACAGCATTAGACAGCCACCCTGCCCACACACTAGCTCCCTGCAAGCACCACCACCTCTTTTTTTTTTTTTACTTCTTCCCAAAATGTGTGAGTCGGAGCATTACTAGGACCTGCATGGCTGCTAGATACCCAGGCTGCTCTCCAGAGATCTGCAGAAAGAAGAGTGGGAAGCCCCTCAATCTGCTTTTCCTACAGCGTGCCTGGGTTTGGGGACTTCCCAGCTGACGGTGGCCTAACCCAACAAACGCACAGAGGAACAGCCAAATGACCAAGGAATTGAATATTATGTTTCTTTTCAGAGCATAAAGCTTGTTTTCATCTTAAGTCTTAGTTCTAGACATTAACTATAGCCTGGAAATATTACAGCACAGATTAGTCACATATTTCTGCCAGCAGCATCATGAACCCCATCAGCTGGCTTCTGCACAAAGATCATTTCCAAGGTCTATTTTGAGAGGCATGGAGCAGCAAGGCTTCTGGAAAATAAATGGGCTGAGTAACACAATACCATTTTCAGACAACTCGATTATTTTTATTTTTTTAAATCTGTTATAATAAGGCAACAACATAGGGAGAAGTGACTGTTTCCCCAACAGATAGTCCCAGGATTCAAGTCAAAGAGCCATTTTCTAAGGTAGTGCTAAATAAGGCTTCAGGTTAGCTATCATTGCAAATATGCCAGTCCCAGATAAATGTGCTCCTGGAAGGCAGAGGCCACTGTAAACAGGAAAGGATATGGTGCTCAAGTTGCAGCCATGAAGAGAGGCCAGCTGGGGGACACCTCAGCAGCTAGCCAGCCTCTGGGGACAAGAACCATAGATAAGATGTTCTCAGTTCACTTGCTGCCTCATTATTAGTTGCAATTAGTGCAGGCCATGCTGATGCCAGCTCCATTTCTGATGGGGAAACACACAAGGACACCAACACGTGGCCCAATGTCACCAAGCGCTGTTCAAGGAGATGGCCAGGATCTTTTACACTGCTGAACAAGTGTGGCTGCAGCCTTTGGCACCCCAGAAGCATCCCCCTCCCCAAGCATGGCTCAGCACAGTGCTGCTGGCACAGCTCAGCAGGTGTTTGCAAGGTTTAACACTTCAATCTGGGCCAGTTGATGTTCACCCTGCCACCTCACAAGCAGGGGTGACTTTGGCATCACAGCCACCCTGCCGTACATACTCCCTTCTTCTCTCTAGACCCCTGTTACAGTGTTTTGCTTATTCTGTCCTCTGCTTCATCTCCTACAACCTGATCCACAAGCCTCACGTTCATCAGGGAACAGGTTACTTGCTGCTAATGCCCCTGAGCTCTTCTCCATGCAAACATTTGGTCTTTGTGGCACAACTGAGGTGTCTGATGCTCTCCTGGAAAATACCGCATCACAATACTCTCCCTTTGCACAGAAAAATGAAACACTGAAGGCGATACACCTAATTAAGCTGTTTAGTATTAGTAAGCAGTTATAATTGTGTCAAGCTGAGGCAACTGCAAAGGGGATAACAACAACCTGGTATGCTGTCAGAGAACGACCATACAGCTCCATGTGTACCAGAAAAGCAGGTTCAGGGAACTCCATCAGCAGTAGTTATCTTCAAAAGGAAGGATTAAACACAATTCTTTTTAATATATATCTGGTAATAAATATTCAAATGTAGTAATAAGATAAAATAGCAATAAATTTGCAATGTTCCTATTGGCCCTATGCTAAAGTGGGCCAATGCTAAAGTATTCACATACCTTTAAACCTAGTTCAACAGCCTGGGAACTTTGGAGCCTTGGACCAACCTTGGAAAAATACGTTACAGGTGCTAACTACATTGAACTGATAAGAAGCCCTATAAAGCAGGAGCCTGAATAACCATTTTAAATAAAAATCTCATGGTTTAGACAATACTACCTGTACATTCTAGACCTCAGATATACTTGCCATAGCAGTCAATTATTATCTTTCATTGCCCAGGTGACCCATAAATATTCCCTTCAGAGTGTATACAGGAGGTAAAGTAAAATAATTGGTTGTCCAAATGAATTTTCCAGGGAGAACAGATATTTTCTGGCTCCTCACCCATTAAACCTACCCCTGTTCTTCAGAGACCCAAAGGAGAAAAATGACAGCAGATGAGCTTTTATTATTCTGGTTGATATCTGAACTAATGGCCTAAGACATTCAGCAGAATTATAAAACAGTAAATGGCTCACCTCCAAGTACTGGAATTAATCCTAGGATCCTGACAGCTCCTTGTTATGAGGTCCAGTAGACTCCAAAAAGATGATTCAGGCTGTGAGCAAGGAGGGCTGAGTCACCAAGCACCTAGGCATCAGCATAATGACAACACAGTCCCTTGCATCACCCCCTGCACCACAACCTACCCTGCCAGCAGCAGGACCCTCAGCAGCAGGCACCACACAGCCACCCAGGATACGTATTACAATCAGTGAGTGAAGTTTCACAAGCTTTTATTAGCATCCAGTGCTTCTGCAGGAAGACCTAGAGGATGACTAGACATTAGTAACAGCATGGGCCTAGTTTTGCTGCCTGTTCTCCAGAGAGGACACTGGTCTTCTCACTGAGGAGGAGGAAACCCACCACTAGGAGATCTACACAGGGTGGCTACACATTATTTGAATTTCGCATGTGACTGTGCTGTAGTCTTTCAAAGCACCATCATTCACAGGGCTGGCCAAAGGCACCCAATGAATCTATTTCATTTATACATACTAACCATGTCCCTTACCAGCTGTTTTCCATGGGAACCTTAAAAGTTGGACACGTGCAAGACAGGCAAGCTCCCTCAGCCACCACGCTGGGTAGGGGAGAGCTAGACATGAAGTAGCAAAGCCAAGGGAATAATGCTGAGGAACGTGAGCCTCCTGCTCAGCCCATCGAAATAAGAGACTGGATCTCATGTTTCTCCAGCTGCAGCTCCCTCCAAACTGAGGAGCTTCCAAAAGTTCAGCTATATTTTCTAGGAGGACAAAGCCCCAGCACCTGAGGCAGAAATGCCTTGCTGCCAGCTCTCTTAACAGGTCTTATCAGCTTTCCTTACAAGGGTTTGTCTCATCTGCTGAACCTGCCTCAGCTACTCTTGATTTACTGCTGCAAGGAAAAGGGAACAAGATGAAACCAAGTAATCCAGTAATACAATTTTAAAAGGAAAAGCAAGACTGAGGTTGCTCAATCTCAACTCAAATCTACTCAAGGGAATAACACAGAAGAGAGACTTTAACTCAAGCTCTAGAGCGAGGATACTTCAAGTTACCACACATCCCATCACAACAAAAGCAGTGCTGCCATCTGTGTCTTGCCAGTAACTAACTACATTTTGGGGAATTATAATACATCTGAGATGGATATGCAGTTTTTACCTACCTTTTCCCTTTCTGTCACCATCACTTGGCTGTTATACTGGCTATAGGTCTCCTCACTTGAGGGCATGAGCAAGAACTATACAATCACTAAATGTGATCAGGCAGTTTGTAAACATTACTCCAGTTTGGAGCAGTTCTGACAGTTAAGGTATAACTACAGAGTAAATACAAACTGTACTCTTTCAAAGGCAGAAAGATAGATCTCAACAGCTGATAAAGCATCTGGGAAAAGGAAGAGTAGAGAAAAACAAATCTCTGCAGAGAACTTTGAATATGAGATTATTTTCTTCTTTTTCTCTTTAATGCAGGCTATCAGTTTTGGGAGGTTACAGATAAGTAGAGCTCTACTTTTTCAACATATGTGACATTTATTTAGCCACTTACTAAAACACTGGATGAGTCTCCAGAAAGTCTGTTTAAGCATGCAACTCAAGGACTTCATAAAGAGTATCAGGAAAAGATATCTTTCCAAGAAGTTTCAGAAAGAATTTCCCTGTGAAAGAAACTTATACTACAAAGGAAGACAGAAAACAAAGAAGCATTAGCTAGAAACTAGAAACAAAATAATTACAAGAAGTTACTGTCTTGTCTTCCTTAGTAATAAAACCCAACAGTTCTTTCACTAAAAGCCCATGGGTTTGATATCAAGTCTGGGCCAGGGCATAAATCCAGCCAGTGTGATGGACTAGCACCATTTTGTATCATCCTCGGGTACCTGAGTTTTCACCTGAAATATTAAAAAGTGTTTCTAACTAATCTGGTAACCAAGGGAACATCAAGAACATGGGCTAGGCAACTGATTCAATACTTAAGAAACATATGCAGCCCTTGCTGTCACATCTAAGCATTTAATTCCTTGTCTCACCATCTCAGGGCAGCTAGGACTGAATTACGAAGACTCAGAAATACAGCCACTCATTGTACTGCTGACCATGTAAGGAGACCTTGCTGACTTTAAAATAAAAAAATAAAAAAAGAAAAGAAAAAAGGAAAAAAAAGGTGATCAAATAAACCACATATAATCTGCAGGTTACACATGAAAGAAGACACTGATACATCATGAGTAGCACTACTGGCAACAAATGCATGGAGGTAGTTAAAGGCCTTCTGCTCCCAGATCATGAGCTGTCCTGTCTCATTACCTTTCTGAGGGATTCTCCCTTCTCTCCACTGAGTATGGCATCCTTTCCTGCCAGGGGTGTCCATCCCTTCACAACCTACTACCAGATGCTAGCCCTCAGCTCCCTTTCCCCAGAGGGCCTCCAGCTGGGCCACCTTGGCACACAGTCCAGCCCATATCAGATGCAGGGGCTTGAGAGATAACACAGAAGAAAGAGGAGCATCCTGGGGAGATGGTAGCCCCAGCATCTGGCAAACTGTTCTCATCTTCTTCACTCAGGCACCCAGTTATATACTCTGTTTTCACAGATATAACCTACCAATCAATCAAGAACTTACACAGGAGAACCTGAAAGCTTTAAAGACTACTGCACTGTGAGAGTAAAGACAAAGTAACGCAACCTCACAGAAACCTTCTATCCTGATAATACAGACTTTAAAAGCTCCAAGCTTCAGAAAGGGATGCCCAAGCAGAGCCATCCAAGGTGATAAGGAGTGAAATTCAGGGACAGTTCTTAAGCACCTTTCTGCAAGTGCCTACAGCCAAGTACAAGAAACCACCACTGTCCATAGACAGTTTATGGTCAAAGACTTTGCTACATTCACTTTTTTGCAGATGTATCAGGGCAACTCCAGTTCATTTCACAACAGAGCAGTGGGTATGTTTTTTGGCATAAGGAAAATCCAAATTCAATTTGTGTATCTCCTGGCAGGTTACAGAAGACCCTCTTTGAATAAATGGATTTTCACAGGAGCAGAGAGTCTTTATAATTCCAGCACTTCACTGAAACATTGGTCAAGCCGTTACTCCCATTTCCATTTTCTTTGGATTTGAACCCAGCTTTCACTTTTCAGAAGTCAGCATCCTAATTATGTGGAAACAAACTCTTCTGCTTCTATCTCCAGGTCTCAGAAGTCTTAACCCAGGACGTCTCCACTCTTCAGGTAAAGGCAGTTGTTTCTTACTTTGTGAAACCCAAAACAATTGCTCCAAGTGAAGTGAATGGCTCCATTCATGGAGCACTAACTTGTATAGGATTTTAACATCAGTACTGTTATCTTAGTCATGTCTCTGTTCAAAAACAAGTAGTGAAAACAAATATTTTAATTAATTATCCACATAATTCACTGAAAATAGTTTACTGTAGTTGAGACTGAACAACTACCCCAATTTTTCTTATCTTCTAACTGAGAAAGAGTCAAACAGCGGCCAATGAAGAATTTCAGATGCTTGAAATAGGAAACCAAGCACTAAATGCAGAAGAGGAAAGGGTAAAATAGCAGTCGAGAGGAGTGGCAGAGTTGTGGCATTCACAGCTGGCCCGTATTTATTTGCAGGTAGAGTTTGGAAGACCATCGTCACACCTCCTCTCCAACAGGCACCACAAAGTGATCTGCTAATGAATTCAAGTCATTACAGTAAAAGAAAAAGCAGGTCATCCAACCTGTACACATGGGTTGCGTCATGCCCTTCCCCGTTCCTGTCAGATACACAACTGCATTACACACCGTGCCACGAAACGCCGGGACCTGCTTGGCCCGAGGGAAGTGCGGGGAGCGCAGCCGATCCCCGCGGGAGCCCCCGCTGCAACGAACGGCCGCGAACCCTCAGAACTGCGGGCACCGCTCCGAGCCCGGCCCGAGCCCCCTGCGAAACCAGCCCGGAGCCCTGGGTCGGCGGAGCATCCCAGCTACTGCCCTCTACCCCGGGCGGGCAGGGACCCGCGGGGGAAGGCACCCAGCCGCTGCCCACGGGAAAACGTGCGACCCCGGGCCGGGCTGGGGGCGCTGCGGACAGACCCCATTATCCCATTTCGGGGCGCCCGCGATGGAGGAAGGGGAGGGGGAGGTAAACGGAGAACCGCAGAAACGCCTCCCCGGTGTGGCCGGGATGCGGCCCCGCACAGCGCTCCGCGGCACTGGCGTCTCCTCACAGCCCAGCCCCTCCATCCCTCCTCCCGGTCCCTCTCCCGGGCAGGCGGCGGGATGGCGGGGGTCCCCCGGGGAGCCCCTGCGCGCAGGGTCGCGGGGCGGGGGGAGCGCTCTGCTGAGTCACGGCCGGGCCCGGCCGCCCCCCGCGACACTCACCTGCGGGCC
>VZRU01010605.1:560960-580216 GCA_013398155.1 Pedionomus torquatus
CGCACAGGTGCAGCGCGCCGCCCGGGAGCGCCCCCTACAGGCCGGGCTGGGAGATACCCCCCCGGCGGCAGTAGGAAACTCGGCCCGTTCCTCTTTTATTTGTCCTTTTACCTCCCATGGAGACTCTGATAAAAAAGTGGATGTGCCCTGGCTTTAGATAAGCACTGCCCGCCTGCTTAACCACCCTGATGCTCACCAGGGGCTTTGAGATTTTCCCAGAAAACAGTCATAGAATGGTTAGAGTTGGAAGGGACCTTCAAGATCATCAAGTTCCAAACCCCTGCCCCGGGCAGGGACACCTCCCACTAGACCAGGTTGCTCAAAGCCCCATCCAGCCTGGCCTTGAACACTTCTAGGGATGGGGCATCCACAGCTTCTCTGGGCAACCTGTTCCCACATCTCACCACTTTCACTATAATTAATTTCTTCCTAATATCTAATCTAAACTTCCCCTCTTTCAGTTTGAAACTATTACCGCCCATCCTATTCCTGTACTGCCTGATAAAGAGTCCTTCCCAATCTCTCCTGTAGCCCTCTTTATATACTGGAAGGGGCTACGAGGTCTTCTGAGAGCCTTCTCCAGGCTGAACAACCCCAACTTGCTTAGCTGGTCTTTGTAAGAGAGGTTCTCCAACCCTCTGATCATCTTTGTGGCCTCCTCTGGACTTGCTCCAAGAAGTCCATGTCCTTCTTATGTTGGGGGCCCCAGAGCTAGACACAGGACTCCAGGTGGGGACTCACCAAGGCAGAGCAGAGGGGCAGAATCAGCTCCCTCGATCAGCTGGCCATGCTGCTTTTGATGCAGCCCAGGACGCGGTTGGTTTTCTGGGCTGTGAGCTCACATTGCCAGCTCATGTTGAGCTTCTCATCAACCAACATCCCCAAGTCTTTCTCCTCAGGACTGCTCTCAATCCAATGGCTGCCATGAAACAGGTGTGGAAGGCCACCAGGGGTAGCCCGTTTCTCCTCACTGCACAAGCACTCCTACCTCTGTTCCTCCGGGCATCTTCTCCTATTGATCCCCCTCTCAGGCATGAAATGTACCCTGGGCTGGCTCCCGTTTCATCTTGGAGCCAACATCTATTTTTGCCCCTGAATATATTTACATTTCTATATTGTATAGATAGACATGTGTGCAGACACGTATAAACACATACGTCTGAGTGTTTTCTCCCTTAAATACAGCTATGGACTTTTCCATAGAAAGGGAGAAGTTTTCACTTGGAAGATACCCCTCAAGCTCTGGGGCTGTAAAACTTGCCCTGGACGAAACATGAAGGACCCTAGTTTTGTTGGTGTGTCTGATTTTTTAGAACAGTCCATTTCTATGTCCAGAAACATATTTTGTACAAAGATTGAAAAATCATCATTTACTCAATGCAGGCTCATGGCAAATGTGTTACTTTTTTTTCCCTCTCTCATATACCCCAAATTACCCAGGATTGCATCCAGATTTTTTTTTTATTTTTATAGAGCCACTGAAAACCAAAACCATGCTCCTTTGTTTTTTAGAAAGTCAGTTTGTCCCTGTGCCATTGCTTGTGCCAACCGTGGGAGATGCTTGCACAGCCTCTATGAGCACCAGGGCTCTCAAGGTGACAGGGCCATCTCCTCACTCAACCTCTGCAAGTGCCAGTGCTCTTGAGGTGGCAGGGTCATCTCCTTGCCCAGCCAAAGCTGGGGCCAGCCCAGCTTCACAGAGTGGAGTGGGCAGGGTGGCCTCCACAAGGAACTACAGGGACAGGTCTCCTTCACTCCCGCCCTGGCTCTAGGGCGAACTCCCTAGTTCCCATCTAATTGTTTTGTGTGATTCATTTTTTTTTTAATCTTCTCAAAATGTAATCTTCTATCACTCGAGATTTGCCCAACCGCAGCTCCAGGTGACATCATGTTTCAAGTGCTTTCCTCACAGTGTGATGACAGACCTGCAGCTTGTTTGTTGGCAGAACCAGTTCATGCAGGCTGAGGAGGGAGGCTGCTCACTGCAGCTTGGTTATATGTTTATATTGTTTACTTGCAGCAATTAGTCACTATTTGCTTCTGATTTGTTTGGGTTTTTTTTAATGGTGGCATAATTTATTAAGGGCACTCATAAGTATCTGGGAAGTTTTTCTGTTCTTTTTCCTGTTTCTGGAATGTGATACATCCACAAAGTGTAGAATTTCAATTAAAAATTGCATTTATATTGCTTAATTCCTTCTCCATAGACTGACTTCAGTAGAGCTGGACAAGTTCAGTCCATAGATCCTTCACAGTTATTTTGACGGTATTATGCAAAGAGCCTTTAAAATTATTACATTCTTATTTTATCCACCTATATGATGATACAAGAGGTACAAGAGGTTTTAGCACATTAATTTGAAGAGTAAAATTGCAGCCCTGCTGGTGCAGCAGTGAGTTTTGCCGCAGATGCCAGTGAGATAGGATCTCATCCAGAGACACAGCGTAAGGCTGGAAAGCAGGAATGAAAGTGCATGACTGGGGCCAGTACTCCATAGGTATTTTAAAACATCTCTTTGTCAACCACAAGTCAGTATTTATCTGATCTGCCTACATACTTGTGTCTCCCCATTGTCATTATAATGCTTCCCAAGTATTAAAATAGACCTCAATTCATGGCCAGCTTCTACCTAATTCTTCTTCAGGCAGACGCTTAGGTTAGTGGGAGTGTGCCCAGTGAGGATGTCAGCATCCCACTGGTAAGAATGTAGAGTGACTGAGATTTGTACTACAGTCTTACTCTAAACCTAATAGACTCCCCCCAAAATTTTTTTAAAGGCAGTGGTGGGTAGGATTTCTACTCATTGTTAATTTTAATGTGCCTTATCCACTTCTCTGAGCACTCCAGCTCTTGCTCTGTCTTTACACACTAAGGCTTCTGAGAAAGCCAAAGAGGGTGTGGGGCAAATCTACTTTTAAAACTTTACCATTTTCTTGACATTAGCTTAATACAGCTGTGGCTTTAGATTGCATTAGTAGATTATTTTAGCAGGGGCATTCACAGAGAACAACTGTGGGGGGTTTTAACCCCAAACTTCCTTATGCTAGCTTGAGAAGCAAAGTATTAGACAAAACCAGGCCTGAGAGATCTTCCTACTGCTGCGTGGAATGGGGAACACCAGACCAGCAGCCCTCTTGCCATGCAGGGTGATCGGCTTGCAGATACAGACCACCAGGGAATGGGAGGAAAAGCAAGGCCACAACTGCAGCATCACTGAAAATAAATGCAGCCTGGGTTTGGAGCATGAAGGGACAGATCTGAAGGGGCTTCAAGCATCCCTTTGGTCAAGACCGCAGAGACCTCTGTCTCTGCAAAATCAGGACACTGCCTGACATTTTTAGCTTAGAAAGGAGGTGGCCATAACTAGGTTGGAGGGGAGGGACGCCTGGAGAGGCCAGACATCTAACACTCCTTGAATCAGCATGAACAGCTCTAAGTTGTACATAAACTGATGATGGAAGTCTGTAACCCCTATTTGCTAAGGAAGGTGAAAGGATTTGTGAAAGTTATGTCCCTAATATAAACTCATTTCTGAAATGAAAGAAATATTTCAGATTTGGTTTAGGACACAAGGAAACTCACTGATGGCTTTTGGACATTTTCCTAGGAATATAATGATCATTCTGATCAATCTGTTCTACTACCTCCCCTCAACCAATTTTTGAACCATCTGACAAGCACAAAACACATTCATCACGGGAGCAGAGGTTTCCCCACACTTGCACTCTTGTGTTTTTAGGGAGAAATGGCCATGGAGTAGCAGAGAGAGACAGACTTGGGCTGCCCGATTGCCTCACACAAGACAGACTTATTTCCAGACATGCTGCTGGCAATGCCACCTCTTGCCGGCCTGGTACCTAACAGATACAGGCACTGCTGAAGGATATAGCAGCGTGGTTTTGAGGAACCAGGAAGAGGGAAATAGAGAGATTTCCAGGATGGAATATAGGATAGTAGGAAGGATCATGGCAAAGAGGATGGAGGAGTCGAGGAGAGAACTGAGGGCAGAAGACTGACTATTGCAATGGAAAGTGCCTAGTAATGTGGAATAAAAATCTGTACGAAGCTTGTTTTATCATTTGCACTGCCCCTGGAACAACCTGTTTATTCTTGCTCAAAGCAAGAGTATGAATCATTCCTCTTCTATTCCTGATATAGAACGATCCTCTAAGCACCTTTTCCTGAGACCTACCTCATAGTATCTCTGATGGCCAAGAAAAATACTCAGAATTTGGCTCCTTGAAAAATTTGCATTAGAAAAAGAATCACAAAATAAAACAAAAAAAATTTCAAGAACTGGCCCATGCTTTGCATGCTCCACACAGATTTTCTGACATTTAGAAAGGTTGTTTTCTGTAAAACCTGTGCTTCTGTGGAAGCAACATCCCTGCAAAGGACTAAGTAAGTAGCATCCTGAGAGTGTTTACAAGAAGCTATTTATAGACTGTCCAGCTGCAAAGAATGTTTTTGAAGCTTTAACTAGCCAAACTACCTCATCTAGGGCCAAAATAGCTAGTCAGCATTCAGCTACGTTTTCACAAGGGAAGAAAATCACCTCTGGGCTGACGATAAGTGTGAAAGATGAGAATACAAAGGATAACTTTTGAGAAAGCTGAAAATAGTGCCTTGCACTGAAAGCATTTCCTTAGCAACCACAGGTGTCACTGTCATGACAGTGGATAATTTTGCCTCCAGCATCAACAAAGCTAAGAGCAAAGTACAAATTCCATGACTGGGGGCGGATAATGATGCTAGGAGAACACAGCTCAGTTTTCTGATGCCAGCGTGAGTTCGCAATCTTGACAGCCAAACAAGTCTTGTTTTGACTTGTAAGCTGAGGGAATGGGTCTGGAGAAGCAAATGCCAGTGTAACTTCTACAGTCGCTCTGCAGACAACAACCACGTTTCCCTGCGGAGGATCATACTTAGAATTACTTCAGCTAACAGCCCTCTCAGGCGGTAGCAGGTTATTAGTTATACACACAAATGTCAGAACTGTGTTTTTCCAAACAAAAAACCACAGAGACGACATGGACAAACTGAAGCCTCCACTGAAACCACTGCAGAACAGGCACAGAGCCACTGCATTACGAGATGTCTCTTGTACCAGGGGAAAAGGACTTAGAATCATAGAATCGTCTGCGTTGGAAGGGACCTTTAAGATCATTGAATCCAACCATTAACTTAACAGTGCCGAAACCAGCACTAACTAAACCATGTCCCTCAGCACCACATCTACCTGTTTTCTAAATATCTCCAGGGATGGTGATTCAACTACTTCCCTGGGCAGCCTGTTCCAATGTTTGATAATCCTTTCGGTGAAGAAATTTTTCATAATATCCATCCTAAACCTCCCCTGGTGCAACTTGAAGCCATTTCCTCTCATCCTGTTGCTTGTTACTTGGGAGAAGAGACCAACCCCTACCTCTCTACAACATCCTTTCAGGCAGTTGTAGAGAGCGATAGGGTTCCCCCTCAGCCTTCTTTTCTCCAGGCTAAATTTACTAGTATCTTAAATCCCACTAGAGGTGATGAAGATTTAACAAGGTAGAGCTATAAACACCAGCACGCTGTCATCTGAGGAGCGTGACAGTGGGACGGGGGCTGTGCAGAGGGAGGGCTGGGGACTCAGCTTACGGTTTGGTGTGACCCCGCTTCTTCACTACTTGAACACACTTATGGCTAGAAGCAGAAACTCTTTGGCAGTTGCAGTGAAGACCGAAATGTCGTCAATTCATCAGTATCAAGGCACATTGTATTTAAAAAAGGTTTTGGACACATTTTCTGTCCAAGCTTCATCCCGTATGTCTTTATTATCCTCAGTTATTTTCTCACCATACTTAAAGACACACTCTTATGTACATCTTCATTCTCTATGTTTTGGTGACTTGCATTTTTCACCGTTTATATTGCAAAAAAACCTATTAAAATTTGTACGATTTTAATACCAAAGGTTCTGAGTACTCTTTTTATAATACTTCTGCATTTTTTAATTTAGTTGACATGTTACTGAACACGCTATTTTGATCTGAAACTTTTGTACTGAGACTGATTTTCAGACCCAGCCACACATTAACCTCATAGGGAACAAAATGGAGCTTTCTCAGCTTGGCTGGAAGAACTGAAGATTTTGAAGTAAGGTGAAGAGATGGAAGAGTTCTGTAGAAGACACTCTTATAAACCAACGCGCTAGAGACTACGGTTTTCACAGCACCTGAATCTTTTGCTTTTAATTTAATGCATATCAAAGTTCAAATAAAATTGATTCTGAAGAAATTTTCTTACAAAAATATCTTTTGCAACACAGGTCAATAGAGAAAGAATCACAACCTTTCACCAGGCTTTGCTCCGCAGCAGTAGCAATGGTTTTGTGTCTGCAGCGTAAAGCCATGGACAGGTACAATTCTCACTAAATCTCTCCCAGATTTCATCTCCATTTGAGACGTAACAACAAAAACCAGCTTGACTTTGCGAAAAAGGACTCCACACAGCTGGACCAGGTCTCAAGCCTGCATACTTCGTATGCTTTTTCTGACTACAAGAAAATGTTTTCTACGCAAATACCTTCATTGGTTTAACTGAGCAGTACGGCAAGATTGGAATGTGTTTCTGGAACACCTCTGCAGCCTTCAACGCACTGAGAGCATCACTGATTGTCTTTGCACAGATGGTCTTAAAAATGTAAAGCTCCAGCACACAGCATGTGCTAAATATACATCAGTCCTTTAGGGTCCACACTGCTCAAGTCCCATAACTTTAGTCATGGGAAGAAATGGAATTGTAGACCCACATCCTTATAATTCTCACATAATTTTATTATAAAATCCTTATTATAAATATGGTCATATCTTCAGTTTTAGAGAATGTAAGTACAAGAGCAAAGTGAATTTTAGAACTTGGATAGATGAAAAGCATTTCCAAAAACTGCAAGAAAGAAAATGTGCTGAAGCTGCGGCTGCTGTCTTGGGTAGGAATAATTAACTTTTCTGTTTGCAGTGTAAGTAACTAGATAATGCTATGTAATTGCTTATGATTTGCATTGCTTGAAATGGTATTGCTAATTTCCAGCAATGATTAGCATGTCATTTAAATAATTATTCTGCACCATATCATTTGGACACTTCAATTGCATGCACATCTACTGTGAAATTCCTAGAGGTGTTCTCAACATTTCAAGTTATTTGCAGGCTGTACCATACCTTGGCTGTTTCAGCGTCTTGGGAAACAGCAGCAGAAGAAAAGTTAATAACGCTGTGTTTAAATAACAAACTTAACCCCTAAGAAAGTTTAAAAGCTTGACTATGGTAAGAGTCGACCCTTCTGATTTTATTTACAATTCTGTGTCTTAGCTCTCTGGGAAAAAAAAAAAAAAAAAAAAATCTGATTATCCCAACAGCGGTTTAGGTCTAAAATGGTGAAAATTTGTCTTTTTTTGGGGTTGAGTTCTGCCTTGATGCACTTGAAAAGACAGAAAGGCTTTCTAGCATTTTTCAAGGTTGCACTATGCTGCTGCCTGGTGTGTCTCTGCCTGTAGCAAGCAGTGCCTGGGCTGAAGGGGTGACACAGCCACAAGGGAATTTGGCACTCAGGTTGATAGTACACCTTTACTACAGAGATGAGGTCACTGCTAGAAGGGCTCAGCTGAACAAACATCCTTTCTGTTCGCTTGTTTTACTCCTGGCATGCTATCTTGAATAAATTCTCATTCTGCATGTGGAAGAACAGTGATGACAGCTCCTGAGTAATCAGTATCGAATACAGCATAATACCCTGCTTTTTACAACTCCCTTGTCTTTCAAGCAAGCTATTATTCTAGAAGGTTTGGGTTTGCTCTGAGCCCATAGGTGCAGAAGGAAACCTGAACATGGTGTGTTGTCTTTAAGCAGCCAACTGCTAATGGGCAGCTCACACCCAGCCTAGACAAAACTGAGCAAAGACTGCAGGAGAGGAGCTGATGACTGTAATCACATACGTCTCCTGCAGGAAAAGTCATTGATACTCACTAATGGTGGGGAGCAGTGCTTTATCTTGCCCTGGCAGAGACCACTTCCAAAGGTCCTTTGTGCACTGGACGTTTTTCCATGGTTGTTCAGCCTCTTCAGAGCTGAGGACGGGTTTGAACGCCAGGTATCTCTCCATCCTGGCCCTTCACAGCTTTTCCTTCGTGGCACCTGCCATCACTTTCAGAGCTGCAGTACTGCGTTTTGTAAATGTCTGTTGCTGTGGCATGAGTCACTGCTGTCAACCACTTGTTAGGAATGCAACCGACTGAAGAGTGTTTCTTTCTCTCCTCTGAACTGTTTATTTGCAGCACAGAGCTGGGCATTGCCAGTGCAGGTTAACCTGGGCATCAGAAACAGTTCTGTACCCACAGAGATTCAGCCAACTCAGAGCATCCTGAGAAGGGCAACAGCAGCCTTTGCTGGCAGCTGCTCACTTGTTAAGTATTTTTTTTCAGGTAGTTTATGAACTTCAACAAAAAGTCTGTTTGGGAGTTAACAGTCCAGAGAAGGCAGAGTGGGAGTGGAAAATGAGCAATGAAATGCACTGAGAGCAGTTCAATAGATTTATATTATCTTTAGTTCACAGATTGACTTTGTTTGCATGAACTCTGGGTAACTAACGCATTTTAAACCACTAAAAAATATATGCTCAGTCAATTCATTCAACTATGAAGAGCTCTGAAATTCTCCACTTTTCATTCTACTGATGATTCCACCCACATTACAGATGTCATCCTAAACCCATAAATAGCTCTTGGGTTTTTGCTTTATTTCTACTATTTACATGACAAATCTTAATGTCATCGATACTATTTTAAAGACAGCATAAAATCCCACACCCATATGTCAATGTTTTAACATTGATTGACTGGCAGTAAACCAAGAAGGATATATATGTACATTTTTTATGGTACAGAAGACAGAAGTAATCATTAGGAGGTCTGACAGCATTTGCCTTAATTCATTAGAAATGATACAAGTCATCCACTTCGAACACTGGAAGCTATGAAATTAACTGTACAGAGCAGTAAGAAAAAAACTTTTGTATTGGGAATTTGTGTGGGAATTTGCTGTGATTCTAGCAATTAATGCTCAGCTACTGATAAAGCAAGGGTACCACTCTTCTTACATAGGAGTAAGTGAAGTTGAGATCACTATTTCTTTCAGGTGTGTTCCAGAGTATTTCCATGAGCCCTTAGCTGTCCTGCCCTGGCTTTCTGAAGAAGTTTGTAATCCCTTAAAAATGTGACCATCTTCAGACTGGGGCCAGGAAGGAAGGAAAAGGGATCCATAAGGAAGACAGAAATAAAGGGCTACCCTGCACTTACAGACATCTTGTGGGGACATCACTGAATTCAGACACAGGCAAGCTGAGGAGATGGCTTGCGTGGGTGGTTCACTCATCCCTCTTCAGAATGCAGTCATCATTGATCCTTCACCTCTAATAACTCATCATAGGCACAATTTTTCACTATGCTTCACTCTCAGAGCAAACATTTTGCTGTTGAAATGAATTTAAATATCTCCAAATGGCAGGCATTTTCAGTATTTTTTCCAGCAGAGAAACATGGCCATACTCTGTCATCGCCCTTTAAAGCAAACCCAACTGTCTGTGCAACTATTTTAATAATCCTTACTTTTAACTATTTTAGCAAAAATATTTCCTCTGCATCAAATTGACTATCAGATGTCATCCAAGAGGTGACTCATCACACCTGACCAGAGCTGCTACACCCTGTGACTGGGAGGGTCGACATTATGGCAGCATCTCCAGGGCTACAGCCTGACCCATGGCACAGACACTGTGCAAATCAACAAGGCTTGAGACATCCATTGATTGTTTTAGAGAGGACAACCATGTCCACCCTATTATCTCTGGTTTTGTGCTCATTTGGGGAATGTGCATTCTTTTGAAAGACAATGGCAGCACCTACAGATCTGTTAACTGTGATTGTTGATGTCCACTGTGGATCATCCATCAGTCTGGGTTTTGTGCTCATTTGGGGAATACACATTCATTTCAAAGAAAATGGTAGCACCCACAGATCTATTAACTATGATTGTTGACCATCCACCGTGTTGACCATCCATCTGGCTGGCAGGTTTCCTGGCAACAGCTGAAGAGAAAATAATTTTTAACTCCCTTTCTTAGCAGTTATGTGTGCAAGAGCTGAGAGGAGCTGCATTCCTTGGGTGCTTTCTTGCATTAGTGCCCACAAATGTGAACCACAACTACAACTTGGTGTCCATGCTTCTAGTGGAATTCATGTAGAAGCTCTGGATGAGCTTCTGAAATTTTATTTGAAGCCTCAGGCAGTTAAAGAGACAAGGCTATAGAAATAAATAAACAAAAATATTGATTTAAATACATTGGGTAAAAATATTTCTCTAAAGGCTTTTGAGGGTAGAAGTGTTTCCAGAGACCTGAAGTGGCCCAAAGAAAATTTCTCCCAAATATGGTATTTTTCTCTATGCAAAATACAGTCAGTATAGATCACATCTCTCAAAATGAGATATATGATGATTTCTATCATGAAGAATGAATCGCCTCTTCTGCTATTGATAAAATCATCCAAAGGTCGCTTTTAAAGTAACTGCCAAACCAAGCTTGTTTTTCACTGATTTTATGATCTGCATATGAAAGACTTGATCTGGAATGGGACCTCAGGCTGGCTTCTGATTATACTCCCTCAGGTCTAAAAGTGGAAAAATTATGCATGCAGGGCCTGATTCTGGACTTGCTAAGGAAGGTACAAGTAGGGCAACTGCAATGAACCCAGTGGAATTCTTCCAAATTGGCATTCACTAGTGGGAGCACAAATTTAGTCCACATTTTTTGTGGGGAAAATAATTCTGAAAAAAAAAAAAAAAAAGTCAGTTGAATCCATTTACAATTACTCTTACTCATAAAATTCAGGAACCATATACTCTTCAATTAAAGTAATTTAGATTTCAAATTAGGATGAAGGAATCTCTTTCTGGACTCAGCTAGAACTGCATTTTTAGTTAATTGGAGAGTTTTCTCTCCAAATGTGACATCCTGACTTCTCACCCCCATCAGAAAGACATCCCAGTTGTTAGCTGTTCTTGTTCCAAAATATTTAATATCTAATCAACCCATTAGAAACAAGCTTCTCATCTTCCTTTCCAATATTATGAAAATGAGTGGGCCAGCAGAACAGACCATACAGCAGGAGTATGCCAAGTAACAAATCAGATATCCCTTTCCTTCTAGAGTTACAGTCACCCTTGGCGGGGCGAATTTAGAAGTTGGCAGCATCCCTTTTGGCAGTCTCCATCCCCTTGTAACACTGGAGATCGGCTCACTGTGTCTGAGTGGTTTGGCTTGTTCAGCAGAGTCAATTAGACCGCTATTGTATCCCCTCTGAGCCACCTCTTCCAGAGGTTGTGGAGTCCTGCTCTGTTGGGTTTCTTTTGCAAGGAAGCTCTTCCAAACCCCTGGTCCTTCTTGCTCTTCCCTGAACATTCCTTTCTAGTTTGTCTTCCTGGAGAAGAGGCACCAGAAGCTCACACAGTGCTTGCTATGTGATGGGTACAGTGGCAAAATGATGTTTTAATTGTTCCTAATTTATCCCTAACACTTGGGTTGTTTTTTCTGCCTGATACCTCTTTTGAAATTTGAGCGATCTGCTTTAGTGGAAGGTGTCCCTGCCCATGGCAAGGGGGTTGGAACTCGATGATCTTGAAGGTCCCTTCCAACTCTAACTATTCTATGATTCTAAAAGCAGAGGTTGGGCATGTCAAGGGTTACAGAGATCCAGGTAAGGAATACAGAGGCTTCCAAGAGGTAGAGCAGGGGGTGGTGAGGGTGGCATGCAGCCCTACCATTCTGCAGGCAACCCAGTTTCTCAGGTGAAGCTTATGAAGTTTCTTCTCCCCAGCACAGGCACTTCTTGAGCACAAAGCTGAAATACTTCTACAACAGAAAATACTATTTGAAACTAACCTTGAGCCCAAAGAAATTGATAGAAATGGTCTCTTAAGTTTCAGCTAGGTATAGGTCAGGTTTTAGGTTCATGTCAAGTGCTTTTTAAATTTGTTATTTCTTGCGAGAAGATAATAGAATCATAGAATGGTTACAGTTGGAAGGGATCTTGAAGATCATCGAGTTCCAACCCCCCTGCCATGGACAGGGACACCTCCCACTAGGGCAGGTTGCTCAAAGCCCCATCTAACCTGGCCTTAAACACCTCCAGGGATGGGGCATCCACAACTCCCCTGGGCAACTTGTTCCAGTGCCTTACCATCCTCACAGAAGAATTTCTTCCTAATATCCAATCTAAATCTCCTCTCTTCCAGTTTAAAACCATTACCCCTTGTCCTATCACTACGCTTCCTGACAAAGAGTCCCTCTCTTGCTCTCCTGTAGGCTCCCTTCAGATACTGGAAGGCTGCTACAAGGTCTCCCCGGAGGCCTTCTCCAGGTTGAATAGCCCCAGCTCTCTCAGCCTGTCCTCATAGGGCAGGTGCTCCATCCCTCTAATCACCTTGATGGTCCTCCGCTGGACCTGTTCCAACAGTTCTATGTCCTTTCTAAATTGAGGACTCCAGAGCTGGACACAGTACTCCAGGGGGGGTCTCACAAGTGCAGAGTAGAGGGGGAGAATCACCTCCCATGACCTGCTGTTCATGCTTCTTTTGATGCAGCCCAGGATACGGTTGGTCTTCTGGGCTGCCAGCACACACTGCTGGCTCATGTTAAGCTTCTCATCCATGAGCACTCCCAAGTCCTTCTCCTCAAGGCTGCTCTCCAGCCATTCTCTGCCCAACCTGTATTTGTGCCTGGGATTGCCACGTCCCAGGTGTAGGACCCTGCACTTGGCTTGGTTGAACTTCATGCCATTTGCATTAGCCCACCTCTCAAGCCTGTCCAGGTCCCTGTGGATGGCATCCCTTCCCTCCAGCCTGTCAACCTCACCACCAAGCTTGGTGTCATCAGCAAACTTGCTGAGGGTGCATTCTATCCCACTGTCCATGTCTCCGACAAAGATGTTAAATAGTACTGGCACCAGCACAGATGTTAAAGTTTGTCTAAAAAAATAAGAAACTCCCTTGTGCTCACTTCAAACAAAGCAACCCCCACAATTTTAATATCTGAATACAGGCAATGGTATAAAGCAAAAATCCCCAAACTCTTCAACTGTTCCTCATTCTGAATAAAATAGATTTATGTATATACATATAATATTGTGGCCAGAGCAACAGTAGCTGTTTCCAAGCTGTCCTAAAAACAGTGTCCCTGTCATTATCAAGGATAAAACTTCTCCCCTTCGCAGCCGATCAAAAAATTCTTACCAGCTTCACTGGATCAGGATTTTACTTCAGAGTTAACCATCCCTATTTTAACTCAATGTTACCAAAGATATGCCATAGTAAAAGCAGCAACTGATATGTGCACTGTGTACTTCAAACAGAGCTCCCAAAGCACTAAATAACCTTTTAAATCAGCTCCATATAGGAATAGTTTTTCTTTCTCATACAATGCAAGGACAATTTGGGTAGCAGAAAGTAACTGCCCAAGAGCAAATAGCCATGCTGGCATTCACTGATTAATCAACCTTATTGGTAGTTATTAATTTTGGCTTTATTTTCCACAGAGCTGCTTTAATGTGGCCAGCACAGCCATACACTTTGCTCATTTCAAGACCCAAGGTACCACGTGAGGCACAGCAGTTTTGCATCCCAAAACGTCCAGCTTTGCAGAGATCTGTCTCCTTGGCGAGGCTGCTGAGGCAGCATCCTCCACCAAACAAGCCCCAAAGGACTCTGCCAGCCCCACGCTGCCACCTAAATCAGCATCCAGCATCTAATTCAATTTTCCCTGTTACTGTAATGTGCAGAAAGCACAGTGCTGGCCAAAACAAAGGACTTCTCTGAGGTTTTCTCTCTTTTTCTCTCTTTAGGTTGGCCCTTTTTGAAAAAACAACAGTTAAATCAGTGAAATTCCTTGATTCTTTTCTCAATTGTATCATCAGCAAAGGGTTTGAAGAAGTTTGTTCCTAAAGCTGCAACCAACCTGGAAGACCGTACCAATTTAAACACTGTTTTCTACAACATTAATTAAATCCTTGCTAACACTCAGGGGTGATCTGCCCTAACACAGAAACACAGTTCCTGCTTCAGGGAGACGTTAATAAAATGCCATACACAAGAGACATGAAGCCTCTTTTGGCTGCGCTTTGCCAGGACAGAAGGGGCACAGGGCTCTGGAGCCCAAACAATTGACGTCGATAATCCCATTGGCTAGATTAGATATTTGTCCGAGGGGGTAATAATACTGGAGTCACCTCTGCCTGAACCACACGGTTAGCCCATGTCTGCCAGCAGCCTAAATAGCATTTCTGTGAAGGACTTGCTCTGGATAGCAAGTCTGCAGTGATGCCCCTTCATGCTGTTACTCCTTGGCTATCTGAGAAGGATACTGCATTCAGGGATGTAACTTCACAATTTTAACTGGTTCCTAATTTTTTGTTAGCTAAGTTACCTATTTGAGACATACTGAAAACACAGCACTATGGAAAATAATTGGATAAGAATAATCAGAAACACTGTTCCCATCAGAAACGATGTGTCCAGCTTTAAGCCTGCATCCCTCACCTTTTAATTGCCAATAAACCTGTTGCACAATTGGGCATCAGACTGATGTCAATGAGGCTGTATCTATGCTTAAGGCTTCAGGTCAACTGTGGGTGAGGAAGAGAAGCTTAAGGCTTAACAGGGAAGGGGAGAAGAGGGGAGCTCACCAGCAGAGGTATTCACCTCTGATCACTGAAGGCACTGTCTTTCACCCATTCCACATGGCCTGAGGCAACTGATAGAGGACCACATCTTGTGCATCAACAACACAATAAAGTATATTTTGGGGGAAGATGTGTCAAATATGGTACCTCTGCATCTCTCCTATTACATGCTCTAAGAGAACAACACATTCCTTATATAGCTGTGATTGACATGGAATTGTGCAGAATAGTAATCCTGCTTCTCTCCTTTTCCAGCTCCATGAAACAGCCCACAAATAATACTGAAAATCAACGTTCCTTTCTGTACTGAATGCAACAGACCATATAAGCAACAGCTTTTACAGTAGTCCCACAACAGAAAAGATAAAAAAGCACTTTAATTATAAATTAAATTATAAATTATATGAAATAAAATGTTATCATGAAGAAAGCAGAAAACAACGTTGCAGCATCCTACGATACAATGATAGGGTATAGTAAATGCACAGCTTTTGCCACCCTTCAAAAGTGAGTGGAAATGGGGCTGGAGGAGGAAATTCTTATAAATGAATTCAAGCGGGCAAGAGAGTTCTGTTTTTCTAAATATTTACCAAATGAGCTCTAGGCTTAGTTACTTAATGCACTCTAGAAAGTCATACAATAAGTAGACTTTTAGAAAAGTGAAAAACTCCTGATATTAAAATTTTATCAAAAGGCTTCTAATGTCAACCATCATAGCATATTAAATCACAAGGACTTATCTGAAGAGCTGTCTGACTTCAATGACCTTTGCACCAGCCCTAAACAAGCTACTTAATCATTGAAATGTATAGAAAACCTAAGGATAAAAAAGGTTTTAATTTTTTCACTGTGCATACACTGCCATCCGATCCATTCCTGTCCTGCACATCCATCAGAGGGAACTTTCTTCCTACCTGCAAATAAAATGCAAGATGTCAAATTTCATTAAACATACCTATTATACGACAACAGAGAAATTCTGAAGAAGTAAACCAGCTAAACAAGATGTTACTGCTGCAGGGATATATGTCAGCATGTCCCTTGTGAAAAATGTGAGGATCCTTCTATGAGGTTTTGCACTTGGCTCATCAGTAGTTCATTTTACACTGTCACAACTCTTCTTAGATCCAAGTCTTACACCAGCATAACACTGGCACACTGTACTGAGTAAATCAGGTCCAATATTTAAAATACTAAAAATCAATTCTTAACAGCCACAGGATCATTATTTTAAGTGGAAAAATGTGTATTTCGTAAGGGTTGTTTGCCACTTTTGCTCAGAATTCGTAACACAACTTTTGAATAACATCCCCAGTCTCCGACAGTGGTTCAGCCAAAAGTCAGCCCTCAGAATCAGCTCAGTTGCATTTAGGTTGGTTTTTTACAATAACTAATACATATTTCACACTAAAGAACACTCCCTACAAGCTGACAATCCAAAGAACAAATGCTCATTGTAATTAAAGAGACTAAAGGAAAGAATACATCTGAATCTTAAGAAATACAGCAACTTTTCCAAAACTCTGAAGAACTTTCTCTTCAATCCCAGCCTAGGAAGCCTTTAAATTCAACATGAAGATGGCTTCTAGTATTCATGGTCCAACTCCTCTGCTTGCAAAGAGTCATGGATTGAGTACCTGGAGGAATCCAGCCAAGAAGCCACCTTCAGTTCCTGGCTGGGCACTCTGCTGGTTCAAGTGACCAAGGAGCCAGGGTAGCACCACATCGGAGGGAGCAGGAGTGTGTGTTGCAGAGATGCACGCCCTGCCTGGGGAATCCATGTACCCCCAGAGAGCTACAGCTGAACACTCTCTTCCGCAGGATGCAGGAATGAAACTTGCTCTTCAGGTTGCCACAGCAGGCTTTCAGGCCTTGCTCTGAACTATAATATCCCATTATATACATGACAGGACGCTGGATTAAGACAAAAGGGCTGAAATCATTAATGGCTTTGTTCCACAGCGAGGTAGGTACATAAATCACCATCAATGTGGTCCCAGACTCATTTCCTCTCCTAACCACAGCCACCAGCATTTTTCTTTGCACTGGCTGCAGACCTCATGCACACAGGCAGCGACCCACTCCTCTGAGCCGTTCCAGCAGAAAAGCAGATAAAAAATTAAATAGTATTCAGCTGGATCATCTCCACAAGCTGATGTGCTGTGGCATCACATGAGTTCCTGTGCTAGCAAAAGAGTATGGACAGAACCATCAAGTGCCACTAGATACACAAAGAGGTAAAACAGCAGTTACATCCTCCCATAGAGAAAAGCAGCATCTCACCAGGTGTGGGGACCACACAGCTTGTATGTGCCATTAAATAACGTTCTCTAGGGACCACATGGCACAAGATAACCTTGCTGGTGCAGGATCTCATTATACAGCATTGTATTCACAGGGGTAATTGGGAGCAAAAAAGTTTCTGTGAATACACACCAGCTTTTCTCATTCTTAGTGTTATCAAAAAAATGTAAATTTCATCCTAACTTTGCATTTAGCATTTTTATTTTTTTATTATTATATCTTGTTATGCTCAACTTTGCCATCTATTCTGTGTAGTTTTCATGCCAGAATTGCGTGAAGGTTTCCCAATGCTGACTTTCATATATTTATTAGGTGGAGTTTCAGTTGACCTCAAGGCAGATACACATCAGATAAAGAAACTCAGAACACAAAAGACAGGGGCAAAGCAGTTTTAACTAGAAATGCAGCTGATGTATCTGGACCTTATTAAGGCATTTGATACAGTGCCTCAAAAATTTTTACTTGAAAAATTAATTCAGATTTGCTTGCATCTAAGGAATTTCATGTGTTTTGAAAATTATTTGAAAGCTGTAGGGTTATGAAAGTGGCAATAATATTAAGTGGAAGGGCAGTGCCTGGTATAATTTTACATATATCTTTTAATGATGAATTAATTAAATGGAAAGATGATGCTAAACAGGGAAACAATAGCAAGCATTAAAAAAAAAAAAAAAAAAGACAGGCAAAACAAGACAAACCACCAGAAACACACATGTAAGAATTTAAGTATACCTGAGTAAATAAGGTGAGATTTAGTGTAAAAAATGGAAGATACCAGAGTTAGATGAAAACAGTTCAAATTCATCAACCACTATGAGAAGCACCGGGGAAACGGTCACACTGAAAAAGTCCTCCAAGTGATAGGGACAGATTAGCTCTGAGGCTGCAAACCAGTACGGGCTTTAAAAAGAGGTGATTTTTGACTCCACATGCCAAAGCAGCTGTGCACTATGGAGAGTGACAGCAAAAGTAATTTCCTTTCTTCTTTTCAGAGGTTGAGCCTAGAGTTTTTAACAGACTTTAAACTATCTCCCAGGATAAACTGCAAAAAGGATCAGGCTCCCTGTATGCAGAGTATTCCTGTTTTTCTCTGTTAAACTTTATCCCATTACTTCGGTTTATGCTAAATTGAAAAACTCTAAGGAAGTTCCCTCTTTTGCCAGTTTTATTGTTCAACGACTCACAGATAATCTTCAGACCTGCCACCGCAATTTAGTAATACATGCTTTTTCATCTTTCAAAAAAAAAGCCTGTTCTTTCCAAACAATTAGCAGTTTCCCCATTTTTGCCTGGCTCTTCAAGAATGCTCAGGTCTCAAGAACAGCGCAAGTCCCAGCACAGGCAGATAAAAGAAGGGATCCAATGCTGAGGAGGAAAGGGAGCTTCCCCTAGTATTTGCAGTGAAGCACACCTGATACAGCACATCACAAAGCAGAAGAAAGGGGAAGATGTCAGAGCCAAGACAGCTCTTTCCCCAAGACGCAGCTCGAATAGCTCAGCAGAGGAATCGGTGTGTCCGAAACCCGGGCCTTACCTGCACAGAAGTGTCCCCACCCACAGCTGCATTTTCACAACTACAGAGAGAAATAATGACTTTTGTGGCCTGTGCTACATCTGAAGGTAATGGAGTTACTCCAGACTTAACTGACGTGACAGAGCAGTATTTAAGTAAAATCTATCAGATTGTTTACCATATGACATTGGAAGCTATGAATGCTTCATTGTTTGGATTGTTTGCAGTGAACTGAGCAAAACCTCTCAATCGTATAGCAATGTCAGCACGTAAACAAAACCATCAGTAGCTCCTTCCACTTCTGGCTTCCCGAATAAAATATCTTTTATTTTCACTGTGCATAATGGAAGAAAATCACAGTGCACAAAAGCTTCTTCCCGAAGAGAAGCAGAGTTAGCCTGCGAGCTGCAATGTATTAAGCAGATGTTAACCTGCCTTAACGGGGGAGCCCACATTAACCCTTGATTAGCGCTGTTCGCTGCCCAGCGAATGCTTCGTAATCAGAACTGCAGAATCGCATTGGGGAATCCTCATAACCTGTTAAAATCGATAGAACGATTAAACAAACGCAATTGGGGACTAAAAAAGCTACCGGCATTTTCCACCTCCGGATACTGCCTAGCGCCAAGGCAGCTCCGGGCCTGCCGGGCGGCGAGTCCCCGGGGCAGAGCCTT
>VZRU01010606.1:2524-89274 GCA_013398155.1 Pedionomus torquatus
CACCGCGGTTTTGGTACAGTAGCCCCGCCCGCTCCCCGGCTCGCCCGCTGCTCGCCCCGCAAGGGAAAGGAGGGGAGCCCCCCCCCTGCGCCAGCGCTCCCTGGGCTCACACGTGGACCAGCGGTGCCGCCTCCTCTTCCTCCTCCTCCTCCTCCTCCTCTTCTTCCTTCTCCTCCTCCGCGCTCCTGCGCTGCCGGCAGCGTGCGGCTGGACGGCGACCTGCGCCGGGAGCCGGGGTGCGCTCCGCGGGGGGGGGGAAGGGGGAAAGATGCGCGGAGCAGGGCTGCGGGGGCCACAACCCCGGCTCCCCGCCTTGCCCTCCGGTCGCCCCTAATGGCCTTTTGTGTCTCTGTGCAGCGGGAGCCAGCGGTGCGGGGCCGGGGAGCATGGCTTGGGGCGAGTTCAGCCTCCTCCGCTGGCTCCGGGAGAGCCGGCAGTCGAGGAAACTCATCCTCCTCATCGTCTTCATCGCCTTGCTCCTGGACAACATGCTGCTGACGGTCGTCGGTAGGTACAACGGCTTTTGGTGTGGTTTTGTTGTTGTTTTTGTCATTTTCCCCTCCAGGTTTATGCCAGAAATAATCTCCAGTGCCAGATGTACTCCCTGAATGCGTGATTAATGCTCGCAAACCAAACATTTTCAAGCTCTGCTTTTCTTTTTGTTGTTGTTGTTGTTGTTGTTTTCAAGCACAAATGATTTTCTAGGCATTGCAAACACGCTGCTATGCACATCAAAGTCTTGTTTTATTTCTATGTTAATTGTAGGATAAGGAATATTATCAAAAGGTCTTTATAATTCTGTTTTGTTTTTGTTTTTTTTTTTCTCACTAAACTAATACTGCTCAGAATGACCAATAACAGTATTTTTAGCTCATCAGTTTTCTTTTTTTTTTCCTCCTGTGGTCATGCAACTGAAATGACAGGCTAGATAATGTTAGAGATGCCTGTTTCCTTGTGATAATTTCTCTTTCCCCCACATTAGTCTTAAAACGATAGAATAATAAGAAAACTAACTGGGTTTTAAGAAAAGCGCTTCTATGAGTTGGTTTAATAAAACAGTAAGTAAAAGATGCAACTTTTACTGGCTTCAGTAACATAGTCAAGATTTAGGAATCTACTCAAAATACTTGGAACATTTTTTCCCTGGTGGTTTTGGAAGTCCTCGTATATTATAACATATAATATTAATTATAACGTATATTATAACGAATAATATTAACATATTCAAATGTTTGTATGAATTTAAAGAAAAAGCTTCAGAGAAGCTAGTGGTTCATGGATGCAGGCACAGGCATGAATGCACATGCTTCTCTTGGGGGTGAATTGGGCTGTGCAGAGCCAGCTCTTGGACAAGGCTGCAGCCCCAGCTTCTGAATCAGACTCCTGAATTTCTTGGGGGGCTTCAGCTTAAAAGCTGATACCACATGTAGACCTTGGCTAAAAACACATACATATTTTTAGCGAGTCAATTTTGAAATTTTCTCACATGTATATACTTTCTCATATAGTTATTAACATGTAATTACTTGTTCAGTAGCACCTGGGTTAAAAGCCCTAGAAATTATTATAGTCTGTAGAGTTATTGAAAGAGTGGGCTTTTTCAAGAAGAGATGCAAGACAAGGATGGGCGATTCTGTCACAAGTATTAAATAAATAAACCTTTTACAAATTAAACCTTTTCATGAATTCTGAAATGCTAATTTCAGAGATACGTATTAATTTAATTAAATTGCAACTGAAATCCTAAAGCATATAAAGAAGGTCCCTTCTGGATGATCTTTTTAATGCAGATTTTTAAAAAATAATGAGAAATGCAAGCATCAACACATTAGTTCTGATTATTCAATATAGGAATGTTTTGGGTTTTTGCTTCTTATAATTGTTACTTAACGATATTTTTGTGTTTCTTTGTATTTTACTATATTCTTTATATTTTGGTTTAACCATAGTTTCAATGCTTTTCTCACCTTTCGTGTTTCCACAATCTGATAAATGGACTTGTGCAGTCACATGCAACAAAGAGACTCTTCAGACGTGGGTTTTGATACTTCTTGTATTTTGCTTTGTGAATGATGCCTGTGTAGAAAAATCTTCCATTTATGAAAAGTGACAAAAAAATAAAGACTAATGTAAAAATTCTTTAAATTGCATTTCTGAGTTATGGACGTGTTTTTTCTCACAAACAAACTTTTATTTTAGTTCTGTGTTTCCACTATTCAAAATCCTTACTAATGTGCTCTATAGGAAAGCCTTGTATTTCCTAATCAATGGCAAAACAAACGAGAAAATTTGGTGATTCCGTTTGCAAATAACCTGACAGTAAGATGCCAATATCATTCTATTTGTTTTTCCAGTGCCAATAATTCCCAGTTACCTTTACAGCATCAAACATGAGAAAAATGCCAGTCAAATCCAGACTACCAAGCCTAATATAGTCTCAACAACGGTGGACAGTTTTCAGAGCATCTTTTCCTACTACGACAACTCAACGATGGTTACTGGAAACGAATCTGATAAGACAGGACCCAGAGAGCTGCATCACACGCAGACAGAGCAAATGATTGTAAATGTGACTCCTTCCCCATCTGATTGCCCCAAGGAAGATAAGGACCTGCTGAATGAAAACGTTCAAGTCGGTCTCCTGTTTGCTTCAAAAGCAACAGTGCAGCTAATCACTAACCCCTTCATAGGGCCACTGACAAACAGGTATGTTATTTCTGCTACGTTGCTCACATAGGAGTTTATGTTGACGTTTTAGTCTGGACTAGTGTTTCAAATCAAGTATTTCTACCTCCATTGTGGCCCTGACTTACTGGCCTTCTCACTTTATCTGGAGGAATATTTCAGTGAAAGGTATTTGATGAACCTGTCTTCTAAATGCCTGCACCCTTTCTAAAATAAACTGGCAAACTCCACATGAGCCATTGGGTACATTCAGTATCGTACACTTTTCCTTCAGCTCCTGAGATCTCTGGTTCTTACAGAAACTTTTTCTGAAAGGGCATTGAAATTTCTTCAATACAGCTGTATGGAGCCGAAAGATGCTGCAGCTGAGTATTTACAAAGCACTGTGAATTGATGATATCTCTTACACCTGCATTAGGCAAACATGATACTGGAGCTGTAGGCAGGGTTCAGATCTCTCCCTCGCTCTCCTAGAGACTCGCAGCTCTTGGTGCCGTGTGGTGTTCAACGATTCAGAGTCATTTGAGGTAAGAATCAGCGGGAAATTCACTTGGAAGTTGGTGAAAACTGAGCGGGTGTCAAACTGCTGTTGCCATCCTCGTCACCAAGATCAGTGGATCATAGATTTCCATCAGTATGTGATCTAGCCCAGTTCTCAAATTGTTCTCCCTAAATTCTCGCATACATATGATATCTTGAACAAAATATGTTTACATGGTACATTATAGAAAATCTATTTGAGCCAGGATCAAGGGTATAAGCACCGATATCAATGACTTATAACCCCTCCCACCAAAAATTTGATCACTAATGATGTTCACATGAAGACTCAAAACTATTTGTAACACCATTTAAATTTCTGATGTTAATAATGAATTTAATTTTATTATTAGCATTTTGTGTAACTGTTTCCCACAGGAGCCGCTGCGATCCTCCCAGACCAAATATGAGATCAATTTCTCCAGGAAATAAACTCCAAATTGCATTTAGTCAGGTCACTAATTTTTATAGTTCTTATTTAAGCTGCTTTTATAAAGAATAAATTTTCCTTTCAGAAAGCAATATGCTACAGAAATTTGCCCTTGTAAAACAGTTTTAATCAGTCAATGCTTATCGTATGAGGCAATAACCAAGACAACCACACTTCTTATTGCTACCTCTTCTGTGTTTTGAAGCCCCAAACTACCTTTCTTAGATTTTACAGCTTATATATATTATCTGAGTATTTAATTTCAATCTGGTAGAAGAGTAACCAGCTGGGGGCTAAGTGACGGCTTGATGCACAGTGTTAGGAATTAAACCCTTAGTCAATCTGTGGAACTGATCAAAACACAAAAGCTTTAAATGAGACAGTTTCATTCCTCTCCTGTTTCACCTTATCTCTTACCGAATACCATCTACACGGATATTAAGTGTGCCATTGCAAAACTACTTTTCTGCAAATATTGCTCCAAGTTGAGCAGATAAACAGATCTGTGTTACCACCTGGATTTTCTGCTTTGTTTTGTAAGGATACGATAGCTCACCTACAGGCAAAGCATCATAACATCAGATAATATTTGCAGAATAGTTCTTTGAGTATTATTCTAGATTTTCTTAATTGACTTAAATTACTGTCCTATTAATATACACTTTTCTCTGTTAGCATCATCATTTCCCAACGTGCCAAATCATGAGAAAGGCAGTAATACACTCCATGCTGTTGATGGCTTTTTCAATAGTGAGGTTATGTCGTACTGTAGATATGATCTCAGCTCTTTCTTTGGTAAACATCTGACTAAGTAAGAGGGTACATGCCCCTGCCACTGCCTCTCGGTGTGCCTGTGCACCTTGAGACTGGAGCCTGGTGCTGCCAGGGCCAAGGCAAAGGGTAACAGCTCTACCCTGGAGCCAGCTGCTGGGATATGGGTGATACATCCTGAGGTTTGGCAGTGGGGCTGTTCCTCTAGCATCTCCCTTCACTCTTAGGAGCAGGGTTGGGACCACACCACTGTGAGCATCAGTGCCGTGAGGCCAGAGTTTCTCCTGGAAACATCCCATAGGAATTTTTGCATGGGGTTGAGAGGGTGGCTGCATTCACAGGGGCAGCTTTGCCAGCTCAGATGCCAAACAAGTGGGAAAGGAAAAAGCAAGGAGCACCTCACCCCAGCATCCTGTGCAACAGACTCTTCTCTCGTACAGCAGAAGCAAGTGCCTCTGTGGCAAAGTGGCCCTAAATTAGATTTAAGGATTACTGGTTTTCTTTCATGCACTATCTGT
The DNA here is from genome assembly GCA_013398155.1 of Pedionomus torquatus. Lineage (NCBI taxonomy): Eukaryota > Metazoa > Chordata > Aves > Charadriiformes > Pedionomidae > Pedionomus > Pedionomus torquatus. The sequence goes on from VZRU01010606.1 coordinate 7,469, forward strand.
ATCTTGGTACCAGGGATCTGCCTTTCTTCTGAGAAATGCTTAGCGGGATCCATTAACACATTTATCAATTAACTGTAGAAGTCATTGGCCAAAAAAAACCCTAAAACTGACATTTCCTAATAACAATGTGTATATGATCAGTTAAAAAGCAGCATTAAAATTGTGATTATTTTAAATTAATCAGAAAATATCTGATGTATCATTATAAAAACTCTTCCTTACTCCTGATAAGCTGTTTAGTGGTAATTGTTACTCTCATTATGACTTTTGCAAAATATCGTAACAGGGAGTGCTCTCAGTGGTACTGGTGTAGCTGTGTGGTAACAGGTTTGAAAACAGTGGATTTGCAGCACTGTAATGAATGGATAATTAGGCTCTAATCATCACAGCTGCTAACCTGGTCAGTGTAACCTTTGTTTTGCTGCTGCACAGGGACCCATCCATTGGTTGGTTTATGGTAGGGTAACCTTATTAATGGGTATAATCTACTGCCAAAGAGTCCTGCAAACTGGGGTCAGCGTGGCACTAGAACAGAGTAATTTAGGCATTCTCAATCACTAGCAGCCTTTCTTATCTCTCCTTCAACTAATGATTCTGGCTTTCTCAGAGGCTAGAAATACTTGCAGGAAGCAGTTTTATCTTTAGATAGCCTCAGTGAAACGTGCTTCAGGTTCTCTTGGAGGGTTTTGAAAGGAGCACCCAAGAAGATGGTGTGCTCGAGCATGGTAATGAACAAAAAAGAAGAGTCAAGACAGGCTGTAATATTATTTTGTGTTGCACACGTGGAGGAATAAAATGTAGAAATAACTGTGATGCAGCATGTCATGTCATAACCGAGAAGTAGAAAATGCATACTCGCAGGTTTCAAGTGGGAAGAACATGAATGACCCAGGACCAAGGGACAGAATCACTGTTATAGGGAGGGCCTCCCCTTTTTGTGATAATTTATGTTATATAGTATAACTGTTCAGGAAAAACTCCCAGCCCGTGTTCTCTAATATCTGCTGGACACACCAGGGAATGCAGCTGCAGATTAGACATTTGTGGGGGCACAACTGCTAACTAATTAGTGCTGCTATTTCAGGAGGAGGCAGGGTTTGCTAAGATCATGCAGGAAAAGACAATCTGCATATCTAACCAAATGTCAGTTGGATGTGGGTAAGACTGCCCTGAGCAAGAGCAGCTATGACTTCTAGAGGTTCTGTGGTCTCATGCAGGGGGCAGCACAACAGTATCGGGTATCTCCAAATTGCAGGTGAAGCTCCAAGCAATTTTTAGCTTTTCAGAGGATTATAATGACTTGTTAAACTCCAGACAGATGCAGGTCATGTGCTGACCTGCATACCTTTGCATGGTCTGGTATGATGGATCACTGGCAATGCAGACTTTGTCTACACCACACCAAATCTAGTTCTGAAATTATTAATTCCTGCGTGGAGGAAAAGGTATGTGTTAGACCTTTGGATGTAATAAAGCCTCATGGTTTGCTAGGTAGTGAGAGTAAGACTGAGTTCTGCTCCAGTTCTGCCCTCATCAGCCTCTGCTGTCTATCACTTCACACCTTCCTGTGACCCTGTTTGTCCAAGAAAAAGGAGGAATAATATCTCTGGCTGCAAAAATTAAGATCAATGCTTGAACAGTGTTCCATTGAGGATTGAAAGTGCTGAAACCAGTCTTCTGAAATAGTGGTTTTCTTATAGCTTTCAACCACCAGAAACTTTCCAAGTGTGGGAAGCCTGTTAGAATAACTGAAATCTTTAGAATCTCTGAAAGCTTTAGCTTACAGAGTATCATTTAGGACTAGTGTTACAGCCCTTCTCTTTTTTTTTTTTTTTAATCTCATTAATGTTTAGTGAAGATTTGACAGTTCTCATGATGGCAACACGAATGTGGGACCCAATCTGGATGGCATTTGTCTTCGTGCAGATAACTGAATTTTAACTTGGGGTACTTGTAGCAGAAGCAAACTGCAGTCTCATGGCTCCTGTGTCAAATCTAAGAATTTCTTGACTTCTGTACTGAAATCAGACTTCCCGGCCACACTGTCCATCCTGGATAGCTCTGGGATGGCCTTGACAAACACAACCTTACTTTACTTTGCAATGGAAGAAGGCATAAGGACATTCAACTTCAGCTTTTATGCTGCAGAGAAATATGACACAGCTCACCAAAAGCAGTAGTCATACCTGCAGGGCTTTTTTTTTTGTCTGATTTCACCTGTACTTCTGTCAGTGCTTTCTTTAATGGAGAAATCCAAAAAATCAAAGCAATTATGGTCAGATTCTCAGCAGTCTGTTCTACCTGAGCTCACTGGGAAGGGAAGTGCCCACTTCATCTCTGAAGGCAAGAAGTTGGTAACAGGTCACTTCTTATTTCCTCACGTACATAGAAACATCAGTGGAGATCAGCATCCAATTGTATAATACCTGCTATACACACAGTAAGAGAAGAGAGGCTTAGAAAATCATCCACTTCATATACAGCACATAAAAAATGTAGTAGTATTCTCTTACAGGCCATCTATCAAGGTACTGAGAGATTGAAATGATTGTCATAAGGCCACAGAGAAAGTCTGTGATAGTGCTAGGGACTTAATTTGCTTTGAAAATACCTGTCTAATTAAGTACCACATGAGTAACTAGTCTCTGCTGGATATTTGTGACACCCACTTGCAGATTACAACTAGAAGAATCTGCACATCATGGTTTTGTCATATTTTTAATATACTGGTGATACTTAAGGCAAAATTGTTTGTTAACGATTTCTGTGGTATGTAGAATCATGGAAGCTATGTTTTTCATTCACAAAATTCAAATAAATGTTACAATGAACATGTATCATGAGTATTGAGCCCTGCACTTCAGAGTCTTTTCCATTATCAATGATCCCTACTTGTATAAAAATTGGATTAATGAAAAAAAAAAAAAAAAAGGCTAAGAATAATTAGGTTGGTTTACCTATGTCAGGATTGCTATTATTAAAAATAAAAAGGAATTATAGACTCTTCCATTATTTGATTGACCTACTTAAGCCGGTGCTGACAATATAAATGCCCAGTACTGTCAAAGTGGACAGTGGGAGTTGAAGTTAATCAGGGCCCCTTTGAAAAGCATCATCCATTGTTGAAGAATTTGTCCGTTAAATAATATTTCTGCAACTACATTTGAAATACACAATCCTACAGAAAAAAAAAAAAAAAGAAGCCATGAAAAGTGTCCTTACTAGAATATACGGGTTGTCTTAAGAGCTACCTGGGTGGTGGTTTTGATTCTAGGGTAGATATTCAATAGCATATTGTGATTTTTTTTCTCCTTGAAATTTCAGTTTTAGCCGCTCAAAAAATGCATTTGCTTTGCAGACAGAATATTCTTTATTTCCTGGAAACCTGAAAATACTTATGGGAACCAGGCATTTTTCTGCAGGCTATTTAGAGTCCTAATGAAGAAGTGGGTTAATGAAGAAAGCTTTGATCAGCTCCATTTTCACTTCTAAATTCATGGAAAGCAAAAATATCATTCTCAGGCTCTTTGGGACTCTTCCAGTGCTTGTGGCTGAGGCAGAACTCCCAAAAAAATGGATGAAAATTTTTTCCAGTGAAAAATGCCATTGGTTTGACCATGTCTCATTATAGTCATTGTCTCATGAGGGTGGAAACAGATGAGCATTGAGACACTACTGGGGTATTTCAAAGCTCAGCATGTTCAGACAAATCTTCCTTTCTCATATCCTTGGCAACCTCATGGAGGCCCAGAGGGGCTTTATTGGGAACAATTATGGTGGAACAAGAACAGGGCAATCGGATTCTAATGAGAGAAGGATTCCTTCCAGGGATTTCAGAGGCAAAGCCTGCTGTGCCAGATGAAAAGGCGTGTGTAACGTGGGGAAATCTGATCATGTGGCCCACAATATATAGTTCAAAGCCTACCAAGGAACTACAGGTTGGGTTTTCTGCGATATGTGCACTCACGGGAGTGAGTCTAACTCAAAATGTCAGTGGGACAACCCCAGAAATGTGACTCTTTGTTTTGTTTTCCAGAATAGGCTACCAGATTCCACTGTTTGCTGGCTTCTGCATCATGTTTGTGTCAACAGTCAGTAAGTGTCCACATCTTATTTGGTCTGTCCCAGGTGCAACTTTTAAATAAATGATCTATAATAATTGTAACTAGGAATTCTTCGTGTTGATGTGGAGGGACTGATTTCCAAGGAAAATGTAAGGGTGGCTGCACCATATGGATAGTGGTGCTGTTGGGGTTTGACAAGTATGCCCTTATGAATGTCCTCTAAGGAATCCACCACCTTCCATCCCACCTCAGTGAGTCTCTCTCTTAGCTGAGTCTTTTTCTCAGGTTCTTGTAATCCGAAGCGGTGCTCAGTTTTAAACTGATAGCCATGAGAGGGCTATTTTTCAAGGTCCTTAACGACTAGCTGTCATAAGGGCTTATCAGAAAGATCGTGAGGCTGCTGTGGCTCACAAGTAGAATGTGAGTCAACAGTATCTCAGTGTTGCTAAACATTGCTGTGGGATGTGCAAACAGGAGCACTACCTGCAAGTCAGCTGAAATAATTTATCTGCTCTAATGGCATTGATAAGGCTTCAGCCGCTGCTTTATGTTCAGTTTTGGCATGGCATTTAAAAACGCAGCCCAGACAGAAAGAGTACACAGGAGAACATCAAGGATCATTAGAAGCCTATGAGCAATGATGAGAGAACTGTATGTCCTTCAGAAGGTAGATGTAAGCCTTATAAGAGTCTACGACAAAAATGAAGGGAACAGTTTTCCGTGGCCACTGTACCTAAGAGAAGGAATAACAAGCTTAAAACCACATCATCAAGAGGACTGAAGTGCTGGAGAAGGTAACCTGCTCTTAGAGTCACTGACAACTCTGCATTTTAGAAACAGACATATTTTGGTTGGGATGGAGATAGGAATAGCAGACCTAATTGATGGCAGAGGCAAGTACTGTTGATTTGCTGGCATAAGTTCTTTCTTCCTTTTTCTCTGCCTGTGTGGGTGGGGATTTGTTGTAAGACCTGTTGAAAAGCCCGAGAGGCACCCTGCCACAGGGCAGGTGGGAGAACTGCACACGAATCTTGAGTTTAGTTGGTGTGTAACAATTTCCCCCAGCTATAAGCTGCCTGGCAAAATTCCTTAGGTGGCCAACAGATAGCAGCTTTAAAACGTTTTTTAAAACTTGCTGTAGATTTAACGATACTGACCATGATAGAGGCTCTACAAGCAGAGATGGGCTGGGGGTTCTGAGACACTCCTACATTCCAGTGCTGCAGATGGGGATGGAGAATGGGGATGATGGGGAATTTAGCTGGACTGATGACAGCATCTAGGGGCTTTGTTCCCAAAAGGCAGGATGCAGGATGGCATGAAATCTTTTGGGGAGAGATAGAGAAGTACCTCTTCAGATGTAATTGCTCTGGTGGTCTGCTGTTGGAAGGATTGGGAGCTTGCTACAGCCCTTGAATGGCTGGAGCTGGCTTCCCTGCACCTTCAGCCATCACAGAGCTGGCAACACCAAGGTAAAGCCTCTCTCCACCCACATATTTCTTGGGGGAAACATGGGTGCATGCAGGTGTGAGTGCTAAGTCCTGCTTTCCCTGAATACCTGGAGCTTCAGGCTGGGCAGCCTTAAATGAAACAGTGGGAAGAAAGGTCGTCTTCTGGGTGCAGCTGAATCAGAGCAGGATGTAATCAAATCCTAAGTAATTAGTTAACCCCCCCCTGTGTGCTTGCATTCTGTGTTACCAGGAGGCTTAGACACCTGAGAGCAATTCAACACTGACACATCTAAATGCAATAAGAGAAAATAATGCAGTTAGCATTGGAAGTAGCACAAGTCACTGTAAACACTTGACTAAATTGTAAGAAGTTTTTGTGATAGTTTCAAGAAATCTTACTTTTTAATCTAGTTAGAGTTAACCTAATTTTAAAAAACTTACCTCTGTTTTTTTCTGCAGTGTTTGCTTTCTCTGGAAGCTACACTTTACTGTTTATTGCCAGGTCCCTTCAAGGAGTGGGTTCCTCTTGTTCTTCAGTGGCAGGTAAGAGAAGGGATGATAAAGTACAGATTGCTCATTCTGTCATTCTCAGTAATTTTCTGAATTGTGTTTTGTCTGCAGTTTCAGTAATTAAGACAAAAATATTTAATTAAATCTATTTCATGTTTTTTTCTGTCCCTTTCATATAAAGTAGCTCAAAAGCAAATGTCTTTTTGGACTTTCTTGATATTTGGGTTGCAGTAAAGCAGAAGACTAAATGAACTGCACTCTCCCTGGGATTTCTGTATCTGCGTCTTCAACACTTTAAATTCATTTTTAGCCATTTTAAAGGTCATTGGGAACTTTCGCTGATACTTACTGTCAAAGGAATAGCAGCTCTGTCTCCTACTGAAATTTCTGTTACAAAATGTTGTTTTCAAGAACTTGCCATGCCATCTGCTGGTTTGGACTCAGTTAACCTGTACCAGGTTTCTAACACAAGGTTATAATTTTTAAATTAGTAGGTGAAATGGAGTACGGGTTTTCAGCCCAAATTATTCACCCATGACAGACTGGAGAAAATATATTTTGTTCATGTTAGAACATTTCACAGTTTGCTATTTGAAAAGTTTCCTGTGATGGAAGAAGAAATATAAATTTGGCTTGGGAAGGGAGGTGAATCCAGTGTTTTCTAAGCTGCTTTGTCTGCAGAGGAGCTCTGCTCTTTTGGTGCATGTGATGGATTGTATTCACTTAATGATCAATCGTGCAATAATTTGTTTTTCTTTTTCTGGCTGTCTGTATAGCTGTGGACCCTCTTTACCGAGTCCTAGTTAATCCTTGATTTGAAAACAGGATTATCAATTTCTATGAGGACACTTCTACAGCATTTAGTTCTATGGTGTCTGAATGCCTCCCAGTAAACACAAATAGAATGAGCTTCATGTTTCCATCAAATACAGAAGTGAGGCATGCGAGGATAAAGGTCAAAAGAATCCTTTAATTTTATACGTTGATCTTGAAATACTCATTTTCAAAGCGATCATCCTGGCATAGCACCTGATGCCCACAGCACAGCTAGCACTGACCACAGTCACAGCTGGGAGTGGTCCCCAGACCTTCACGTCTAGTGCCCAGAATATAAGTAACCAATAGTGAACACTTGTCAAAAGCTTGTCTTTCAACCTAGTTGAAAAGCATCATCTAGAAGCCTTGTGAAAAAGACAGGGACAAAGAATCTAGCAAATGAGGGCATCATTAAATTACCTGAGTAATACTGTATAATAGAACATGGTCTTAGAGACCATTTACATTTGCCAACCCTCCTCTTTCTTTCTTTCAGGGTGAATTCCATGTGGAGGGGATATATACACACATACAGACATATATACTTGGATTCATATATAGAGAGATACCTGTTGTGGTGTCTGTATAATGTTCAGTAGGGCTGGCAAATGAAACGATGACCATAAACTATAGTACACAGCTGCCTAATTGGGTTGTGTTCTTTTTCTTTGATTTTTAATTTTTTAAATTTTTTATTTTAGGGATGGGTATGCTCGCCAGTGTATATACAGATGATGAAGAGAGAGGCAACGCAATGGGAATTGCACTGGGAGGCCTTGCTATGGGAGTATTAGGTCAGTGAGACGGTGGCTCTGCTGGCAAGAGAAACAAGCCCCAGGTCCCCAAAGCATGTACTTATGAGCTATGAGAGCAGCAGAAGAGTTTCATCAAGTGCAATGTTATTGTGCTGTCTCCGGATGCCCACCACCACCTTTGCCCACCCCAAGGCAGTGCTTCATGTTCGTGGTGCATGTTAACCACATGTTTTATGTGGATACATATGAGATGTTTGGGGTTTGTTTACATGGGGAGAGTATTTTGGGGAGTGAAGAGTACGGTTACTGTCGTGATCAGTGAGATTTATGTTTAGGATTTTTGTTTTGTTTTGTTTTAAAGGGTTTTTTGCCACTGAATGCTGAGAGAAGGGTGCAAAGATGCTTGCAGAGCATGTTTGTTCAGACTTGTGGCTTCACAACTCTGTCCTTTCTTTCTCCCTGGCAGTGGGTCCGCCGTTTGGGAGCGTCATGTATGAGTTTGTGGGGAAGAGTTCTCCTTTCCTGGTGCTGGCAGCGCTAGCTCTGTTAGATGGAGGTCAGTAAATTCAAAGAAATCAGTATCTCCATGTAACACATCCCTTTTGTATTCTTACCATCCAACCCCCTTCCTGAAGAAATGTTACAGTATTGATTTCTTTTCACAGCTATTCAATTATTCGTCCTGCAGCCATCCAGAGCACAAGCAGAAGTAAGTATTAAGGTAAACACTCTAGGCAACGGATGACACTTTGCTTTGCCTAATCCCAAGCTTTTGTTTCACAGAGTCAGAAGGGGACACCACTGCTGACCCTTTTGAAGGACCCCTATATCATTATTGCAGCAGGTACCAGATCCGTTTTGTTTTGTCTCGTTTCCCTTTAAACTGTTTGCTGATGCTGTGCCTGGCATTCTGGAATGCTTCAGGTTTAGCAATATTGTCATTTGCTGTTTTCATTAATATAAAACTCAAAGAAAATAATAATCATCTGTTGGTTATACAGGGTGAATGTACCAGTAGGTATAGAACAGGCAGAAAGTTTGAAATGTAGGTGTCTTTCCAGCTGAGGGGACACTAATGACTTGTGGTTACTTGCTAAGGCAAGGAGATGTGGCCAGGAAGCTTTCTGTGGGCAAGTGAGTAGGGGCCAAGGCTTTCGGAGGCTTTCAGACTGGTACATCGCAAATGTAAGAATTAACACCGAACTTTGGTTCTGTCTGAAGAGGGAGGGAGTTTGTTCTCTAGAGCATGAGTTGTATTTCAGGGTTGAATGGTGAACGGTGTTTGGTATTACATGTGTCTTTTTTCCACTGACTTTCAAAGGAAGTTTGCCTTTTTACACTGTATTTGTTTGAATGTTTATTCTGAAGCCTGGAATTAAGGCTGGCCCTTTTCTGGGCATCAGTGGCTGGGATCTGAGAAAGCCCCCGCGGTGTTTTACCAGCAGGATTGGGTGCAGCTCCCAGGGGTTTTGCCTCCCAGGACAGAGGCTGCCCAGTGCTTTGACAGTACAGATGCTGCTGATGTTCACTAACCTCTGCCTCTTCTCCACCTGCTTTATTTCCCTCACAGACCCATTTATATATTTTTGCAGAGCTGAATGCCAAATGCCAACTGTAAATTTAGCCTTTTATCTGGCTTACTAGCATGCATAGGTCCAAATGCAAAGTTCTTGATGGAATACATCCTTCAAGTGTTAAGTGCTTCAGTTGGGTAGTTACTTTTTACAGTGGAAAGGGTCTGAAAGTTTCATTTGTTCTCCAGCCCCTAAGGAGTTTGATGTTTTCCTTGCTCTGTTTTCTAAGATGGGAACTTCTTTTCCTGATGCTAATAGGGAGGGGCGGATAAGCAGTAGGTTGGGATGTGCTCTGACACCTAATAGTCAGGGCACCATCTCTCCGTATCTAAGCCAGGATAACGTGTCTTCTGCTTCAAAAGGATGTAGATGGTCCCGCACTGTGTAAAATATTCAGATACAATGATTAGAGAGAAGGTTAAAAATCGCACTGGGTTTGTGTTGCTCAGGGAGATCAGAGGTTTTGAATGGCTTTTAAGGCAGTTAATGACCTCATTAAAAAATTGACTGCGTCTCTAGTGGTCTGTTTTGTTAACCACAAGTAAAACCCAGGGCCTTCGTAAGTGCACTGCAAATGGACTAACAGTTGAAGTGTTTCTGGCACTCTTGATCTAGGTACGCTAATTTCATGGTATAAGTTCAGATTCAATCTCCTGAGCATGTGTCATACACTTGAGTCATAATTGTTTATATTCTCAAAGTACAAGCACTTTCTGACCAATTTGGCTGATCTATAGCACAATGTTAGTCTTTAACACAAGATGTCTTGAACTCGAGCACAATGTTCCTCTCTCTTTGTGATGTTTCCCCTTGATGACCCGTATTGTCTATGAGTTAGCAGCACTATCAAAGCAGACCAGAGGTCAGTGCTTTCATCCACTTGTGGTGTTTCACAGTCCCTAAGGCCAGTCCCACTGCCTGGTCCCCTTCTGTGCCAGCTACAGCTACCACAGTGTGTGCTTTGGCCATTTCTTTTGAACATCCACTCACCAGTCTGGGTGGGGAGGACACAAAGATGTAGACATCAGGGACAGGATCAAATGATACGGCAGCTGATGTGAAAACCTCTGCAGGGAAAGGAGATATAAGCAATTACAGACTCTGCTTCCTGCGTTCGTTGTGTCAGAGGTGACTCTTCAAGGTCAGTGCTGTCACTACTCAGTGACCCAGGCTAAAGAAATGTTATTGACACTCTTCATCACTGCTAGTAGGAGTTCAGTGAATGAAGTCAATGTCATCCTCACAGCCAGACTTCACTGACAGAGACTCAAGCAACTTTAGGTGCTACCAGGTGACAAAGCTGCCTTGACAGGCAAGCTGGTCAGATCCAAAACCCAGAGCTGAGATGGCTACATCGTGAACCACATGGGTTCTTGAGAAGGTATGGGACAGCTTTTCACTGCATACCTGCTTTTTCACAGGAAAAATACTAGTGATGTCTATGGCACTCTGCCAAAAGCTGAGTGGGTTCTCAGCTGCAGAGGTGGGTCCAGCTGGAGGGTTGCAATTTCACACCTTCTGGCCAAAACAGGACATTTAAACAAGAGATAATGTAGGATTTATGCTCTTGAGATGTGGCCCTCTAAAGAGAGGTCAGCTCCGTGCAAGACAGAGGAAAAAGTATTTTTATCTTCTTTTGGGGAAGTTTTGCCAAGGGAGCACAGTCTCTTTCGAACTTTGCCCTGAGTTTGCAGAGTACCCGCTCAGGCTCTCACTTCTCTTTTAGAGTATGTCCTCAAGATATGAAGTACCTTTGTCACCTGAGTACTTTGATCAGCTTTGGTGATGCTTCCTGACCTTGTGAGAAGTAGATGTATCACATACGTGCATGTTGGTTTCTTATTTTTTCTTAAGGTTTCTTAAGAGTAGAATAAGACCTTTAAGCCATCTCTGTTGGAATGACCCTGCTTGCTTTGGCTGCACTTTGTGTGGCTTGAAATATTTTTCCAGCATCAAGGAAGCTGCTGGAGTGTGGCTGATTTGTGACTCAGAAGAGGGCAGCCCCAAGGTGTTCTACTGGGGTTTCTCACGACTCTGCACTAGCAGGAGCTTGCACCAGAGTGGAAAGGTTGACTTTAGATCTTACCTTTTGTCCATAGGGTAGAGCAGCACTGACCGCTTGCTCCTTGCCCCGGGAGGGGAGTGATCTGGCTGGTCTGCGAGTTCCTTTTAGGAACGGTGGATGCACAGTCTAATATATTCTGACAGGTTTGAACAGAGAATTGCATCAGTGCTCATTTTGTTTTTAACTGAACAATGAGGAACTTGTTCCAGGAGAAATAACATTTCTCTGACCTCAGACAAATGAAGGTTTGTTGGTCTTTTCTTCAAATGTAAAATTTGGAGGTGAACAACTGTAAGAGTCTAGATTTTCTTAACTTTCACAGATTTCTGTTATTGCTAATGTATATAAAGTGGTAACACAAGTTAGAGGCTGTCACTTCTAGCAGTGGCTTCAAAACTCCCTTGAAAGCCATTTTGTGAGGGATTAGCAGAGGAGATGTGTCCTGTTGCCCTAAGTTAGGCTTTGACTGCCTTGTCTCTTGAGTAAGTGGGAAAGGCATCTCGAACCCAAAAGAAATACCACAGGGTTTAATAATCCCTGCAGTAAAGCTGAAGTGCGCTACTAAGGATGGATGAACTTGACACAAAGCCAGTAGAGCCTTGATCCCCAGGCAGTGGCGCAGGGCAGAGCTGAGCTGGTGGGCAAGACTGAATCAGCACTTCCACCACTTGTTATCCTTTGAATCTGGGGGATTGAAGGTCCAGAAACTCAAAAGAGATTTGGAAGCATTTGAAATTCATAGGGCTGGGCAAGCTCAGCCATCCTTGTGCTTTGCTGCGTGGATTTACTGGCTGCCAGCTACAGGACCTCAACACAAAATTCCCTTTCATAGGGGACAGTCATCTCAGTGGTTGTCTTGGTATTTTTAGGATCAAGACCTTCCCATCTCATCATAGTCAGTCTCAGGTGATGGAGGCAGGGGGTCAGAGCCTGTGCTGCTTACAGGTTTTGCCCCAGGAGACTAGGTAAAGACCAAAATGTTGTGGTTTTAGCTAATTATTTGTACAACAGTCAAACCTCATGAACTTTCTAAATGTCATCAACCTCACTGCAGACTTTCACATTATGAAATAGCTTAACCTTTATTGTAGAATTTCTAGGAGAATAGAAATATATAGAAAGTTTGTCTTCGGTAATTTTTACATTCTTTTTTTTTAACATTAATCAACATCTGATGCACGACAAATAGGACTGCAAATGTGCAACGTTTTACGTAAAAGCATCCTCTTCTTTTGTTTTGTTCATAGTCAAAAGAAATAATTGCTATTTTCTCTCCCCCCACCTCTTCTTTCTCTAAGGGTCAATCTGCTTTGCAAACATGGCAATTGCTATGCTTGAACCAGCGTTACCCATCTGGATGATGGAGACCATGTGTTCAAAAAAATGGCAACTTGGTAAAGTACAGTATATTATTTAACTTGCTACATCTTGTTTATGCTGTATGTCAGGCAGGGTAATGACCGCTAGCCTGCAGTACAGCAAAATTAACACACAAAAGTTAATTTAAATTTAATTAAAGTTTTAAACCTCATAAGAAAAAAGAAAGATTGCTTATCTGCCTCCATCACTAGAGTTTCATATCACGGGTGCAAAGGAAATGAGATTTATAAACCTCAGAGTTGAATAGAGGTTCCTAGAAGGAAAATACCCATTTTAAATTAAGAATACTTTTACCCCTTAATGATATAAGTAACTGACTCCATTGCGCTTTGTCTGATTTGACACCACCAATTAAAGATTTTAAGCCTCTTAAATTGTATCGTGAACTGCAGGGTTTTAGGCAAATTATGATCTTAGGCAGTTTGGAGATCCAGCTGTGTGAACCATGATCTGCAGAATGTATAAAGAACCTTGATTTGATCAATTCATGTTACTGTGCATGAAGCTTATTTAGAAAATTATAGTTCTGATTCAGCATATGGCAGCTTACACACAAACCTGCAAGTCTTATTTAATGAGTTTTTGCAGTATTCCCCCCCCCCTTTTTTTTCCCCTCCTACAGATATCAAGGTCTGCTATATGTGACCGTTTGAGATAAACAGATAGCTCCAAGCAGTACTGAAATAGTTGCAGTTACACAGGTGAAAACGTTTCCCCAGCATCACCATTGTAACTCACAAGGATTTTAATCACAGGATATTGCTGTGCTAAAAATTACCTCTTAATTTTTATTCTTTTTTTTTCCTTATGAATATCAGAGAGATAGAAAGGAAGATGGATAGGCAGGAAATGAGAAAATCTATGTTGTCTTGGTGAAAGATGAGGAGCATATACACTTAAAGGAAATGGCTTGATTGTGTACCGTAGTGTCACGTCTAAATCTGAATTACCTGATTTAACAGCGACCGAACAGAAAGTTTGCCATGGCATGTGCTAGTTTGTCTGACTTTCCCAGTTTTGTCGGGTTTGCCAATTTTCTTTTTCTTAAGAAGACACAAATTTTAACAGGGATGACAGAAAAATACCATGTGTTATTTCTTCCAAAACATGTGAACCATACAACACCGTTGCACAAGGGTCCAGCATCAGGCACAGCCACCCCCTTCCTCTGCTTCTTGGATTATTTTCATACAAGGTCTTCTCCTTGAGGGCAGCCCCTGCTGCATTTCTTCCTTTAAGGTTACCGTTCCATCTTGCAACTTATGTGTAGGGAGAGGATGTATCCTCAAGTATGGACCATAATTGGCTTTTAAACCAGAGATGTTTCTGGCCACTGTGCAGCTGGCATCTATTCCAGATACAGCTGCCACTGTGGAAATCTCAGGACTAGAAAAAATTGCTGGTCCCAACAGTATGTTTTTCCAAGCAGATGTGGGGGAGATGGGAGGGTCCAGGTGCCCTCATCTGCAAATCATTACAGAGAATTGTTTTCAAATATTAACTTTTGCTGTAAATAATACATTGGCTAAATAATTTCAAAACTAGGTTTTTAAAGTTTTTTTTCACCTTTACGTTATTGATATAGCCTTGGCTTCGGTCACTTCTTGATCAAGGATCATATCGTGGCATTATACACTCACCCTAACAGGAGGGCTCACAGCGTTCACAGATGTGGACGGGGACCGTAACTTGCAATCTCTCCCTCCAGGGAGGGACTCGCCCACCCCTGACCATCCTGGGCTTGCTGCACGTGCTGAGCATCTGCGCCATAAGCCATGAAACCAAGAAAGAGTTGCTTTCCTTGACCTATCCCAAAGCCTATTGTAGTTAGATATAAACTTTTGTTGTTCCATCCCCTCTCCCGTACCACTGCTTGTAGCCGATGCTTTAAGAAACCTCTTTTCAAAGACATCGCACGGCTCCTGCATTTCATAGATGGTGTCCTTAGATTTCACAAAAAGGCTGCAACAAACCGGATATTTGATTTCTTTTTTTTTTCCAGGGCTATGCACAAAGACCCTGTTAGATCCGTTCAGATCAAAATTGCAGTGTCTGGAATTTATTAGTTTCTCCTAACGCTTCGCCGAAATCATTGCTGATAAAACATCTCATTCATATTTTTCAGGCGTTGCTTTTCTTCCCGCTAGTATCTCTTATCTCATTGGGACTAATCTTTTCGGAATACTTGCACACAAAATGGGAAGGTATGCTTAATTTAAAAATACTAATAATCCAGTCTGTTCATGTACCATTTCCAGTGTTTCCCAGGGGAGTTTATTGATGATGGAAATTATTAAAGTTTGTTCTGTAGTAGCAAAATCACTTTTTGTTTGAATGTGTTGCTACTTTGACTGTCTAACTCAGCAGTTCAGACATGACACTGAGTTCCAAAGATCAGCTCTAACATCTCTGTGTTAGTCTCTGAGTGATGTTTCTTCTTTAATAGGTGGCTTTGTGCTTTGCTCGGGATGCTAATTGTGGGAATAAGTATTTTGTGCGTAAGTAGATCATGCAACTTTCAAACTGTCTAAGTGTTTGTGTGTTCATCTTCAAATATGTGCTTTCCCCATGAGATTTTGCTGGAGTTTCTGCTTTATAACATGTTCTTAAACAATGTGTAGTTAATAGGTTCCAGATCAGAGTATTGAGTGCTTTCATATTTCAATGCTTCAATTATTTTAAGGAAGAATGGCTCTGAAAGGAGGAGGATGGTTCCCTTTTTTTTTGAGCTGTCACTCAAAAGTTTATTCTTGATCCTAATATTAAAGTGTGTGGTGGTTTAGTGGCACAGTTGTCTGAAACAGTAGCCCAGAACAAGGATCAACCTCTAACTTGCACATCTTGCAAGTGTGCTGTAACTTCTCTGAGAATTTATCTTAGAGAACGAAAACTGACCTCATTAGCACTCGCAGTGTGACTTAACTAACGGCCTGAAACTTCCTTTATAGGTACCATTTGCTAAAAACATTTATGGGCTCATTGCACCAAATTTTGGAGTTGGATTTGCCATAGGTAAGAACACTTACAATGACTGTATACTTATATACTTACAATAGGCTGTGTGTTATGTAAAAATGATTTTATATGAAGTTACATGGAAAACTAGTTCTGTTGCCATTCCGAACTGACAGGAGGGAAGCCTGAGCTGTGGCCCAAGCTGGTAAAGCAAGAAGGATTAAAGGAGGGTGCTCGAGACAGTTTGAACCAGGCTGCTGTTAGATGAACTAGATTCTGAAGACTGTCCAGAATTGCTCCATTGACCTAAACACATCTTTCAAACTGTTCACAAATTTATATCTTGTTTTCAGAAACAAAGCAACTCATTGCCTAAAACCCAGTCTTCCCTGTTGTGGAAAGGAACTTAAATAGACACTTTAATAGGAAAAAAACCCAAAACCAAAACAAACCACCAAAACCAGCCTAAAATTTGTGTTCATCAACAGGAATTCCCAAGGCCACGAGCATACTCTTCTTCCAGTGATATGTGTGAACTTTGCTTATGCTGGACCACGCAGTCAGGGCTGGAGCAGGGGCTGTGGCTTGGATTTTAGGGCTTGGCTGATCAGCAAATGTTCTGGGGTATCTTCAGGCACAAGGGGTGTGTATAATTGGGAAAGAAGTTACAGGCATGACTACAAATGCCCAGTATCTCAGCAGTCTTTTCAGCTGCCTTGTGCTGTTTCTTGCTAGTAATGAAAGTGGGGATCAAAAGACATGTTAAACCCAACCATAATAGTTTTGATTGACTGGAAACTGATGCGGTCTTTTAGGTCTACAGTAAGTCTAAGCTCCTAAAAAATAACTTTTTGTTTAGGGTGAGAGCCTGTGCACAGACAGTTGCTGTTTGATGTGCTTTAAGCTTACGTATCTCTTGCCCTCTGGCGAGTGTCACATGTACATATCCATGCATGTTCGTGTGTGACCTCACTGTAAAGATCAAAACAGGCATGGATCACAGTTCTTGAAGAATAAGAGGACACAGGTTTTTAAGAATTTAAATTTAACAATAAGCATCATTTAAGTTGCTTTTGCATCCTGTATTAGCACATACCTGGCAAACCAGCAGTATTTTCCTGAAATATGTTTCCTTCCCTCATGACCAGGAATGGTGGATTCCTCCATGATGCCAATTATGGGCTACCTCGTAGATCTGCGTCACGTGTCGGTCTATGGCAGCGTGTACGCAATAGCTGATGTTGCCTTTTGCATGGGCTTCGCCATAGGTAAGTCCAGCCTTTCCCTGCCTATAATGCATGGTTAAGAGAAGAAAACATGGTACAGTAGTAGGCGTGAATCCCAGCAGCATGTGCAGGCTTCGAGCAGGGGGTTCTTATTTTGCACAAGAAATGAAAGCAGAGGGAATTCTGTTTGGCATCTTTTCCCCTCTGCCATGCTCAGCTTCATTAGCTGTAAGAGGCTTGAAAGTGTTTGGCCCTGAACACAAATAAGCTATTCCCAGGAAAGAGGCGTTGGAACATTTAAAATTGACACCACAGCTGTGCTCCAAGTGGTCTGTGCAGGCTACAGCTCCCCCTGACCCCCTGCCTGCTTGAGTCTGTGATAGAGCTGCCCCGAGGAACGTTTCTAATTTCTTCAATGAATGTGGAATATAGAGCCAGGGAAGGTTTATGTCATAATTACAAACATGTCTTTACATTTCTCTAATCAATTTGCAAAGCGTGAGTTTTGTACATAAAACTGCTGTGGTTTAAAGTGACTGCTGCAAACTTTGTGTCTGAGCGACCTGCAGAAAAGGGTTTTTATCTATACAAGGTCCCTCTGCTGGTGGTGCCATTGCAAAGACCATTGGATTTCCATGGCTCATGACAATTATAGGGATCGTGGATATCCTCTTCGCTCCCCTGTGCTTTTTCCTGCGAAGTCCACCGGCCAAAGAGGAGAAAATGGTAAGCATGATATGGTTTCTTTCTTTTGATTTTGGGTTTGGTTGTGGTTGTTTTTTTCCAGCAAAACAAATGATACCTTATTTCTGCATCTTTGCCTCTAACTTCCCCCAAACAAGCTCAGCACTGTCTATTTCACCCTCATGCATCATCTTTGGAATGAACTCCCTCTTCTTTTTATGTCCAAGATGTATAAAGAAAAGCTTTCTATTAGTTACATGTTACAAAAGTGATTAACAGTCTCTAATGGTCTTTTTTCCCCATTATCATTGGCATTTGCTCCCTGAGTCCATGTAAAAATCTAGTTTCCATGAGTTCTGGAGTTCCCCTGCTTATTCCCTGAGTTCTGCCCCAGGACAGTGCCTGCAGAATCCTTTCACCCCTATTGCTCGCTGTTTGCATAGCCTGTCATCCTCCAAAAAAAAAGATCCCTGTTTTGGATTTGGTCCTTCATTTCCCTTCCTTTCCCATTTCTGTGGCTGAATTTACCCTTTCATATAATGTCCTTTACCTGCTCCCCTGTGCTGATGTTCAAGGCTTGCTGTTCCCATTGGTTTATACTTGCTCTGGTTCGAAAGCTCTCTTGCTGTACGAGGGGATGCAGATCGGTTTGTGCTCACAGGGTTTCCTCTGTTCAGCAAGAAGATGGGAAACTCCTGCAGGAATTGGAAGGCAGTGCAATCCCTCTTGGGATTCCAGGGCTGGGAAAATCCTGAAAAATAAGCACCAATCTCTGTTGCGACATCTGCCAGCAGCTGTGGGACTAGCCTGCCTGGAGCTCCATGCTCAGCTTGGGACCAAAATGTAGTTGCAAGTTGTTTAGTTGGGTGAAAACACAATTTTGCATGCTTATGGTCTTAGTACACAGAGCTGCATCTCTGCAAGTCAGGAGCAGAACCCGGTACACAGGCTGCTCAGGCTCTGTACTGGCACAAGAAGGAAAGCTGAAAGGATGAATCTTGCTGAAACACTGGCATATGTGAGGCGACCGACCTTTCAGTTTGCACATATTTGGACTGCAGAATCTCAGAGATTCCAGCTAATCCCTTCTTGTGACCTTTGCAGACTGTACAGATTTGATTTATTTTATTTTTCTACACACTTACTAAAGCTGAGGAACAGAAAAGTTAAAGTACAGGGAAAAAAAAAAAAACACAAGAAGAAAAAAATAAAGAAGAGCTGCTGTTTGCTAGAGACGTGAAACTTATCCTATCCATATCTGCCCTGGTCACTGACAGGATTTCACACACAGCATGGTGGTGACTGGGAGGGCAGGGTCTCTCCCCAGAGCCTAGACCCCTTCCTCGCTGTCTGTTCCCACACCCCCGCCTGGTAAATGCAAAGTGAGTCTTGTTCCCAAAGCGGCTGGTGGCAGTGAACTGGTTTATTTGGGGTTTGAAAAGAGGCAAAAGGAGGGTCCCTACTTCATGCTCTTTGTGTAACTAATTAAAAAACCCAAACAAATCACATTCTACATGAAATAAGTTACATAATTGTGAGTATAGACTCTGATTGTCTCATGAGAAATTAATCACAAAGCATGTAATATGCTCTTTTAGCCTCTCCTAGGTAACCTGTTTTAGCTTGCTGTGGTGCAAAATCACAATATTCGGGCCACCGCTCCCAGTAGAGCCCAGTTCTGCTGTTCTGGAGCTCCATAGAAAGGAGCGGGGAAAGCCAAGCCAGGAAGGGAGGGTCAGCTTGAGGCAGGAGGACTCCTCAAGCTCATTCATCCAGCTTTTAATAGGTGATTAAATATAGAAACAGGGGAGAGGTAAGTTACTGTAACCAGAGAACACATAAATGCATTTCAATTTAATACTGAAATACTGGTTCCTGTAAGGTAATAGATCACACCTCACACAGCCCTATGGACTTGCTTCAGAATCACAGGATTGTCTAGGTTGGAAGGGACCCTTATGATCATCAAGTCCAGTATTTAACCCAATGCTGCCAGGTCTGCCACTGAACCATGTCCTGCAGCACCACAGCTACATGTCTTTCAGATACCTCCAGGGATGGTGACTGAACCACAGAACTTGCATGGTTGGAAGGGACCTCTGAAATCATTGAGTCCAACCATACACACACCAACAAAACCAAACCAAACCAAAGAAACCCCGCAAGCCACCAGCCTCACAATCTTGGCCACTAGAGCATGCCCTGAAGTGCCACATCTACACTGTTCTTAAATTCTTCCAGCGATGGTGACTCCACCACCTCCCTGGGCAGGCTCTTCCAGTGCCTGACCACCCTCTCAGTGAAGTAATTCTTCCTAATATCTAAGCTAAACCTCCTCTGCCACAACTTCAGGCCATCTCCTCTGGTGCTGTCATTATTCCCTTGGGACAAGAGGCCAACGCCCCCCTCTCCACACCGTCCTTCAGGTAGCTGTAGAGGGCAATGAGGTCTCCCCTCAGCCTCCTCTTCTCCAAACTAAACACACCCAGTAAACCACAGCCCTGGACAGCCTGTTCCAGTGTTTGGTAACCCTGTTGGTGCAGGATCTTCTCCTAGAATCCAATTTTAACTTCTCTCCTTGTTCTATCAACTGTTACTTGGGAGCAGAGACCAACCCCCACCTCACTACAACCCCCTTCCAGGGAGCTGTACAGAGCGAGAAGGTGCAGTTGACATCAGTTTGGGTTCCGCTTTGAGGGAGGCCGGGTGAATCCCCAAGTGGTGGATACAGCCCGATGACTGGGTGGTGGAACCAACCACAGACCTCAGGCAGATGCTAAGCTGAAACGTTAATACTCCCAACTCTGTTCTCTTTCAGGCAATACTCATGGATCACAACTGCCCTGTTAAAACAAAAATGTACACCCAGAACAACATCCAGTCCTACCCCATAGGTGATGAAGAAGAAGAATATGAAAGCGATGAATAATATTAAAAGCCATATGACGTATTTTGGTGTACAAAATGCTGTGTTTCATGTGAAACATCTCATCTAGAAATAGGTTTCAGTTGTACTGTACATTTAATAGTGAAATGGTCAAAAAAACCAAAGGTATATTATTCATCGCCCATGGTTACAAAGGAGACTGCTAACAGCCTTATAAGGAGGGGAAAAGCTTTTATAGAGGATTTGTATAGTGTTAATCTTTATTTTGTGTATTTAATTTTATTGAATATTACACTATATTTTTGATTAACTGTGTAGTATAAATCTGTATAAACATGTGAATTTTAAATATTTGTTTTTTTAAAGTCAACTCATTGACCCAATCTTTCATATTTCATTTGGAGTCACGAGTTACTCTCAAAAGCTTGGGTCTTTCTTACCTAATCGAAAGAAAAAAGAAAAAATTAGAGCAAAGCTCAAAGAAAACTTACCCAGTTTGCATCCTTCGAAACTGTATCCATGGAAGTACAGCCCCTGGAGCTGGAGGTTGGAATTCCCAGTGTGGCCATCACTAAGAGGGTGGGTTTTTTTAACCAACTTCAGATCACATGTGAGTAAAATAAAAGGCACATCTTTGCCGATTTCAAACAATGAGCTCTCCCTCGACCACTCATGGAATGTTAGGGAAAGCAGCATTTTAAACAGGTGAGCGTATAGCTATTAGTCAGTACTGTTTAATGAAGTTTTATCTAACCAGCTGTGCAATATGAAGCCCCAAAGACACACCACCAGGTAGACAAGAAGCTATGGATGTGCACCCTTCCCTTAAAGGGAACTGGAACAGCGTGAAGATACATTTTATATGTCCACCTTTTCAATCTTGTAATTTTACCGTCTCAACTTTATTTTAGCTCCATCTCAGGTGACTGCACGATCATAGCATTGTGTCTCCGCGTGAACTGAAAGTAAGCCAGTAACTTAAGCAGTTCAAATAAAAAACAAGCCCCAAACACCCTATTTCACGTGATTTGCGAACGCATCTAGGAATTAAATAGGTATTTATTTCTTTAAAAAAATGAAGTTAAAATATCAACTTTGCTAATGATAATGGCAAAAACAACAACAAAAAGACCAATTTGTTGCCAATACCTGTTAATATTCAGTGCCACAGTCTAACACAGGAGAAGCGCTGTATTTGGCTGTCTTTACCTGCACTAAGAAAAAAAGTCGGGCTTTTAAAGAAAGCATTTTAAACCAAACCCAGTGCCCTTATGAGCCATGGTGTATCTTTTCCTTTGTCAAACTAAAATCTTTACGTGCCTTCTTTCATGTAATTGCAGATGTTTTATGTACTACAGCATAGCTACTATGTTTACATAGAGTTTTGTAAAGTGTATATATTATGGTCAGACAATATGAAAAACACATAGTGGAGCAAAGTTTGAGTATTGCTTTGTCAATAATTATGCATCCAGATCACATTAAAATAAAGTTATATAAAATAAATTAATGCTCTATTGTAATAAGGTAAAAATAATAATAAAAAAAGAAGAATCCCCCCTCACTATTTGCCTTATGCATTGTGGTTTACTCTATACTGGGGGGAGAAAAAAAACAGCAAATATTTCAGATGGTGAGAAAGCACTCCTCATTTCTAATTCATTTATAACTCAGGGCAAACACGTTCCCTCAGGGACATAAATCCATGCAACTTGTTTAAGCAACTGCAGTAGCTTCCAACAACCAGCCTGTTCCAGGGCTGCTGGTCTGAGATTTAACTTTTGGGAAACAGATAAGGCCAAAACGTGCAGTGCCAGGGGACACCCCTCTATGTTCTTTAAATAGGGGTGAAGGTTCTGAGAGAACATTGTGAGAGGTTTAACTGGCATGAAAGGCCAAACAGCAGGTCCTATGGTTGATTTGAACAATCCACTTATAGATATTTTTTTTATATTGGCGTATATTCTATTTCATTCTTTTGAATGCATGATGGATGGAAATACTCCCTTCAAAGCAGAGAGCTGTTCAGAGCCAGACATTAATACAGCAAAATACCAAGGTCTGTCATATGTTGCCTACTTCACTGTCACTGAATAAGTGTCAACTCCGCATGGCGATGATTATTTACTTTAGGGTCAGACTTTACCTTTACAGAGCATTTGGATACTTGACCATTTGCCCCAGGAGAAGTTATTTCACTTAGCTTCACCAAATTCTTCTAATCAAAGTGTTACTCCAACTATATTTGAAACTAACGCACCAATGGTAGAATTCTAAATTATCACACATCACATTTGTTTACCTGCCAGCTGATTAACCAATGTATTGCTTAAATTCACAAAAGTGCAGTAGTTATGCAAATGTAGGATTTCTTTTTACAATGAAGGAGTATAGAACAGCTTATTCCATGGCTTGGTTTCGCACTCCAGAGAGCATATAAATTAAGGAACAGTTCACACTAACCTCTCACAGAATGAGTTTGAGAGAGGTGATCACATTCCTCTTCTGCAGACAGGGCCATGGGGCCTTACACACCAGCATCTCGCCAGGGTTAGCTCAGCAGACCCCCCCAGCAGACCCACTCAGCTCAACCTGGCTTCTCCAGGCTCTTACTCCACTCCTAGTCCCTCATAAATTAGATGAGGGCAGAAGAGAGCCGTGCAGACACCCACATCTGGCCTCTCTGTGCCACCTTCCCCCCCGTCCCCCTCCCACCACCACCAAAAAAAGACATCTAGCAGTTGTTCCACATTTTTGATTTTTGGAGGAATAAGTAATCAAACACAAACTCTGTTTTCTGACAGTCAGGAAGTCACTTTAGTCACAGAAAATACACAAAACTGAAATAATTGGGGTTCTTTTGCATTTTGAATAATGTGTTACTTTCAAGGGGATAAAATCACTTTCTTTGTTCCCATTGCTTAGTCCTCCCCTACAGCTGTAAACTTCCCTGCATGTTTTATCTCAAATTTGAGGGGAAAAAAAAATACCAAGAGCAAGGAATTATAAGGACAAACTGATTAGAAAAACTGATTGGATAGAAGTGAGCTAGTAAGCACATTAGCATTTTCTGAAGGACAGGAGAACTGAGAAAAATTTTTCATGGACAATTTTTCCACCTACTATAACTCCAGTGGTAGGCACCGTCACCAATAACTGCATGGAATTATTATTCATGCAGTGCTTGGAGGTCTTAAAAAACCCACAAGTGTCCTTAGCATTTTATAAGATTCTCTAACTATGAAAAAATAATCTACTGGTATTAGCATTTTGGAAGACATTTACATCTACTACTAAACTATGTAGAAAAAAAAAATGCATATGCGAACAGAATGAATGCATAAAAGCCCAATTAACCCACCAATCAGTAGTTTTATGCAATGCAAAAATGTGTGGTTTCCTCCCAAGGATCCTTCCTCTCAGTAGTGGCTTTAGATGATTAAAAAAAAAAAAAATATTAACACAATGCAAAGAAGTTGATAATTTAGCAAAACTATTTTATTAAAGCTTATTCTCATGATAAAATAATAGCCAACAAAATCATATGAGGCAGATCTGCAAATGTGTGTAGCTGCCACCTATTCGGATATCATTAAGTCAAGATATTCTTGTTTTCTGTGGTATTCTTTATTTTCAGCTATTTACAGTCAAGCATGAAGCAAAGATTACATCAGGAATGTCATATTACAACTTTCGCATCGAGATTCACTGTTTATTGTAATTAATGCCAGATAGGAATTTATGTTTTCCTTTTCTTATCACTAAAATACAACTATTTTGGCCTTTTCCCATTCAGTATATTTAAAAATATTGCACTACATTTAATTTACCTCTTACAATCATCATTAGCAGTACTATATGAGGAAAACTATATCCAGCTTTTCTTACCCACTGTATTACACAAGCCAATTTAAAACCTTGAATGCATATTTTTTTTCCTTAAATCAGTATTTGCATTGTTTTCACAGCTCCTTCATGTGTACCAGGGTTTAAATGACGCACTTGGATATATTTGAAAACCTCTATAGTAGGCCATAAGAGCAAACACTGATGGAGATTGAATGCAGATCACCACCAATGGTAAGCCACTGAGAAAATGGAGTGGGGAAGTCTTATTACACATCTCAAGCGAGTACAGGTTAAATAACTTTTAGTCGATAAGGGAAGCTAAATTTTGTGCGATTATTTGCTGAAGCTTAATTTCAGAAGTGTGTCACATGCCTATTTTAGCATGGATAGTGTTTTCCATACATCAGCTAAGTATCAACTGCCCAGAACTCACAAAAAAGTGCAGGTAGTTGTATGAGTGGAAGTAACCGTCCTGTGGCAAAGTACACGTACGCTTCTCCACTTGTGAAAAACACTCCTGCTGCTTTTGACCCATCACAAAATAAACTGAGAAGCAAACTTAATGGAGAGGTACGTTACAGACTGCCTGAAAATTTAAAGGAGTTATTTTACCATCTTAGATTCAACTGCGTTTCCACAAAGGCTTTTTTGTTTTTTCCCTACTACCAGTGATAATGATACCAGTACCTAACACAGTACCTAACATAAAGATGATATTTTATACAACATTTCTATACACAGAAGATGAAACAGAGACATGTTTTACAGGAAATAAGGACAATGGCCTTAGCCAGTTGATGCTAAGATCCACAGTTTACACATAGCACAAGACCAGATAGTTCTTTTCAAAAGCTGCTGGCTGAAATTCTTCTTCACCTCTACTGGATGCACGTATTTTGACCCAAATAAAATACGTTATATACACTATACGACATTTTTCTGACAAAGATGATCCTTCTGCTCAGACTGTCCCTCGCCTGAGAAGCCGAATGCAACTTACCACTACATGATCACTCAGAAGTGTTGAGAGAAGATATTTAGCTATTTTGTAAAGTACCTTAAGCATTCTGAAATAAGAAAGCAGCAAAATACTATTTTTTAAATTACTTAAACCGTCATTACATGCTTTTTGCATAGAATGCAACGAAACCTCCAACTCAATTTTCCTTTATCGGGTTATCAGCTAATACAACACCACTTCAACATACAATTTTGTTCTGGAAGGCAACCAGCCTCTTCGCTCACAAATATTCCCAATTAAATTATTATGAAATACTGGTATGTACTTTGATATCTAGCATCACGCAATGAGGATACAATAGCCTGAATTTCTGAAGAGGAGTTTTTTTTAGCAGAGCATTCCTAGATTCCACATTGATTACAAACTATGAAAAGTTCTAGTATTTAACAAAGATACAGAAAACAAATGATATGCAGTGTGAACTTTAGTAACTATTAATAACAGACAAAATGAAAGACCTTTTGTTTGCTTTCATGATATGTTTGGCAAAAAATACACAGCTACCTAGAAGACATACAATAACCATGATTAACATTTTAAAGCCTGGTCCCCTCAGTGACTTCTGTGTCAGTCATCAGCTCAGGCATGAAACAAGCTCAATTTTTTCACCATACAACGGAAACTAAACAGTTTGAAAATCCAGCCAGTTTCTTGTTTTAAACATGAGCCCCCCTCCACCCCCCAAAAAGTGGTGGAGAGGAAGCAAGTAATGCAGTAAAGACACTACACACAATGTGAAATGGTGGCCAGGGTACATAATTAAAAAAAGTTATTAAAAATAAATTTCCAATATAAACCCCAAAATGTAGTTTTGACCACCCAGTTTAACAAAATGATGGTGCTGTAGCTGGAGAAGAACCTTTATTAGCTGTACTCTTACCCAGGCAAATAACTGTGGAGAAGCAGGACCTGTATATTAAACCAGTGTTTTAATTTAATCTGTGTGTGTTTGTAATTAAGTGCAAAACATTCTTTTAGTCCATTCCTTCAAAGGCTAAATATGTAAATATCAGTCTACTGATTGAGGTGGATCAACTGGTTCTTCCAATACAATGTTAAATGTTGGCGCCTCTGTCAGACTGACGTCTTCATTCTCCATTTCTTCTGCTATATTGGGTCCCTCTGAATCTTTAGTCGCTCTCTTGGACTGTCGCTCTACTGATGTGTTCTCCAAAGACTCTATATCCTCAATGCCCGCTCTGTAGTGGATCATCAGCAGTGTAAGGGCCTGCAGTCTTTCCCCTGACTTAGCCAGCGCAGAAGAAATCAAGGCTTTTTTCCTTGCATCAGTCGTCTCTTTTTCTTCTTTAACGAGCGTATTGTTATTTTCTAGCTCCTGGTCTATCTCATTCTGCAGCTTATCCAACATAAATTCTAATTTCTGAAAACGCTCCTCTGTGGGTAAACTTCTGTAGAGATCACGTCCAATTTCTTTAACAGCAATGAAGACACTGTCATCTAGACCACCCTCCTTTCGGACCAACTTTATCCCAGCACCTGCTGCACGTTTTGAAGGACTGCCTGGCCCACTGATTTCAGTGTCGCTTTCGTTATCAGAAGTGTTTGGTGTGTGCTTTGGCGAAGGTTCTACCACCTCTGTGCCCGGCTCAGAGAGGCGAGCTTTGGGGACTTGACGAAGGTTTAAGAAACGGGTGCTTGTATTGATGATATGCCTGGTAAAACCTGTAGTTCTGTTACCAGATTTAGATTCTGAATCAACATGAGAAGACACAGCTTGGGGAGCTTCCTGTCCTTCTGCTCTATAACCTCCCACAGTTCGATCAAATTGCTTTTCGGCTCCTACACAAAAGGGTGTCTCAGTTAAACATTTTTCTTGACATTTTTTATGGCAAACATAAGCACAGAGCATGCACTGGGAAGCTGCTTTAGTCCATACTTTCTTCTTGCAGTAATCACACCAAGTTGGATTTTGAAACTGAGTATCTTGAAAGTTATGCTTGCTCTCTGTAGTAACTTGTCCCAAATAAGGATCCTCTTTCTGAAGTGCACAAGCTTCTTCTTCCAAGGGACATTCCCTCTCCTTCTCCGGGAGAAAGAATGAATCGTCTATTTCACCTTCTTTTAAATATCTGAAGTGTAAAGTTATATCACCATAACAAAATTTTTCATTGAACCCCTTATGGGTTGTCAAGTTACGCAATGCTGTTCTAGTGACTGCGGCTTTAGGTGTAGGAGCATTCAGTTTAAATGTTCTAAAATACTCCATTGAGGATGTAACTAAACAATCTAAAGCAATTTCTTCAAGTCTTATGCTTGCATATCCTAAGCAGATAAAGCCACCTGCTTTGAAAGGGTCTCTGCACCACAGTGCAACATTAAGGTACTTATGGTATCCTTCTACTTCAAATAGGCAAGAAGATGTTCTTGTCTTTGGCCATCGGCCTTGCCGGGTTTTATAAGGAATTTCTAGGGATTCCCATGTTTGACGATCTTCTCCACTATCTTTACAATTACGTGCGTTTTCTGTAAGTCCATCTTTTAACATATCTTGTTTTGGTGCTGCTACTGCTTTTGATACCGTTGGGTCTTCTATTTGATCGCTATTCTTCTGTACATTCGTCTTCTCTGTACATTTATCTGGATTAATTATTGGTGGAGGTGGCCTCTCTGGTTTTTCAGAAGCTACACCTCCAGTTTCTGACAGGTTTTGAGTTTCACTAGTAGGCAAGGCGGTCTTACTTTGTGGCCTAGGTGGCACAGGAGGCTTAGCACTGGATCCTTGTGATGGTTTACCCGACTGCTGTGACACATCTGAACTCTCAATAGTTTTGGACGTTGTTGCTTTGGCTCCATCTTTTTGTTGTGTTTTTGATGTTGTCTGGTAACTTCCTAAGTGCAGTTTTCGATTCAGAATAGGAGATATAGTTCCGAGTGGTTTAGCAGCAAGAATTACTCCTGAGCGTTTGGGACTCAGAGTTGCTGGCAGATCTTCTTTTTGGTCAGGTGATTCACAGGCCAAGTCCTCAAATTCTGAATCAAAATCTCTGTTATCAACATCAGCTGATAAACTAGCTTGGTCATCTTCTGGCTGCGTCAAGAAAGCAGAGTCTTCCAATTGTCCAAATCCATCCTGCAGCACTGAACCATGCTGATTATACCCAACAGGCCTTTCATAAAAGACTAGAACTCTGTCACCAGCATGTCTGATAAGCTTCATCACTTGGCCAGTTGATGTGATTTTAACATCTATTTTGAAAAAAAGACAAAAAATGTTAAATGTTAAAATGGCCAAAAATCGTTGAAAAAAAATATACTTAGAACTTTAATTATGGTAATAGTGCTGCTCATTAACAGAGGAAGTCAACTATAACAGAAGGGATGAACTGAAGTGTAACAGGTGGATCCTTTCTATTTTATTCATAGAAATTTATTACTTCAGGAGCTAAAAAATGACACTAACATAACTAACAGTTTGCTCTTTGTTATTGCTGTGATCTTAAAAGTGTAAACTTGATTTTATATGCTAAGATTTTTAAACTTTGTTATTAGCCTTATTGTAAGCTTGGACTTTTCTGATGAAAGCAATTAACAAAAGATTAACTAATGATTATTGTGCATGGTCACAGATACACAACTGTTTGTTTTTCTTACAAGGCCAGGCATAGCTGTAATTGTTGACAGAGGAAGTCTAGTCAAACTGTATGCAGAAATGTCCTTCCAGTTTGCAAGATGACACTTCTTTTAAAAGAAGCTGACATATTAGGAAGAAATTCTTTGCTGTGAGGGTGGTGAGGCATCAGAACAGGCTGCCCACAGAAGCTGTAGCTGCCTCATCCCTGGAGGGGTGCAAGGTCAGGCTGGGTGGGGCTTGGAGCAACCTGGTCGAGTGGAAGGTGTCCCTGCCCAGGGCAGGGAAGTCAACATAATGATCTTTAAGGACCCTTTCAACCAAAACTATTCTATAATATTACTCACTGCCGATTGCTAGAATTCTGTCTCCCCTCTGTAGATCTGCAGCAGCAGCAGGTGAATTTGGAGTCACGGTTTCAATAACAACATGCCCTGCATCTTCATCCTTGGACTGCACAAAGCGGAGGGCGAGCCCAACACTTTGCAGATTCCCTTTCACTAGTTCTGCCTGGAAAGAATAAAATTAAAAATTAAGAGTACATTGATTAAACCGATTCACAGTTACTAATGATCTTGTTTAAACTAAGATTATACAAATGATATTCTGAAAAAAGTTACATTAGGACATCCATTGACTTCACTAAGCAGATTACCACACGATGGGTTCACTATCTGCCAATCCAGCATATACCTTGGGAGAAAGAACCAAAGGCAACAGATCTGAAGCAGCAAATATGTCAGAACCAAGCAACTGTGCAAGGTGCAAGGAATTATCAGCAAAATATACCTACATGAATAAATGCATGTACATCTGTTCAACAGTTTTTATACAAACAGCACTGAGCTAATCTGTGTAAATACAACATTGGCAGGAATTGCATTACATTATCTTCACAAAAAGCCACAGCATTAAAGCTACAACAAAACCACCTCATCATCCTTTTTACTAGGAATAAGTTATAAGGAGCACTGTATCATCAACCTCAGTATCACTTTGAATATACCACATTTATGTTACAAAATCTTTTGGCGCAAGTAGCTCTTCAGTCATCTATACAAAAGGTGTTTGGAGTGAGAAAACTTATGTACTTATACATTCCTGAAGAATATTCCAAACATATTTCCATCTAAATTAAGAATAGCCTAAGAACTTTCTTCAAAAACTCAGGACCCTTTCCTCATATTTATCTCAACAGAAATACATTGTAAATTTTAACTTAATCTCAAATATTTTCTTCATAAAAAGAGAAAAAAACGGATTGAGGTACAATCTCTGTAGCAGTTTCACCCCACACTCATACATACAGCTCTTTTACATTTGGGTAGTGACCAATTGTTCACGCATCTTACTGTGTAAGACAACATTTTTCTTATAGACTGTCAAGGAATTTAAAGATACACTTTTTTATTTTTCCCAAAGGACATTTCCTTCTGTTTCAAATGACTCCTTACTATCATTCCACCAAAGTATATTCTGTCTGTTTGAAAGGGGAACTCAAGAATCTACTTTTCAGTTCTGAGGACAGAAATTTAATTTCCTTTTTTGATTCCCCAAAACAGAGGGACAGATACTGTTTGTAGAAAACCTCTGTAGGAAATTTTTAAACTTGGTTTCAATTTACTGAGCGTAGGCAGACGGTCTTCTCCCCCATCCTGCATTTACTTTGGTGTCATTCATTTGTCTGTGTTTGAACTGTCTGTTCTTGAGCCTCCTCTTTTGAGGATGCGATCGTTTGCTAAGTTTTGTACAATGGCTTTCCAGAGATGAAGCGGATTACCTGCCCTCAGTACAGTAACTCTCCCCTTTGCTGCATGGCTCTCACTCCCTTGCTATCATCTCCATAGCCACATCTTGGCTTTTTGTTAATTGCTTTTGTTTTGTGGGTGTTTGTGTTTTTGTTTTTTTAAAGTAAAATTACTACACTAATTAACAGTTTGCTTAAGAACAGGTACAAGTTTGAAGAAGCAGATTTGCATGACATTTTTAAGCTTTGCCATTAACTTTCCACAACCATGACTTGAAGTTGATATTTTCTTTCCAACCTTGTTAACGTGTCTACTGTGAGTACCCAGTAACGTATGCAAGAACAACAAGATCAAATATAAGCTCAATTGCCATTCCAGGATTCAAGGTTCTTCTAGAATGCAAACAAATAAATAGTTGTGTACAGAAACACTGGGGTAGGGTTTGGGAGCTTGGTGTTTGGGGTGGTTTTGTTTTAATTATGGCCATTCCCGTTTACACCAAAGAAACTCTGCTACATAATTAAATAATAGAAAAAAAAATAATTCCCCAAACTCTTTGTTTCTTAACACTTCAAAGTATTACAAATGCTTGTGCAAGACAGTTTCTTTTAAAAAGAAAATAATTACTCTTCTGCTTCAGTCCTTTATCCACAGTCTGGCTCTAAACTAGCAATTCACAAGTGTTGCATGTGCTGTAGGGAAGCAACATCAATTACTACAATTTCAAACAAGACTAGTTGTATATTTTAACTGTCAAAAGCACAAACAACAGGAATTTGCTGTGGAGGCATATAAACCTGCAACAAAAACTTCTTCCAAAAATCACTCCGCTGTGCTAAATGGCTCTGCCTATTGTTATCATAAGGAAGAGCAGACAGTGAACTCACAGTTAAGTACCATTACTATTTAAATGGACAAAAAAGGAAACTAGAATTGCTTTTTCCTTAATCTTCGTTAGTCCACTAAGTATAAAGCCCTTTAGAGAGAATTTCAGGAAAGAAATGATCCTTAGAGACAGTGGTGGAGTGAAAACAACCAACACCACCACAAAGCAGGATGATTTTCCACTTAACGCTAAATTATTCTAGTCGCCTAATTACACCCCTTTAGGGGTAACACCTATTTTAATGAAACACAGTATCCTCTCAGATCTTATGTAAGTTCTTGATCTTAATGCCCAGAATTGGAAGTAATAAGACATTTTAAAAGTCACAGCTCATACTAGATGGATAGTCTTAGTTTTTGCATCTGCAGAAGCAGCATCGCTGTAAGCTTGCAATACGAGCTAAGTCTCGTGCAATTGGTCAAGTAGATCAAAAAATATCCACCTACTGAAGGAAGCTGACCCTCGGAAGACTTTTACAGGAGTTACCTCATGTAAATCTACTTGTCTTTGCAGTTGGGTATTTTCTTATCCATTCAAAGAGTCGCACGAAGAGACAATAACGTTTCTATAGACCTGCTCTCCAGGAAGCAGCGAGTCTTATTTGAAAACGAGGGTCAGAAGGAAAAGGGGAGCTGGTTCTGTAACATCTAGCAAATTGAAGAAAGGCAGCAATGACTTCCCACCACTGTTAGTACTTCCAACGATGGCAAAACACATGATGAACAAGATATGGGAAAATAACATAATTACACAGTAATAAGGAAAAAAAAAATGTTACTGAAAGCTCTTTCTTACAGAGTTTGTCAGTACAGACCTTCATACTCTTGAGCTTCCTTTGAATCCAAGGACTTCTTTGAGCACATCTCAATAGTGGATGACTTAACAGTGAAAATATTCTCTACTAAAAGGACCAGAGACCCCTGAGGTGATTCCCAGCACTTCACCCTTCCCCTTCTCCCCCAGGGCAAGACCACATAAAAGAAACGGACAGCTGGGACCAAAGACACTTAGGTATCTCTGAACATTTGGCTCCCATGCAGGGACACCGACCGCAGATTACCATGCACATGACTCACTGATGGCGAGGAGACTTCCAATATCCTAGCAGTATCTGATGGAAAGCTGTTTTTGGAAGGAGAGAGCCTTTGAACATAGCAAGCAAAGTTCATCTCAACTTTTTATTAACTTTGGCACAGTCACTAGCTTTCTCACAAAGTAACCTGGTTTTATTTATCAACCCAAACCAGATGAATAGTTTCCTTGATGTTTCTTTCTGGCAACTCCAAGTTTCACCATGTAATACCTCAACAGCTCAGGCTAGCAGCAGGGCAGGTGAACGCTGTTTCAAGCTCTCACACGCACCCCCAAACTCCCCTTTCACAAAACCAAGCATCTTCATACACCCAGCACAGCTACTTCATGCTTTTCTGCCTCTTCCTCAAATTAA
This sequence comes from Pedionomus torquatus, assembly GCA_013398155.1. Taxonomy (NCBI): domain Eukaryota; kingdom Metazoa; phylum Chordata; class Aves; order Charadriiformes; family Pedionomidae; genus Pedionomus; species Pedionomus torquatus. The sequence goes on from VZRU01010606.1 coordinate 40,376, forward strand.
ACCTTGATAATAAACATGAAGAGCTAAAGATCTACCGGAACATGAAGCATCAAAAAGATAAATATCAGTTAAGTGATACAGGGGTTAGAAGAAAATTGCTGCTAATGAAAGGACATTTATTACCAAGGAAGTTTGCTGCAAGGGAAAAAAAAATAACAGCCGTGCATAGGAGAAGGGGGAAATTTAACCAACTAGCTATACCGTATTAAAGCAAATTTATTTTCATTTGAGCTAATAGCTCTGTTACACTCGTTCCTGCAAAGATTAGTAGTTCTTAACTAAGGAGCAAGACAAAGCAGATAATACTGCAAGCTTGTCAGTGAAAGGCAGAGTAACCAGAGTAATTTACATTGAATGAGTTAAACTATGGCATAGAACTTAGAAAACATACTTTTTTAAAAACGCAAGAGACCCTCAGACTATTAATGAAATACATGCTGAGATTAAGATGCAACAGAACAAGAATGACCATCTTGGGGGAAAAAAATAAGAAGTAGTTTCCTTAGTGATTTATTACTCAAGGAAAAAAACCAAGAAGAGGACACAAGATGTTCATTCACTTTAAAATTAATAAAGCATTTTGTTGTGTGGCCTGACTTTTATAGAACAAAGTCTATAAGCATTGATTTCACAATAGAGGCTTTGGTTTATTTGCATGCATCGGTGCATGAGCCACTGCAGAACATACCCTCACCACTACTCTGAGCTCGATGTTGGAGGTATGCTCTGGAAATACAATGCAGCAGAGAATTATGTTGTGTCTTATAGCCTTTCCCTACCTCAGCCCTGACATTCTGAAAGCCTAGCAGATGTTGAATGTAAGTGAAAATCAATTTTCCCAGCTTTTTTTAAACATTAATACTGAACTCCCCAGCTACAGGGTGATTGTTCAGAACTTTATGGCTTGCTAATACCATTTAAATGGCCAAATATTTAGACAAGCATCAATACAGGATGCAGTTTTTTAATCTTCAAACTCTTCACTACATTATCAGTCTGAAAGAATCTGCAAATGCAAAGGTATATTAAACAAACATCCCTCCTACAGGCAACAGAAATGTGATACCATTTCATTTACCATGTGCTTCCTAAACCATACCTACAAAGTTAGGTATTTTTGAATACAGAGGTAAGAATGTCATCAGGGATGCCGTAGGATCATAACTACAGTGAGGTTAACATTAGATATAGAACTTAGATAGAGAAATATTAGATACATATTAGATATATAGCATTTAGATATATAGATATATTAGATATAGCACTACCATCGGGAATTTTTAAGACATAATAAATAACCTCCATCAATAAATATGCAGATTACAACATCTGGAGAAGCATTTGCTTACTGGTAGTGCAAAATCATTCAGCTAAACTTCAAAAACTATTAGACGCATATAGAAATGAAAAATCACATCACAAGATTAAGTCATGGCATGATAAGAGCTTAAGACTTGCTTTTAAGCAAAATCAGCAATTTTCAGCAAAACCAAACTGTTCTTTGAAAGCTTAATTTTACTCTGTAACTAATATTATATATTTGCTTAACTATTTGTAAGCAGTAACATAATAGAGCTTTATTAGAATTTTGCAAGCTTCTCACATTCTTTTGAATAAATGCTGAGAGGAGAGGAAGGAATATTTCATGTCAACCCCCCCCCACAAACATTAAAGTACAAAACCAGGAAGCAGTATATTTGTATTATATATATATATATATAAAAACCAAAACAAAATAAAAAAGTGTTTTGGCATATATCTTTAGAATATGGTCTTTAAGGTTATTACTTTTTTCAACCCTATTATTGAACACAGTCATTCTATATGATCTGCCCAGTGAAGTGATTGCTAGATTGTTTATATGGGCTGAAGGAGACAGTGAAAGGAAACAGGTATCACCAGTTTCCCAATATACTCTGTCAGTACACTAGACAAATGAAAAAAAATAAATAAAAAACCCCAGGAAATTTTGTTTTAATGTTCTGAGAATATTTCCATCTACGCTTTAGAGAAGTAGATATTTTTCTTTGTTGTGGCACAGCCTCAAACCCCAAACCTATGGAGCCAGAGTAGCATAAGCTTTTTCCAACCTATTTCCCAGCCCTCCAGTCCATGTGGCAGGATAAACCCCATCTCGCATGGGAAGTGGCTGAAGTTGACCTCGAGCAAAGAATCTGCGAGAATGGAAACTCTTTCATTTCCCAGTTACAGAGAAAAACTCTCAAAAACAGAAAGGGCACAACATTTTCTGATCATTTGAAAACAAGCCTTGTTCTTGGAATGCTCTAATAATTCGTTAGTCAATAAAATATGCACTGATCAATTATAAACTGTTCACTATTATGTCTTACACGTATGTAGGTATATTGATACATACACACACTCAACAGTCACACATAAATCCATTAAAAACCAGTTCATGAACTCATTAAGGAGGCTAATATTCCCAAGAGATTCCCTGGAACACATTCAAGTACACTGCAAAAACAGCTACAGACCCCAAAAGAACACACCCAGCAGAGACTGACTGCCTAAAATTAGCACATGCATCTATCTCTTTAATCTTTCTACTCCTTTCAGCAGGCTCAGATTTATAAAGGCATACTGACAGAAATAACCAGAAGATTTTTAATAAAATAGAAGTTACATGAGTATTTTCAGACCTTTTAAAATTGTGAAAAAACAGCTCCAGAAAAAGATTATTATTTTTTTAAATTGTGGTTAGTATTCTCCCACTCAGCAGATGATGCACATGACCTACACACCACCTTCCCATTTCTTCTCTCCTTTACTAAAAGTGATAAAGAGTAAAAATCAATTAACCCCCCCCCTGCAAACACACACATGAAACACCTTTGCCTTCAAAAGACTTGTGACATTTACTGGCATCTGGAAATGACCAGGAAATAATCAGTTCTTATGCCCTCCTGTGACTAAAACACAGAAACACGTACCCTGACTTTAAAGGTATTAGTCTGTATTCTGGAGTCAAAGCGGCTGACACAGGATGAATTAGCCCTCTCTGGGTTGAGAGAGAATGTTGAGACAGTACTAAACCTTAGTACAGATAAGCTGGTACTGCCAAGTTATGTCAGGGTACCAATATCCTAGTGCCGTACTGCAATGTGGACCTACCCGTGGTTGCCTTGAGAGTGTTGGTTTTTACTGTTCTCCACTGGTTTTAATCTCTTGTCCATTTCAAGTTATCTCTAAGCATAACATAGAATTTTATCCAAGCTATACTGGAAGTGGTTATAAGGGACAGTATTTCCCATGAATAGATATCACATTTCAGCCACCCCATTATTTTATTATTAATAAAAGAAAAACATTTTTTAAAAAATAAAAATTAACTGTCACACAATTTAAACAATCAAACAGTATTAATAAATTAAAAAGTCTGTACAGCAAAGTGGCAAAGAAGTCAAGCTTATATGTAATGGACTCACTATCTCTGCTTATTAGAATAGTCACCAGCTTTGCTCTTTGCAGCACATTAGGAACAACAGATTTGTAATGACAATAAAACAGAAAAAAAAAAAAGAGTGGATTGTTAGACTCTTTGCTGCTATTTTTTTCCAGCTACATGATTTGTGGTCTGTGCATGAGGAGACACAACTATCCCAGACAAAGGTTGCAGTTTTCACGGTTTGGGTTTTATTGGCTTTGGGGTAGGGTTTTGGGTTTTTGTTCATTTTGTTTTGGTTTACTTTTAGAAAGAATTTTACATGTGGATAAATTTCTTGAGTTTTGGGTTTCTTTTACTAGTCTTCTATAGCAAGCTAGTGGGTCTCACTGATTTCTGTTCTACATGATCTCTTATTAAAAACAAATACAAGTTACAAAAATATGATAAAATATGATAATAATTTCATTCAAAAATAAGTTACATATTGGACCAAGATCATATTTAAAGTAGTAATTCATAAAGGTCACAATGTTGTGACTGTTAGGCACATGTCTAACTTCACCATTGTCTGAAACCAATGTGAGGGTTCATGGCAGTAGAGTTAAACATCTGCATGTCTGTCTGATGAGCACTAAAAACATCTGACATCAGCAAAAACCAGGACGGGCTCCTTACTGCACAAAATAAGGAGCTACATCTTATTTCCCTCAGCACTCCTGCACATCGCAGGTACTCTTTTACGAGGCTGCTGTGAAAACTGGTCTCTCCAATTGTACGGTGACACAGGTTATGTGGCACGCAAAAAGTAAACTGTTTAGCAATTACCGTGAATTGCTGTGACTTTCTTACTAAACAGCAATTACATGAGCTGAGTGGGGGAGTTAAAAGACAAAACAAGGCAGCAGAAAACCTGCATTTAACTTCAAAGTGTCAGAAGCAGGTAAAACGCAGACCTTCAGTTTTACACGGAGCTGCTCTTTGGAGAGCAATTTAGTGCAAACACCGATGTAGCTCTTGTTTAAGTGCTCTTACTCACTGACATCCTTTTAGTCTTTAATAAAGCCAACTGCGATGATTTCCTTTGGCCCTGAAAAAATGGAAAAGATTGATTTCTTTTTTCCAGAATCTTACATCACCATTTATGTATTTGATAGAAAAAAGGCTTCCTCCAATATTGCTTAAGCATGACTCAGTCATAAATATTTCATAAAATACTCAAGTAGTCTAAGAGTAAGTACCGAAATAAGGTTACGGAAACTGGATTAAAAAGACTAGAGAAAGTTCATTAATAATATCATGCAAGATACCGAACCAATAAAAAGTTTATCTAGTTAATGTATTTATTTGTATTCTTTGTATTTTTAAATTTATTGTTTGTATTAATTTATGAATCGCTGTGATACAAATTACAGATAAAGAAGATGGAGTATATAAGTACACAAGTTTATGTACTGTGAATATGTGCACACGACAGAGGTCAACCCAGGGCTTTAGTCATCTCCAAGACAGAAGAGGAAATAAAAAAGACATACGTTCAAGAGTCCAAATTAAAAGCAAACCTAAACCAGCCAGTAATTAACTATATTTTTCTTGGAAGTACCTAATTAATAGTGATAAAACACTCTTGTGTAATAAATTCAAAACGGAAAGACTATCAAGTCAAAGTTCTTTGTAACAGAAGTCATATTCCCAGTTATGAGTTTTTTCCACACGGAGAAACTGCTCGACAATTCTGCCTATCGCACCCTGCAGCATTAACCACCTGATTGCTGACATGGAAACTGCCATCAAAACCAAAAATATGGAAAGTTATTATCCACTGCAATTACAGTAACATGCATCACAGACGCCAGTTTCCATGGAAATAAAATATACAATACTACTTTCTGATGCATATAAATCATAACTCTTAGATCTCACTGATGGGTTTAAAAGTCACATTTTCAAGGGCTTAAAAGTTACATTTCTAAAGGGAAAAATGATAATGGAAATATAAATGTATTATTTATAGGTTAATTTCATTCTGAAGCAGAAGGGTTTTCTCTAAAGCAATGGCAATGGTAATTGCAGAGTTACACGTGGAATAGAATGCACCTTCTGAAATGAGCAGGAGCTTCAATGTGCTTTGCTTGGGAATCTTCAGCAAAACACCAGGGTTTGAGAGGGGACCTCTCAAGTTCTGAAGCGGCTCTTCCTCACTGCCCTGAGGAAGAGCCGGGTCTGGCACAGGCAGGGCTGGGACATACCAGCCATCCCAGCAGAGGCTGAGCATTGGTTGCCAGCTCTCCCTCCTGTAGCCTGGTTGAGCCCCTGCACTACCTTGAACTCTAGCAGCACGATCAGACTAAGCTTTGTACCAAAGGTAATGAAATCAAGCGGTGTCATCTAACTTATTATAGATGCGACATACTTAAACAGCTGCTTACACAAGTGTGCAAAAGCTATGTAAGATACTATATTCTTACAAACCATTAGAATTTCAGGTAATACACTCATTAATCACATTGTCTAAGTAACAGGGATATAACACATATCTAGGACCGATGTAATTATACAATTTATTAGTTATTATTTTATTACACAAGTATCATAGGACTTAAGTGAATGCAGTTTGTCATTTCTGCGCTGCATAAACATACTATCTTTTTGACAACTGTTATCATTTCTTACCAATATTAATGGCTAGGTGGCCATTAAAGAAAAGCACAAGCCTGAATAATATCCTGCACAACCCGATCATTTTTCAGACTCCTAAATTCTCACAGAACCAGCAAAACCCAAAGAAACTAAGGCAGATGTAAAATGATTCGTCATCATAACGGCTCTTCAGAGATTAAATAGAAGATCTATCTGTATCAAAATTAAGTTCCTGTTGCATACAAACCCCCAAACCCACCCTTCATCTGGTACAACCAGAAGATCTGTTTTCTTCTGAAACTCTACACTGCCAAGACCAGAAAAGATAGGTATTTTTATCCAGTTTATTCTGAATAATTACCATCAAAAGGCCAAGGGCGTGTGTATAATAATCTCAACACAGAGGCAGCCAAACCAAACATTGTTTTCAATTAAGTTCTGGACAAAACATTGCAGTATAAACACACAACTACATAACCAGTAAAGATTTCCAGGACCATACATCTATTTCTGGTTATTTTGTTGAACACATCACATCAAATCAATTTGTTTATGGTTATAGGGCACAAGTCGCTGCCAGGCAGTGAAACAGCAGCTCAATGTCACATCTAATTAGTAGCACCAAGACAACAGCACACCTTTAAGCTAGATTTTCATACTGTTACCAGTCATCACATAAAAATTGCCACAACTATTAACCTGACAAAGATCTTAACACCAACGACGTCAAATACTGGTAATTCACTTCACAGAGAAATCAATACCTAGATATATTTGCTTTGCACTTGAAAAATATTCCAGACTCCCCTTCTCCCTCTCCAAACGCAAAGATGCCAATATATCTGAAGAATGATTTACAAACTGAATATTAGCTGTAAATTGGAATCAAGATGCTATCCAACTTTCCAGCCTGACTTCTACAAACATCTCTGGATCTTTCATAGAATGGTTTGGCTTGGAAGGGAGGTTCATGTCACAGCTGGCTCTCCATATAATCAATGTGACCATATAATGGGCTAACAAAAACGTAGGATTATTTTCCCCTATAGTTGGATGCCTGAGTAACAAAAAAAAAACAAACCCAAAACAGAATTGGTATAACTATGTAGATAAAGATCTAAATATCCTCCATTTCTAGACTATGAAAAAGCTTTATTACAAAGGACATCCAAAACCCAAAACAAGCTAAAAGCACTTTTTGTGCCCCAAGATTTCTGTTAAACATTTCAGACAAGGATTCTGCAGGCTTAATGATGAGGCTTAATCTGGCAGAAATCTCTCCCATAACTTACTTCCCTCCATTATTTCTCGAAGTAGCAGAATATAAGAGCTCTCCGGAAACCAATCTGGGGTCTCCAGACTCCAAACCACTAACAAAGAAGCACCCAAAAGTGCTAAAATAAAACCCACCCCAGCAACATTCTTCCAGAAACATCTTAGGAGACAGGGATGACAGAACAATTTGTTATATAGCCAATTAAATCTTGCCATAATTCATTTGAACAAGAGATGTGTTAACTGAAAAGTAATTGGTTAATATCCTCTGCAACATACTAAAAAGCCTAAGAAAATCCAGAGTTTAAGGGAGGAAAAAAGGGCAAGAACACTGTGTACACAGAGGTGGGGAGGGGAAGGAAGATGGAGTTAGAAAAAAATTAGATCAGGACTGGAGAATTGCAGTCTACAACTCTGTGTGTGTGGTACGATGCCAAAACACTCTTAATTTTTCCCCAGTTCCATGATCTCTGATTATTAAAACTTTAATAATTTACACGAACCACCAAGAAACACATAGCTTAAACTCAGATTTTCAACTGCTTGTCTGTGTACAATGTTAGATGCGGGTACTGATCGCCATACACACATTACAATATATTTTACCAGAGAAAAGTATGAAAAATTGCCATTTACGTGAGACAAAAAGATCATTTGGGGAGCTAACTAAAAAAGTAAACTGATCAGTACAGTGCTGCCTTTTTTTTTTTTTTAACTTAGGAGTCTGTTAGTCTGTAATGCCAGAAGAAACTCATAATGAATAAACATATGTGCTCATCATGCACAGCTTGCCCTTCTTGATGAACTCTCAAGATTCACAAAAATAGCCTTTGACTTACGTACTTTAATTCCATTTGAAGAGCCCTGAAAGATAATTAAAACCATGGTAATTCTACAGTGCTAAGTGTAATGGTTTGGGCTGCTCTGGTCACAAAACCAAATAATAAATAACAAGAATGGACTGCAATTTAGACATTTTCAGCAGAAGCATCATTGCTGCCTTTTCATAGAAGCACACACATCTGAGCTGAACTGGAGACAACGTTTTGTATACAGATCCAACTGGGGTTAAAAACAACATGCAAGGATCCTGACTTGTATATGACAATGAAATCAAGTAACATTGTTTGTAATTGTTGGAAGAGCTATGGTTTTATTACATAACTGTTTGCTTCTAAGGAGAATAGATGCATTTTTTTGTAAAGGCCCTTCTCCATGACAGTCGACAATGCTGTGGTTCACGGGGATAAACACAGTCCTGATGTGTCCTAAAGTAACGGCTGAGTAACCATCGCTCTCTGATATTTTGGATTTATGCTGTTGTCTCAACAGAACTTTTTAAAAAACACAAATTTAAAAAACCACAAATTTAATCTATTAACAATATAATTTATACTCCCGCAGTTTGCATTTAGCAATACATAATGCTTGAAGCTTACCTAGGAATCTGTAGGACTGCCAGACACCAAGAAGCACACAGCAAGAAAAAAATAATCTAGCTTGAAGAATTCCTTTCAGAAGTTGGTAACTTCATTCCCCATGAAAACGTAAAAATAAAAAATAAGAAAAAAATGCCAAGTTTCAACATCAAAGATTTATTTTCTGACTTGATATAGACAGAAGAAGGAAAAATTAGATTACACCTCACCTGTTCTACAAGTGCTTTGCTGCAAAGGAGGCCCAGGAGATAATCAGTCCAGACCTATAGAGCACCTTTTGCAAACTATTTCTCCTGCAGCTACAACGAGTCCCCGCTTCTCTTTTACTGTAACTTTATTTATTTCAGCATTTGAAGAGTTATATAGTGGGTTGGGGGTTTGGCAATATCAAAAAAGATCTCTTTGAGCCAGTAAATTATTTTTTGAACATGCAAAAAAGAGTGTGTTCTGTCCAGGACACATTTCCAATGCCTTTAAAGGTTTCTAATTCCAGCTGTCAAAACAAATCCAGAAATGAAACTAATCTCTGTAAACTGTGCGTTCTTAGCTAGAAACGGATTCTTTACTTTCTGGTAGATCTTGCTTACTTTCATTCCAATTATTAGATATGATAGAATATGGCTTTAATGACCTATCATAAAATTACTTCCTCCTAGCAGCTATTTGTAAAGCTCAGGAATTAATTACAATTCTTGGTTACCTTATGTAACCAAGACTGTGGTTCCTAATGCACTTTTACACATCAGTTGGCAAGAATCTAAATGCCTTTGCTCACAATGGTGGCCAAAAGTTTGTTCCCAGTTATTACAAACATATTTTGAGAATATATGTTATTTCAGATTCTCTTCCAGCAGCTAAAGCTTCATCAACTGCAGTGGAAATAGAAACATTTATCAAACCTGGCAAAAAGCTTTGTTTTAAAAAAATAATTCTTTGCTCAAATATTGTTTGCAAGGAATAAAAATCCATCACAGATGTTTTGGCTAAACACCCATTCTAGACATGCTGCAGAAGTTTAATAAATGAAACAAAAATATCACGTATTTACTGCTTACTCCCTCCAGCAGGTCTGTACGCTCAGGCAGAGACTTGATGCAATTTCATTACAGATTTTTTTTTTTAGGATAAAACTGCCTCCTGCCTGGATTGTCTGCAATGAAGAGATTTTACTTGTCTGAATCCATGCCTATAGGGAGGGAAATACTCCTGGAATGGTCTCAAGACTAAATCACTCTTTTTATGAATTATTCTTTATTTAACTCATTGAAATTAGTTCAGATGTCCTCCCTCCCTGTATAACAGTATCATCTGTCATGTACTATCAAGTGAGGAAAAAATAAAATTTGAAGAAAAAGACTTTTTTTTTTTAACAAATGGCAGCGTCTGGCAGCCTCTCTGAACAGGATCCCAAGCAGCCTGAGTCAGCTTAGCCCTGACCTGGGTGGAGTTTGGACCAGATTACCTCCAGAGATCCCTTCCATCCTAAATTACTCTGACTCTAGTCTAATAGCCAGATACCTTGTCCAGATATCATTTAAATCTTATTTGGGATTTTTTATTTATATATGCATATGAAGAAATGCTTGAAATTGACCCAACTTGTCTGCTGAAGCCAGCTGCTTAATGTTTCTGATAGTACAAATACACCTATCTAAGCTACAGATAATATATATTAATCAAATACTTTAAAGATTCCATACTAGCCAAATATTTACAGTTACTCTACTCCCTTAACCTTACTCCTCCTATGACTGTTGGCAGTATTATTCTTGTTATCCAGCCTCTGCTCTGTTTATGCAGCTGGATTGATGCAGTTATTCATCACACACCTGGTCTCCTGCACTGAGCTAATAGTCATTATTTGCTCTCCCTTACTACTGTGCCTGCCCTCTCCTTTAATAATTAACAGATATTACATCTAAGTGCTGCTTAGAAAACTGCTTTGGTTAAGTAATAGACTTCCTAACACCTGGGGTATTTTCTGTACTGAAGTTTTCAAAGAAATTCTGGTGAACTGAACTCAACAAACTCCCCCCCTACCTCTCCCTTGCCTCCCCGTACTTTAATAGGATGGCACAACTAAGAAAACTCAGGAGCATACTCAAAATTCTCATTTTGTAAATACTGAGCACTGGACTTGACCACACCAAAGTGAAGCAACAGTTCAAAGACAGAATAATGACTACCAAATACCAAAGCAACAGCACACGTTAAGTACCACAAGAAATCAAGTTACTTAGAACAGATTAGAACTTAGAACACTTGCACATCATCACGACCTGTTACTGAACCATTTTGAGACATTTTATTGTATGTGTGTCATATATATTGGGTCTATCTTGTCTAGCCCAAAGTTTCCTCCTCCTCAATACTTAACATACAGGCAGCTACAGCTCTCCAATTCTTTTTTCTCATATGTTGATCTGTAAAATGCTTTCTTTCCATGAAATGGCTTCTGTATCAGCCTCACTGCACAATCTAAATCCATCAACAAGCCACCTGCCTCCCTGCCATGGGATGCAAAGTTTGACCCAAGCTGCAAATGCCCCTCAGTTACTACTTTATTCTGCCTCCCATCAACAGGAAAAAATAACTTTTTACAGATAGATTTCTGGGCCATGTGCAAGACAGTGCTGAAAATTCAGTATTTTTTTAGCTCATGAGACAAAAAAAGGGTAGGAGCAGCAAGCTAGCCAACACACATCTGAAATCCAAAAATTACAATTAAAAGCACGTTATACAGAAGTACGTACAATATCCATTAACACCTTTGCCATATGGTGGGTTTTATATCCCCTGAGAACAGGCTATATAGCTCAAAGATTTTGATTCTACATTTTACAGAAACACCATGTGACTGAACAGCAACTTGTAATTTAATCAAGTTACTTGTTACAGGCTTAACTAGTTCACCAAAATCTGTGTATTTTCATCTCTGCTTATTAAAAATGTGCATTTGATTTGAGACCAGTGAAAATTACTGGTGTGAAAGTGGAAGAGCTTACAGTGGGGAACAGACCACATTTGTTTCTGTTCTGAAATTACAAACACCTTAATCCTACGTTCACTTCACATGTAGTTCACATCGTTATGTAAAGTGATTGCATTTTCAGTTTCCAAGCTGCTGTACAGCCCACTCTTACCGTATTCTCACAGATGTGCAGTTTAACTACCAAGAAACCTAGAGACAGACTTCTGCAATTGCTCTGATAAAAATTATCTTTGTATTTCTTGATGTCTGTACAGTATCAGAGCTGTAAGCACTGGTGAACTTCAGATAAGCCAAGCCAAATTTCTCAGGGGTCATTTACTGTTTTTACATGTATCTACATATATTAAATACATGGTCAATTTGCCAGCCACAAGATTTATATTGAAGTTTAACTGAAAAACAAGTGATGTTTTTAATTTTATTTATATATATACACACACAAATCTATACATGTATATACTATATATATGCACAAGTTATACGTACATCTATAAAATGTGTATATATAGCTACATATTTGTTTAGATGTTTTTATTATTTAAAAAAAAAACCACATCGCTTCAATTAACATCAAATAAAGGGCACAGACACGATACTTTTTCTAAACTAAGCACCTTAAAATGGAAACTGATGACATCAGTAAAGATCTGAAGATACTGACTTTTGGCTAAAATATTTGTAAAGATATTCATAGTTCAAAGATTCTATTTATCTTACCAAAACCTTAATGGAAGTAGCCTTTTAACAGACTGCATTAAGGAAATTCTCCATTTTCTAAGGATGATTCACTACTGATTACTTCCCATATGTAGGTGTCCTGTGCAGACCATCAGTCTGCTATATCTAACTTTAATACACTGGAATGACCTTTGAAGTAATTTCATTTGTATGATGGGAATCAGCAGTTCCATTCCTGATCCCCAAGGTATTTCCAGGGCAATTGCTCTGCTACTCACCCATATATAATGCTTTCTCATTTCTATTCGCTATCATCATAGAGCACTTGGAGAACATGCATCACACTTGCATTACAAAATGCTTGCCTATACAGTTTTAATTACTTAAAGTATTTTTAAAATGCTTGGTCACTCTTAAGAAACAAGAGGAATAATTTATCCTGCACTAATATCTTAATGCACACTTTTTTTCACTCCTGCTGTGCTACAGATACAGAATAGCCATGGTAACTATAACGATATTATAAAAATGATAATGACAATACATAAATACTCCAAACACCACTCTTTCACTGTTGTTTCCAGATGTTGAACATCATCCCAACAGACCTATTAAGAGACTTGAACACTAAGAGACAAACATCTAATTTCTGCTTCAGTTTGTGATGGAAGAGAAAGGAAGGGGGGGAAAAAAAATGAAGTAATTTTGAAATTATGTTCAGTTAAATAACTCCAGCATTCTAGGAAGGTAAGACATGACACATGTAACAACACTGAATGACTTTGAGTCCAAGAATCTGCTCTACTTAATTGACTTCATAAAAATAGCTACATTACATAAGAGTATACTCAGAATAAGGAACTCCTCCCACAAAATTATAGGGTTTCTTCGCAGTCACTCAGTTTTTATCCCTGTATTTTGACACTTGAACCACAACATTTAAGACCACTACATATCAACTACTTGTGGTATATGAAAATTCTTTTCCTTCCATTGAAGGGCATCAAAATACCTACATTAAAGAACAGTAGATTTATTTCATTAAACTAGTAACACTAAGAATTACAATCATACTATATATTACTAATAAAGGCTCTTTTAAGAAATATCCATTCCTAATTTCTTCCTGGTATTTAACCTGGTTATTCTTTTCTTTAAGCTAATGTAATTGTTAATTTAAAGTGGTATAAATACAAAAGCGAGAATCAGAACCAAGCAGCTGAGATTCCTTCCATTCATAAGAAAGTTTATATAAACTCATTTTGAAAAAAGCCAAACTAAGGGACCCAAGGCAGATTCCCCTATAAGCTCTCCCCTTTCACACACTCTATGAGAAAGGACATGCCAAGGCTCACACCAAACTAGTGTTGTGCCAGGAGTTTCCAGCTTCCCAAACCGCCTTAGCGCCTGCATTCTACCATTGTTTGCCTCAGAGATGCCACTTTCATATCTTCTCATATCTAGCTCATTGTTTTCAGGAAAATCTTTATTTTTGAGACTTAAACTAAGTTCAACCACAGTTGAAAGAGCTGTAAACCATCTAAAATATTACTGGGTACAAAGTCACTTTCAAACAGACAGTCAGAACAACTCTGTAAATCAAATGGAACCGACAAAAGATGTATCACTTTCATCAACTGCCTACTAAACTGCAGTGGGCCAGTATGCGTATTTAATTAACATATTCTTAAGTTTCAAGAAGAGTTGATTATGATCTCTTCTGAAAACTCATCAGAACAGAAGGGCAACTGATAAACTCCAGACAGGAGCACAGATGTATCAGGCCATCAACCGCAGAGAGAACCAGAGACACTCACACTTCCGATTATTAAAAGAAAAAAATAAGATCAATGCTAACAGCTGCACTTAAGCAACTGTAAATGTAAATCACACTAAGTGTATAGCATGTTGAAGGTCAAAGCAGATGTGTAAAAAGAATCCCATATTGTGCCAGGTGCCCACAAGTGTAAGCAGCCCTTGCTGAACAGGATGGAGATAAACAGAGGCCCTACAGGTACCAGCAGATAAGCAAAATACCTGCTTGTCCAACCCACGATACAACCACACCTTCCACAGCACGTCCCTGCTAGTTACCCATGCTATCCATGATCCTCTCCAGGCTCTCTAAAGAGTTGCAGAGTAACTGGATACCTTTCCCCATTGATGTACAGTGTGCATTCCAAGCGGGGAATTGAGGGGAAAGAAAAGATGGAAACATGAATGCCACAAACTCCCTCTCACTGTGTCCGTTACCTAAAAGTAAGTTGTTGTTTTGGCTACTTCTATGCATCTATAGGCACTAGAAGTGAGCAACAGTAATAGCCAGGCAAGCTTCTGTCATAGAAGTGATAGATGAACTACCAATAAAAGGAAATTTGTAGTTACACAGCAGCCTGCAACAGCCAGCCTGTTCAGGGCCCTTTCATTTTATACATCCCTCTAAAGCCTATTATAAATGCCGAAGAACCTGCTCACCTGGTGACGCAGCAAGTGCCAATCCATCTACCCCTCTGCTGTCTCTATCTTCTCCCTACATTACAGTTTGTCACCTAAAAAACCTCCTTTTCTGATGGTGCAGTTCAGCAGCCAAACATATACCATTATGCTTCACCCTAGCCCTTTAATTTTGCCAAAATAAGTTGCTAAAGAGTTAGTATCACTTCTAATCTAGTTATGTCTTTTCCAAACTATCAAGTGAAAAGTAGAAACCTTCCAGAAAGCCACTCTGCAACAGGTTTAATTTATATCAAGAAACAGTCTGCCAAAGTTATCCACCACTTTCAGTGATTCAGCAGGAATTAAAGACTCGTGTGAAGTCTCCAAACTCAAACTGTCAACTTGGGTTAAAAGAGAAAACAACAACATGAGAAAAACCAAAAACAAGTAAACCAACTTATTTTTAGTAGGATTTCACCCAAATTAATTAACTCCTCTTAGACATTCATTTGCACAAATGAACTCCGCTCCTTCTCTAGGACAGCCCAAAGCAGCAATAAATAGTGTAGGGAACAAGGGTAGCTAGAAATCATTAGCAGCATTTGACATACTGCAGGAGAGCATGGGAAGGTGTCAGACAACCCATAAAGGGTAAATTCAAAATTAAATTCAAGATCTAACTGCAGGCTCTTGATAAAGCTACTGAGTAGCTTTTTACTAGAAGCTTAATTGCTCAAATCTTGAAAACTGTGAACAAGAAAACTGAATAAAGTAGTATTCAGAAGAGGAGTCTTCTCAGTGGTTATTACTGCACTTCTAAGTCTATAACCAGGTACAGTGATCATACTTGGAACCTGGGACAATATCAGATCACTGAGGGCACTTTATGGCTCAGAAGTTAAACATCAGCTGTTCTGCAGTAACCACAAGCCCTTCCCTGTCCTTTGACAATGTCCTTTTCTGTCCCTTACCTGCAAGTTGAACTTCCAGCTGATGAGCTGCTTGTGGGAGTAACTCCCAGCCCAGTTCCACTGAGCAATTTGCAGTCAGAAACACTACTAAATGCAGTAACATTTCAAAAGTGAGGAGAAGCCTGGACTTGCCTCCCCATCCCTCTCCATCCACTCCAGCCATACAACTTCACAACAGGGCGTAACAAAACAGTTTAGAAAGTCATTCCAGAAGTACACTGAATTACCCAGAAAGCACTTTGTTTACTTTGGTCAATAAAACCCTGTTATCTCTTTTACAATAGGCCACACTGTTTATACAAACAAAGTTAGCTTTCATGAATCAACCATCTATTTATTTAGCACCACCAGCTATCACTGTAAATCAATTTCTTTGCAAATGAGAAACACAGCTGCTCTAAAACCTATTTAAAACTCTTTCCCACAACCAATATTTGGACATGTAGCAGAAAATATGACAAGACTACAAAAAAAATTAAAAATTATCAGCAGCACATCTAGTGATGTGCTAAAACAGCACGTCTTAGATTTTACAAGCATTTTTAAGGAAGAGACATCATCCGGTGCTTATGTATTTGTATTTTAAATATAAAACTAAAGTTGTAGTTAAAAAGCATGACAAGAAATGCTTACAACTGCTATTCAAACTGGGTACTGTTAGGAGGATACAGATGATACGCAGCTAAAAGGTAACTCAAAGAATCTGTACTACAGGTTGGTTATTAGACAAGTAACCTTCAAGGAAAAAAGACCACACAGTGAAAACAAGCGTTGTTTGTCAGCTCTGTAAAAAGCCCTAAAAGGGCAGAACTGATCCCTGATCAAGCTTGAAGTTTTATGTAATTTTTGCCTTAGAACAGTCATATGGAGAGGTCTTACAAAGATGAATTCACTCAATACAGCCATCTAATAGGCTTGTGCCTCTTTCAGGTCTCCTGATGACTGAGGAGGGCAGTCCCACACTTTCAGAGACCACAACACCCTACAATACAGCAGCTTGGAAGACCCCAGCTGAACAGACAGTATCACTGCAATACTACTCGGTTACAAAATCTAACAGAGATTTACACAGAAATTAAGTGGCTTCAATCCAGACTTACTTCACTTCACAAGCCAAGTATCTGGCTGCAGAAGCACTCTTTCTGAAATTTGAGTACCGTGGATGAGTTCTATTGGCAGCTCTTAAAGTAAGAGTTGAGGATGGGGAAGCACAGATGCATCAAACTCTGCTCATTAACAAGTAAAATAACTTGAGTGAGCAAAATCCATAATCTTTTCATCTGATATTTTAAGTTTGAAACTCAGCAAGAGGGGTAATGACTTCAAACTGGAAGAAGGTATATCTACATTAGACATCAGAAAGAAATTTTTCACCATGAGGGTGGTGAGGCACTGAAACAGGTTGCCCAAAGAAGCTGGGGATGCCCCATCCCTGGAGGTGTTCAAGGCCAGGCTGGATGGGGCTTGGAGCAACCTCATCTAGTGGGAGGTGTCCCTGCCCAGGGCAGGAGGGTTGGAACTAGATGATCTTTAAGGTCCCTCCCAACCTAAACCATTCTACGATTTTAAGTCAGATTCACTGCAAGCAGTCAACCTCTGCAGAACTCCAGGGGAAGCTCAGAAGGATCAGGCTTCAGGCTCTGCCATTAGGAGAAGGTCCATGTAAGGAAAGTTATGGAGTTGGATGCACATGATGCATTCAGTGCTGTCTACTGTCAAACACACGACAGCTTCTGAATGCTTTACAAACAGGTGAGAAGTATCAGGTCAAGCTGTGACTACAGCCACGACATCTGGTTCCAAACAACTGTCTGAAGAGACATGCACTAATAAATAGCTGTTAGTGGTTTTTTTTAGTTTTTTTTTTTTTTTTAGTGTTCATATTCAGTAGTCTGAGTGGTAAGGAGCTACAGTGCTTTTTCACAGAAGGTCTCATTAAATCACAGAAAAGCTTTCTGAAGCCTCAAGTCAAAAAGCTTTAAGTGTTTAGGACAAAACTGAAAAAATCCCGATGGCCTTCAAGTTTATTTGAAAGACGGATTACAGAATATTATGTAAGGCACAAATCTCAGAACTATTCCCCATTGTATTTACAAATATTATCAAATTTTACAAGATCATGAATTTTCATAAAAAGTGACATTTCCAAAAAGCTTCTTCTGCTTTAATCCCCCTCCTTTCTTTTGATAGGATTAAATGCTGAAATGGCAGGCTGTTAAATAAGCACACTGAAATGCCAACTGTGAGGCATTTAACTCCATGTATTTACAAATTAATGTTTCACAGTTGCTTCAAATTTTGACATTATAGTTCAGTGTCTTCAGGCAACTCATTTCAGAAGGTGCTGGGCTCAATTTACATTATTTCCCATTTTATATTCATATGTTGCAGTACTGGAAAACCTTATGTTTCCCTTAATCCCTGATAAAGGAAATTTAGCTTTATGAAAGGCTGAGAAAAATGACTTTGTTTTCATAAACAGGTATCAACCAACCTGCCTACAGCAGTTTCAAGGTTACCATTAAATTTACATATAAAAGCCCATATCCATCAAGATATCCATCATGGAAAAAAGTGAAGATCATGGCCTGTGTATGCATATGCATAAGCAAGCACAAATTCAGAGTGCAACACTGAAAGATGGTGCCACTGGTCTTTCCCTTTAATTACTCCAGTGCTGACCACGATGTTCAGAATGAACTGGAGAAAACACTGTACATAATTCCTAAAAAGGTGGAGGGATGCTTATCCTAATTCTTTCTACTATTAGGTTACTTCAGAGGATATTTGTGTGCTCCTGTGACAACTGCTGCAGAAGTATAATCCCACAGGCTATTAGATGTGGTGGTTTAGGTCTAAATTTTCACTTTGCAGAATATGAAATGCAGTTTGTTAGTATTTAAATAAGGAGGGGTTAAAAAAAAAACCAGAAATCCACAAACTGACCACCACAACCACCACCACTACTACCTTTAATAATACAAAATTGTGGTTATTCCTACAGTACCACCTTAGACCATGTAGTAACTGAAACCAGAATTTAATTATGTTTCCTTCGATTATTTAACTTGATTATTACAACATCAATAATGAACAATCTTGTTCTCCTGAACTTCTATTTAAAAAAACTCCAAAACACAGACTTACATGAAATGCAACAGACACATTGCTAATTGACATTTCAGTGGACACAACCATTCCCAATTATGGCTCAGCCGTTTAATAGATACAACCATATCTCTCATTTATTCAGACATATCTAATTGTTTAACCCTAGAACACCTGTGAAGTAATCCAACACTGCTATTGCTAATTACTACAACCTATCCACACATAATTAAGTTTTACATAGCAATGCAGTGATTAATGTTAATTCCAGCAGCACATACTGCTAATTAAGATATTTAAGAATGTTTACATGTGTCACATGGGACGTGCCAAAGTACCTTGCTGAAGTCTTACTGATGTTTCAGACGGATTTGATAAACAGCTTAGAAGCCTGAGCCACCTTTGTATTAAAACAGACACTTCAATAATGCTCCAGGTATCTTCAATAACACGACATCTTTTTTCAAAACCAATTTTGACACCTACTAATATTCCATAAAAAGTGGGATCAGATTAAAGTCTCCCCAAAATTCATTATGAAGTATTAAACCAGTTTAATCTTTTATCACTGCTTCTAACAGAATAACAAGAATGAAAATGTCAGGAAGTATAGAAAGTTATGAGAATTTTCCCCAGGAGTGTTGTCAGAAGTTGTATTGTCATGTCTATGGGAGACTAATAAATTAGAAGCTTTTAAACTACAACAAGTTTATCCCACTTTTAACTTCAACTTAGTCTATAATTTCTCCTCTGTAGTTTACAAAGTTATTTATTCTAACAACTCAATTATTACACATATCGACATTAGAAGAAGAATTTCATATTTGAAAGATAGTAGGAAGCATAGCGATCAGCTACCTTGTGGTTAACACTGCATTGGAGTTAAAAATCATAATTAATGATACAAGTAAACTTGTTTGGAAAATACCACAACACCTTTTCTTTATTGCTTCCTATTTAACTATTCCCACAGTTACTGTTTCTCAGAAAGAAAACTAAGCTCTTATGTTAAGTGTGTTAGCATCACTTCTTATTTTCTCGAGGGTCTTTGACAATACTCATGCTACTCAGCAAGATCTCATATTTTGTAACTTTACTTGCATATTTAACCTGATTTTCTACAGAAAAGACTTCCATCATTTCACACTCTGAATATTAATTGATAAACCAAAGTAGTTCTGCAAGTGGCTTATTTTCAGCTTATGTATTCTACCATATCAAGATTTTTAACAGCAGGATCTTAAAATTAGGCTGCCTGTCTAGTGGCCTGAAGTTCAAGGTGTCTGAGCACAGTGAAGTCTTCATGCTGGCAGCAGAGCCAGAGATGCAGCAGCTCTCATCAAGGAGTCTCTGTCCTCTGGCAGGCAGCGTGTCTGAAAGCCCAAGAAATTTTTAAAACCTGCCCTTTCATTTTAGATGCTGAAGCAGAAGAGGAGCTCTTAAGAATCTCACCCTGAGAATTTTTTTGTAGTTTTAAAAAGGAGCCATTCCACCCTCCATCACTTTAGCCCTACTGCCATCTGCTGTCACAAACACACCTGTGCCATGCTGTCTGCAGTGTTTTTTCTTTCCTCATCTGTTGTTAGAGCATAAAAGAATACATTCCACTATTGCTACTCAAAATTATCAAAAAATAAGCACCAATTAATTTTTCCAGAGGAGCGTAATGGTAAGTAAGTGTACTGCCACCTTCATTGCTAGAGCATCAGCTCTGCAGATACGTACAGGGTTTCAGACACAGCTTATCCCAACGTGGGGTCATTCACATGAGTAAGTTTTGGCAGGATTGGGTCTAGATCCCAATTTATTTTTTTTTTATTTTGAACACTGACAATATTGGGTTTTTTTCTGGAACACTGAGAATTATTAGGAAAAGAGTTCAGACTATGAACCAGCCAGATTACTAAAGCTGAACTGCTCCTTTTATTATATGATAATGTGAAGGGGCTTGAATTTTTAGATTAAAACGAACTAGAAAAAGATAAACAAATTTAAAAACTGCTGCATAAACCAGACTAAAAAAAAAAAACAAAGGTCTGAAAGTAAGTTACCCAAATTACCTCCTACCTTATGATCCAGTGAAGTCGAGCACTTCCCATATCTAGACCAACTCAGCAATTCCTCTCAGGACCACGGAAACACTTAATGCCGCCATCACCTCTGCTGCCATCCCAGCCTTCTTTCTCCTTTCCACCAGCACTAGAGATACCATGCAGGAGCTAACTCAGGGAGTTGACATGGGCAGCTCCCAACCACAAACACCACTGACTGCCTTAGGAGCAGGTTCAGAGGAGGCCAAGACAGAGACTTTGGGGAACACAGTTCTGAGCTGCCATCAGTTTCTATGATGTCTGGCTGCAGAGAAAGTTCTTCTCTGTAATGTCTCGGTCTGCGCTTCAGTTGCAGGCTCCCCACTTGGCATTTCCCTGCCACACTCAGAAAGCTACATGCCACCCAGTGTTACGAGTTCCAAAGAGAACATAGGTGAACCTCTATCCTCCCTTCAAGCTTTTCACTTAAGAATACAGCAGCTAAGACACCAGGAAGAGGCTTTCTGTCTGTCACTCAGCCATATACCCTCTTTGGAAAAGTATTGTATTGTACACTAACTTGAAAATTAGTATCACAGCATTTGTTACAAGGAGTTTTAAAAACAACACGAAGTAGAACTTAATTCCAGAAATTGAACAAGATGCTGAGATTCTGGATTCTTGCTGTTCCAGTGGGAAAACAACGGTGATCTCCAAATGCTACTCCAGTTAGGTGCTAGTTGCACTCAGAGAACAGAGGGTAAAATGCAGGACACTGATTTTTGGTCCAGTGATTTCTTTGCATGAACACAATTGTTAGCATTAAGTCTTTTTTAAGCTTCTCGGTTGTTGTTTGGGGGCTTTTAGGTTGTTTTTGTTTTTTTTTCCTTCCAATAAACATATTATTTACAGCTCAGCATAAACTCAGTTCAAGTTGATGACTACCACAACACTGCTCTACTGTGAAAGTGAAAGGCTCAAAGGCTTTCATACACTGCACCTCATTTTGAGAAGAAAAAAAAAAGTGGTAACATTCATCCTCACATACACACACACACACACAAGGCAATTTGTAGGCTATATGCTGCCAAAAAAATGTTATCACATATGATAATCAGTAAAAGAATAACATTTCTGTATTTGCAGACATTTGTAAGAGTACTTTTCTTTAGCAGACAGGGTAGGATTCATATGCTCGAGAAAGTTTTCAGAGAACAGGAGAAAAGGAGGAAGCCAGTCCCATGAGCTGCACTCTGATCACATGTGTCTTCAACACTGACACCAGAAGGGAATATGCTACTTGTCAGCAAAAAGCAGGTGAATTTTACCCACTGGTTTCTAAACATTGCCCCCCCAAAATATAAGAGAACCGTAAAAATGCATCTTTTACATTATTTGTTTTAATGCAGATGGATAGTTGAAAATACGGTCAAACCAGGCACATTTTCAAGCAGTTGTGTTAACTGAACATGAACATGATGTTGTCCGTACATGTCAATTTGTCAGTGAAAGACTTAAAAGTAAATAACTGGTCTGTTTTGATTATCCCATTCGATTGTCTAAAAGATATACTCTTTCTAGACAATGTATTAAGAGCATAAGACATACCACAATATGCAAAGATTATACCCTTTTTTACCGTTTTAATAGAACTTCTTGTTTTTTCTTCCCAAACACTACTGCTCAGCTCCATTGTGCAATGAACATTTGCTTCTCTTTCATAGGATCCAAACATAAGTAGCCTGCAATAGAAAAACCTCTAGTAAGAACGGTAATGCTATTACACATAATCCAGAGACCATATCAAGCTCACCGTTCTGCATTTATACACTCTGTTGTAACCAATGTGTACACAGAGAAATGCACATAGAAAAGATTTCACAGACACAGCTTTTCACCAAAAGAAAGACACTGCCACCCTCTAGTGGAATAAATATCAAATATCACTTAAATTTTAGCTTGGGTTGGTTTTTTTTTTGGTTGGGGTTTTCATGGGGGTTTTTGATTTTCCTTTTTTTCTTTTTTTTTAAAAAAAACAAAACAAAACAAAACAAAAAATAAAATCCCAAGATGTTCAATCAACAGACTAGCATTTTTCCACAAAAGAACAACTTTTCTGGTTTTTTGTTGTTGGTTTAAATCCCTCCCCCAAACTTCCTNACTTTTTTTTTTTTTTTTGTTGGTGGTTTAAATCCCTCACCCAAACTTCCTATATACATTTGACAAGGGCAGTTTCTAAGCTTCCATACAAAGTATCTTATTTGTGATTCTAATGTTATTCCACAGCTCCTTAAACGATACAGACAAAACCTGTCAGAGAAACATACCAGTTTTCTGTGTTTATCTTGATGTTGTTAAGTAATGCTTCTAGGTTAAATATTTATGACCAAAAAGTTGCCAGCCTTCCAGATGTCAGATATACAGTAAATATACTTTGAAAATTAAGTAAAGCTATTGAAAACAACTTTTACCAACAATTAGAATTGGTAGAATTAAGCCAATCCCAAGGCAAAACAGTTCTCTAGTTATGCCAGCTCTCTAGTTTGCACTGCAGCAAAAAGAGCAAAAGTAAATGTTTCATAGAGACACATAGTGAAGAAGTATTTACCTGTTTTTCAGCTGAATGCCTGAGTACATGGGGGAGGTGAGAGGGGCACATCACATTGGGGTGGGTACTCAGCACATCTGCCTTACCAAGTGTCAATTGGTTTGGGTTCAGAGTTTGATCCTCTATTTTGTGACCCAGTCTCCAGATGTGAAGTTGACCTGCTCCAGTGAAACACCCCTAATAACTCCACACCCTCCCTTCCAGACAGACTTTCAGCACTCTATTATCTAGACAATATTGGTTTCATTACTGTAAACAGAAACCCACCCTCAGAACCAACTGAGTAAATACTTTGTCTGGACAAAACTAAGTGTGTTGAAGAAGATTACCTGACAAACTCGTGTCTTCTTTGCTTATTTTTAAGCCATCCCCAGCAACCCTCCCCTCTGGCTTTTTTGTTTTGCTTTTAGGAGTTGCTTTTTCATAACAGTTTGTCCTCTGTCTCCCACAATCCATCCCACATTGATATCAGGCAGGTCATTGAAGCTGGTCATCAGCCACATACATTTCATCTTCTGGTCACCTAACTGGACAGAAGTTCAGAGGGCTTGAGCACCTCTCCTATGAGGACAGGCTGACAGAGTTGGGATTGTTCAGCCTGGAGAAGAAAAAGCTCCAGGGAGACCTTACAGCCCAGTAACTTAAAGGGGGCATCCAGGAAAGATGGGGAGGGACTCTTGATGAGGCAGTAGAGCAATAGGACAAGGGGTAATGGTTTTAAACTGAAGGGGGGGATTTAGATGAAATATGAGGAATTCTTTCCTGTGAGGGTGGTGAGACACTTGAACAGGTTGCCCAGAGAAGCTGTGGATGCCTCATCCCTGGAAGTGTTCAAGGACAGGCCTTTGAGCAACCTGGTCTAGCAGGAGGTGTCCCTGTCCATAGCAGGGGGTCAGAACTCAATGATCTTTAATGTCCCTTCCAACTCAAACCATTCTATTATTGTAAAATGTAATTATCTTCAAGGTAGACCATGGCAGAAATTCTCCTTGCTTTGCAAAGGGGAGGGAAACAGAGTGTAACAGAGAAGGGGGGAAGCCAGCAGTGAAGCTGATAGACCAAAGACACAGCTGCTGAATGCAGTTAGAGAGATTCAGAGAAATACAAACTCTGCAAGGAATTTTCCAGCAGTACTTACTGTCCCTCTAAAGCAACAGTGCAGCAAAGTACTTAGCTGTTTTGCACTGGTGGCAACTACGACAGAAGAACAAGGACAGGAGGTAGCTCTCGACAGGAAGAAAATTTTCAACCAGAACCTCAACGTAAGAGCCAAACAGAAAACAATTAACCATAATGAGATTTTTAACTTAGATTAGGTTACCAACACACAGATTGAACAGACATACTCCAAGACAACAGAACTATACATTTGGACTTCAAACAGCAGCACTGGCCTATGGATGCTTCATGCTGGAGTTTGGAATCCAAGTTCCAATTTCATAAAGACAAAGGGGAAATTAATTGCTACTACACTAGGGATTTGATCGAATAATACTTCTATTAATATGCAAACAGAGGGTGTATTCTCTAACACAGCTGCAGATAAAGGCTGATGTTAAGATTGTGTCACAATACACCCAAACAGGATATTGAGGAGATCTATATCCTACAGATTTAAAGTTTGTATAGGGTGTATGAAAGATAGAAACTTTGTTTTAGGGTAAGCCCAGCTATAATTAAATCAGTAAGAAAGTGTTATTAAATTACCACCCAAGTAATTAAAACCTGCACAGAGAAAGTGAGTTTCTCTTCCTTCCCCAATTCTAAATCAGATGGTTCCCTGCAGCAAGTAGGTACGAGGTAGAAGAGCATGATTCAAGAGAGCAGCCATGGATACAAACAGTTGCTTGTGGCCATTCTACTTCCAGCCTATGAGGACTAAGAAGTGTTTGACCTTCCAAACAGAGTAACAGAAGCAGGTGGAGGCCAGGGTCACCTCAACTCCTGAGCCAAGCCAAGAACTTCAGCAAGTCCGTATAGTCTTCTGTAGAGGAGGATGAATAACAAGACTACTGATTTTCTTGCTTTTTGTAGGATGATGCTGAAGTGCTGATCTGCAAATCCAAGAAGGATCCGATATGTGCAGGCAAAGTACACACCAACCTTTAGTAATGTATTCTTTGTTACTATGTACAAAAAATTAAACACACTGAGTTTATTTACTTTAGAGCCCTTCCCTAATTTTTTTACTATTATTTACTATTACAACTGTGGCCTCTTTGTAAGTATTTTAGTAGCTGAAATATGCAGAAAGTCTCCCAAATTTTAAGAGTGACAAAAGCAGATTCAGTATTCACAAACTTAAAAGGTGCTATGGTCACACACTGAAGCCCACATGAGGACAAGGGGAAAAGAAACCAAAAAAACTCCAAATGTGACAAGTCAGCCTCAGGTATGTGTGGTATTTTACTAAATAATTATCTCAGGAAAATTTGCCTGTCCTCAAAGGTTATGTAGAGAAACAAGTACTAATTTAGAAAGCCCACTTGATGGCACAGTTTTTGATAAGTATTCTCACTGAATGTAATCAGAGTTTATAGGCCTTAAGACTTTATTTACAATATGTCTTTTAAAATAAATTAATATAGCAAGATTTAACAGCTTGTTGCGTTGGTTTTCCCTTTTCCTTAAAAAGTTAAGGTAATGACAGATAATGGCATTTTTGCAACATTTGAGGGCATTGTCCTGTGAGGGCATTGTACAAGGAAATTTACAATTTCAACAGGTCAGACAAATTTGCAAGATGTTCTTTATAATTTACACCAAAATTTCTGTTTTCAATTTACTTAATTTATTTTTTCCCTTGAGTAGCATACCTGCAAGAAAATTAATATGCTCAAGACTGCAACGAGAAAAGAAACAGCTGCAAAAGGTACAGATATTTGGTTGTGTGAAGGCTATAACAAAATTAAACTAGACATTTATAACATACAAAAAATTCATGGCATGTTTTATCACTATGGCTTCCTCACTATTTCAAATTTAAGCGGGAGAAGCAGCAGAACTCTGTTACCTGACTACATGGAATAGAACATCAGCAGTCAGGAGCCCTACTCCAAATTATGTACAGAAGTCAAAGAATAACTCTCTCTTCTGGGAGAGAAAAACTTTCTAGGGCACTAATACAAAACTAAAAAACACATCAAAATTAAAGTGATCTTTCATTTCTGGAACAAGAATGATCACTAGGTTAAATGTTCATGTCTGAAGGCAGACATGAGAGCGCTCTGTATTTCAGCATGTAATGCTGCACGAGACAAGAACGGTTGAGAGTGGTCCCAGGCAACCTTCATACCAGCTGATATACAGCAGTGATGAAAAAAGGTATTTTGTCATTGTTACTCTTGTATATACCATATTTTTCTTATTTTACTGCCAAAAATCCTCTATGTGTCTTTCAGCTTCTACCTCATCAATATCTTCAGGTGCAAAGTAAGCAAGAATAAGTAACAGGAAGACTCTGTTCAAAAAAAGGATGGGACACCTGGAAAATCTGGGAAATAGTAATTGGGCCCAAGAGCCAGACATCTAGAGTGAGAGGTGTCTGTTGAGACAATACTTTTCAAATGTGTCCAGAAATTCTAAGCTGCATAAACCTGTTGAAGTCAGACCTGAAGCTTGAAAGGCCCAACAGATCAGTGACTGCATCCTCTCCCAGCCATCTGATACGCATCTGTGACAGCTGAAAACACTGAGGAGTCAGATGGTGATGTCAAACTGGCTGAGCAATCTGGCTGCTAACAGGTAATGGAAAGAAACACACCACTAGTGATATCTTGGCAATGTTACACAGTGTTTCAAGACTCAGAAACTAAGGAATATTAAAAAAAAAAAAAAAAAAAAAAAAAACAAACCACCTTTCCAACCCAACAACCAACTGCACACATCTTAAGGTAGTTATTTTTGGCCTTCTTCTAATGAAAATGAACACACTACTGGACTGAAATTGGAGACTACCCATAAAGATCACGAGTTCCCTTACTCACTACAGGCAGACAGGAAAAGCTCCTGCCAGCCAAGGAGTGCAGAGTCATTTAATATTCCTGGGTCATTCACAAAAAAACATGTCACAAAGCCAGGGAGACAGGTAAACAGCAATTTTATTACAAGAAAAAAAAACAAAAAAACACAACACCACAATCCTTAGAAGCAAAACAGTATTTTCTGGAAATTTGTACTGCTGGTAAACCATGTTATGCAGCAATTACAGTTCACAAGCACTTGAACAAGGGAGAAAAAAGTGCAAAAGGGAGCTCATATGGTAATAAAAGCAATGAAAAGAACAGGTTAAGAAAAATAAAGTCCTGCTGCAAACCAGAGTTTAGTTCACAAAGAGCAGAACAGCACATGACTAGATCAAAGCCTAAGCACTACTAGGATAAGATCTAACAAAGCAAGAACTAAGAGGTCTGACAAAAAAAAGCCCCAAATAACCCCAAAAGCCCACACACCTTTTCTCCAGCTTTACAGAGAAAGATTTTCACTCCAACGAATGAAGGAAGTAGACTTTCTTTCAATTATTTTGTCCAAGACAAAGACAATAAATAATCCCTTATAAAAAGTTATTTGGATTGATTTAAGTAAGACTGAGTGAAACAATTACTTCGCTTTGCTTACAACACAATACAATAGGATAATTACAACATCTATTTTGCCCTGGAAAGTTTCATAGCTTGGTGTGCCAAAAAAACCCAACAAAAAACCTCCAAAAAAACCGAGAAGGCCCAGATTAGCTTGTAACCAGGCAAAATTCGAATCAAAGGCAAATACACACACCCATACACAGTGTAGACATGCCTCAGAAAGTAACTGCAACTTTTGTTTGTTCATTTTTGCTTTAAAAAAAAGTAGATTTCTTTATTAGAGCTCAACCATAGCACCAAAGCTGCTACTTCTTGAAGAAAAACAGGCCTTGAGCTGTAATTACTACAAGCTTCAGAAAAACATGTACTTGCTTAGTCAAGATTGAGCAAGAGACCACAAAACATACCTTGTACATTCAATTAGTGTGACTCTTAGTCGACCTTCTGTCAAGAGAGCATCCTGTATACAGAGGTCTCGATCTTCATATTCATCAGGTGGCAACACTTGAAATGGAAAAAATGGCTTGAACCTGAAAAATATAGAAGAAAATCATCTTAATTCAAATTATGTAAACTAATACTAAGACAAATTGTAATCCCGTTGCCTCTTTTTAAAATCAAATTTTAACAGTCCTAAAAAGAAATATCAACCATTCCTACATATTCATTGGTCAAAAGGAACAGGTAGAAGCTACTAAAGCTTTGTGAATGCAGAAGATTGGAGAATACACCAAGATTCACAGGAATACATATTTTTTTTTAGTTATATTTACTAATGAAGATAATATCAAGAAAACAGGAAGCTGATCACATCAGAGTATGTTTAGGGTTGCATACATGATTTAGCCCAGGAGTCTTTTTGCAGTAAATATCTTATCAGGTCTTTAAGTTAATCTGCATAAAACACCACTGCACCGAAAGGTGAAAATATACCAAGTAGTAAAATTTTGACGCTTCTGTAGAGGACTAGTGCATCCTAATGAACACTTCGGTCACACAGACGGAATGTTTTTCACAAAATGAGAAGTTTTTCAGTTGCTTTTTTCAGCCCATCCTCTTGGACTAAAATAAAAACCCAGGTATTCTAAATATTTGCCCTTGAGCTTTTACTTCCCTCACCACAGCATGTGATTCATGGGAAAAGCAATTCATGTTGAAGATATGAAGTGTTTTACACACGTTATCTCACCACATAATTCACTCTTTGATTAGAATACGCTGAGCTATAAATACCCATTTCATTTTTAAGTGATAGCGCTTCGGTGTTGGACACAGGCGGGATCGAGGGGAGGAAGGAGGGGGAGAGGCTGCCCAGCTGCAGCCCCATCCCACAGCAGACACACACGATCCTAACAGCAAGGGCCACAACCCTGCCAACGGAAAAATATCAGGGAACCTGCACTAGTACTTACGTAAATAATTTAAAAAAAAAATTACTTGCAGGGTATTCCTTCTTTCTGTTTTTATTTATCACTCCCATTTCCTAGCACTGCCCCATGCCTTGGTTTCCATCCCCTCTCACTGGCACAGCCTCCCAGGGATTTATTTCTGGGTGGAAGCCGTAGGAATAGCAGGACACAAGCCCCACTGCCTGCAGGATATATCTGCCATTTCATGAGAAAAAAGTCTTTCATAAGTGCTGTTTGCTCAACCAACAGAGGCATCTGCTTGTCACATTCGGAGATCACAATATGTTCAGGAAACAGTCACATGGATCTGAACCGAAGAGTTTCGCAAATTCAAATAAATAATTAAGCGCCCTTTAACTGTCGGCACACACTTCAGGAGGGAGCCCAGCGCTCCAACTCAAGACACTGCATTTCTGTACGAACACCAGCCTCTTAGAGCCATGAGAAAGACATTTCTTTTGTTTTCCTTGTGAATAAATACAACTCAACACTCCAGTTATTTTCCTGAAATCCACTTCAGCTTCTAACTTTAATTTGCTTTCATGTTTCTCCCTCCAAATCTTAAGAAAAAAAATAAAACTGTTTTGAAATGGGTCAAGTCAAAATATTAAATTTTTAAAAATATACTCAAATTGAATTGTTTAAATCTGCATACGAAAAATATGAAAACAGATAAATCAAAGTGGCCATAGTGAGTATACCAATAAACAACCAGCCCAAAATATGGCTGTGTGTGTCCTAACTGGCTTGTCATTTTGCTCAAACTTCTTTATAGTTCTTGAATTATTAAAGGAATAGTAAACATCACAAGAGTGGGAAAACACCACCAAGACAACCCCGCTATTTTCAAGCTCCGAACTCCTAAGACTTGTTGTCACTGCAGGGCCTGGCCATGTTCTCACTCGGAGCCATCTTCAGCCAGCACAGCACACACCCCCCCCAGACACTTCTCACTTTAAGGGCTGTCAAGGCTACCCCCTTTTTTTTCAGAATTATTTTTCCCCCTTTGAAACACAGATTTTGTTAAGCAAAAAAAGGATTAGTTAGGCAACTACACTGGAAAATAATACCAAGTTTTGAGTGACTAAGTACTTGTCCCTTTTTTTTTTTAAATATTTTTCTGCACAAAAACTTTTCAGTTCGTACCAGCAGCTGTCCATATACATTCTCCCAAAAACATTAAAAAAATACAGTTTTCCATGGGAACCTCAAATAATGACAAGCAGCACTCAGTGAGCTATTAAAACAAGATTTCTGGGGGGTAGGAACAGAGGAAGAATGAGGATCCACTACCACCCCAGTAACCAGAGAAGTCACCCTCACCTCTCTGGATTTCCGCAAATGCCAGGCTTAACAGTGTGGGTATTGATGGGATCTTTCCCTTACTTACACCATAAAACAGCCTAAAGGCTATTTAACAAAAAAATCAACGCTGGACAAATCTATTTTCAATATTAAAAATACACAAGGACAAAAAAATGCAAAATATCCAACTAAAATATTCCTGTAAGGATGCAGGCATAGTATCTACGTATTCAAATAAAAAATGTCACCTCTCAACTTCCAAAGAAAGCATTAAGTACAGGACACACTGCAATCTTTTGCTACAACATGGACTGAAGAAATAATCCTCAAAACAAGCCATTTTTTTTCTGTTAGATTAAGATAGAACATTAACTATTGTTTTAATTTCTATTTTCAAAAGATTTTTTTTAAAGTAACAGCAACCAATTAAAGAGAAAACACTTCTACAGTTATATACAGTAATATGCAAAACACTTAACTGTGTGTGCTGGACTTGGTGCAGCACTAGGTACATTTTCTACAAATATAGGATAAATAACAGTCTCCACAATGCTTTTGATTTATGAAAATTATTACCACCAAAACTAATTTACAAAATCCCTAACACATTTCCACTGGCATTAGAAACAGACAAATGGCTAAATACCCCACATGAAACATTTTTAATATTTCTGTGCTGGTCTGAAGCTTACCGGTTTTATAGCATAGTACTTGTCTATTTAGGTAATTTACAAAAAGTTTGTACGTTTCCAAAATAAAACATCAGATAAATGACTATTTCAAGTAGATTTCAATTGTATATCAAGCGAAATGTTGACAAACGGTTCAGTAAATACAATATAACCCAAATCTATTTGGAATACTTTCCTGCTGGGAACTGCTGAATGAATCCAGACCCCAACAGGGACAGTGGGTGACACATTGATCCCTGGTGCTGCCGATCCCCACGTTGGCCACCTGCAACCCATGCACGTAACAGGCATCACAGGGGCTCCCATCATTTTCCCCACGGCAGGGACAGCCTGTGAGCTACCCTACCTTTTATAAACAGTCACCAACAGTGTCAGACACTCCGAGGAGCCCATTCTTACGGAGCCATCGCTGCTGCAATTGTGCCCAGTGCAGCAGAACAGCAAGCACCGTTCCCCTCTCTGCCGAGAAGTCAGATTCCCCAGCTCTGCAGCAGCGAATATTCCTCCTTGGAAACAAGCACGTTGCCAGACAAAAATGCAATTGTGAAGTTTGTTCCATGAAGTGTTTACAGTAGGGACAAAACACCCTTTTAATATGAAAGCAAAGCTGTATTTCATCACATTAAAGAACCAGGAGTAAGCTTTTAGCTAATAATGCCAATAAAACAATTCAGTGAATGTGACAAGAGGTAAAAAGCCCTGCAAGCTACGGTGCTATCACTGATTCAGTGTCCTCATGTGCCAAACTTTGCCTATGTAAAGGAAAGATAAGCTTCCTGTCATCCTGGGTTTGTTTTTATAATGTAGAACTAACTTTATTAAATACCTTGTGTAAATAACCTTGCTGTAACTAACTTCTGTAATAGCTTTAAGAGTGTACTTTGCTACTCTCTAAGTTTTAGTCCATCAATAAATGTCTTAGAAAAATTCATTACACTGGTGAAAGGAAAAAAAGAAAATTGTGTAGCCTACCAGTAAGCCTCTATTCAAAAAAAATCTCTAAGGAAACCTTGACAGCAAAATAAGCACCTCAGTTCATCTCAGCTGGTCTCTGCCCTCATCACAGCAGCCAACCCAGAATCTGGCCAGCTCAGGTAGGATGCTCTTAGAAAATGAAGGCTTTCTCGCTTGGCAAATTCTAAACAAAGGGTGGTCGGTGGTGCTGGTGGGGAAGTGGTTTCTAGTTGGCTATCTAGATCTTTAAACACTCATCCAGTATTTTTTAACCTGTAACCAAAAGTTACGTAAATTAACAGACCTCAATCAGCAGAGAACAAGACTGTAACAAATGGTTTGCAATCGGTTCATTCCCTGCTGCAGCCCAAGAGAAAGGGTTTAAGACAGCAATGACATGGAGAAACATAGGAGTTATTCCTGACAATACAACAGTTGAGAAAAAGTTATCAAAAGGTATTTACAAGCAATATAGTACCTTTCTAAGTACTGCTGAGCTGTTACCAGGTTCCCCAAGGCAGATTTTCATTACAACTCTAGTAGACCCCTTTCCAGTGGGGTCTAACGCTGCCGCCTCCTCATTCAGCGAGGTCAAAAAGCAAATGTTACAAACCCTTGACCTATAAAGCAGGATTACACCAACCCAATCCATATATCCAAAAGCCCCCTTTTCAATTCCAAACCTGTGAAGTGATACTAAACTACTATTACAAAGTAGATTTTGTGGGAGAGAGCTTTTACTGTCTTTAAACCACATTTGTTAAGCCTTCGTAAACTTTCCATCTCTTCCAGAGAAAGAAAATAGGCACATTGTAGCTATATGAGAAAATAAACAGCTTACACAGTTCTGCCTGAAAACCCTGCTTGGATACGGCACACTGTTAAAATACAGTCTTTAAAACTGCATTATAATTAGATGCTTATACTGTATTTTCAGTTCATTTTTAATTATCAGTCTCTCTCCACAAATTTATCAGCTTGTTTGCCTGAAAGTCTAGAATTCAAATAGCACACCATAAAGGAAATATTAAAAAACAGCATTCTAACTGAATAATATGATTGTGAAGAGGAACAGCAATTAAACTTCATATGAAGTTTTATAAAGAAGAAAAAAACCGATAAAAACAGTATTTAAAAGAAGCTGTTGAATAGCAAAAGCATTTCTAAACATATAGCACAAGACACAGAAAAAGTCATTTTGCTTGAAGAATTCAGTCAGACGGCTATACTGGAATATACTTAAAAGAAAGTTAATTAATATACAGGATTAAAGTTACACTAAAAGTAGCATAATACTGAGCTCTTCCAGAAACAAAACCAGAAATGTTTCCAGTCACTGTACACAGTCAGTACATCCCTTTAGTTCAAAAGGCTTCCACGCTCCACTCATACTATACTTCGGGGCCTCATTTGCTCTTATCACCACCTCACTCAGAAAGTCTAGATAAAAAAAAAAAAAAACCAAAACAACAAACCTACACAAAAAACCTAAACCCAAGCCCAAACAAATCAAGTTTGTTCCCCTCATAAGGGGTGTTTTCAGTCCCCAGATAATGCTGTTCTTCTTTCCAGTTGCCAGTTCTGTAGAGGAGGAACTCACCTACTTCGAACAAGACTAATCCCGTGGTTCAGTTTTAGAAATGCCTGACCCGCATTCCCATTCATTTGTATTCACTATTCTATAATGATTGTTTCATGGTCCTTTAACCAACTTTAACGGAGGACAGGAGTTTTTAATACCTTAGTGTAATTAACCTATTACCAAAATTAACTGCTCCCACAGTACTAACTACAGTATCTTTAGTTACATGAGGAAATCTATTAAGAACTGGGGAAAAAAGAAATAAATATCAATTTATCTGGCAAAAGATAACCAAGTACTTATGTGTTTCTTTTCATCGCATCTGTTAAGAATATCCAGAATTCTGGCTAAAAAAAAAAAAAGTACATGTTAAGAGCTAAACACAGACAGGAACAAACTTCAAAAGCTCTCAGTGCTCTATTTCCTACTTGGAGCAGCAGAAAGACTTACAGCTTCATTCCTAAATGCAGGAAGAGGCTATGACTTTGTAGAGTTTTTGCTGAGAAGTGAGAACACTCTTCTATAATACGTTCTGGAAAGAGTTTTACACTATTTTCTATTTTTATAAAGGCAGCTCGATATCTAAAATTGGTGGCCTAAAAATTACGGGATATCTGTTTAAGACCAATGATTTTTACTACATTTATTCCAGCACTACTTTACTATCAAAGATTTTCAGGTTTATGTATTTTTAATCATGTTACATTAACCAAACATTTAAATCTTAATAAACAAGGCAAAAAGATACAAATCTCAGAAGAGCCCACCAGCTAAAAGTGCATCTTTAGCATAAAGCTACTTGTAGACAAGTGTTAGAATTAGGTTTACCATTCTTAAGTAAAAAATAAATAAATATTTAAAGTTGGGTTGTTTAGTAAAGCATCAATTTACCTTTGTAAATGCAATTGTATTTGAACATTCTAGTATCTGAAATATTTTTGAAAGAATAACTGCTGAATTTATTTTCAGTTTTGGGAGTACTCAAAAGATTCAATTAACATCAGAACAGGTTCAGTCATTTTTAGATTGCCCTTTTTATCCAAGTCACAAAAATACAAGTCATGGTCTTGTGAAATGTCTACATTTCAAAAACGTTATATTTTCAGTTATTAAAAAAGCCTCTATTCTTACACTGTGTGCAATTTAAGACAACAAAAATACTAAAATATTACAACCCGCTCCTAAAGTGGCATGATCACATAAGATTTTGAAAGTACTCATCAGCTAACATATAAGTTAGTGCTAGGTCTTATATGCAAACAGCTTATATCATTCTTCACATTGAAGATAAAAAAACAGAACTCATCCTCATTTGGAAAAAGATTAGTAGTACTTTTTTGGTTTTATTTTTTTACTTCAAAAAATACCCCCACTGTATATTTTGCAAAAGCAATTCTCCCATTTCCACTGTTTTCACAAGGAACAAAGCTGCAGAACTGTGTCAGTATTTATATTTAAAGGACATTCGCAATGCAAACTATTCTTACTCAGTATAGAAATCTACTAATTCCAGCTTTACCTACGCCCATGAAAATACAGCTTACAAACAACCTGAAAAAAAAAAAAAAAGCCATTGCCATAAGAGAGTAGGTTTATTTTCTAGGAAATTTTACTGAAAACTGCAAATCAGTTCTAGCACTCCACCCACTGTGTTACAGGATATTCTGCCACAGGCATGTGGGAGGCTCAGACACATAAGTTCTCAATATATGAACAGTCACTTTTAAAATCAAGACCTCAGGAAAAAAAAAAAAAAAAGCAAGGATTTTATTATTAGTTTTTCTTTCTTGAAAGATGTTTCACATATTTCCAGATTCTTACACTACAGTCTTTCTTATGGTGATATCAGTAGCTCTGAAGTATATACCTCAAATCAGACACTCAATAGAAACATTTTTAAAACTCTAAACCCCATTCTACAAGAACAAATAAAAGAACAAGCACAAATAGTCAAGTAGCTCCTTCCAAAAAAGAAGCTAGTATTTTTTTTCCTGCTGATGACAGAATTAATTGCAAATAGAGCAAGGAGAGTCTTAAAGATTTGCCATTGCTGTTTGTAATGAACTAGCCATGGGTAAGAAAGAAATCTTGAATCAGGCTTATTAAAACTACTTTCATATCAGCATAAACAAGATCCATTTTGACCATACAGAGAATTTTTTGCATTTCAAGAATACATGTTTCTCAAATTCAAAATTCCATAAAAACTGACATAGTTTAGTTAACTCAGTGCAGTCAATGCCTCTTTGCTCTGAGTTTTCATGTTCGGTTTAGTTTGTTTCTTCTTTTAAATTGTATGTGTCCTAGTTGAAACCAACTGTTGGTTCAAATTAAGAGAAAGAGATCAAAATCCTGCTATATTTCAGTCTCAGACCTGCCAAAGACAAAATTTCTGTGTCTAGCCAGAAAGCCTGAATCGTTGTGGCTCTGCTCCAAATGGAACAGAGGATGCAGAATACACTCTTGTTCATGTAGAGCTGGCAGAGAGGCAGCTGTGGTTCAGCAACCAGCTTTTAGGCATTCAAGGAGAACAGCAGCAGGGGACACCAAAAAAAAACCAACCCAAACAAACCCAAGCCACCACAAAACTCTACCTTTAGCCAATTAGAGATTGGTTCCAGTAAATAAGGAGATTTCAAGTCTCTCCACAAACATCATCTCTCCACAATCCAGGTCAGAGGAAAACGATGCTGATGTTCCACTAGAAGGCTAAGCTCTGTACACATGGCTCATTCACTGAGCTCTGGTTTTAGTCCTCTGCTCTAAACACAAGCTATGTCCATAGAACTAATGGCATCCTCTTCAACAGAAATAACTCTCTCACTGCTGAAAGCAGTCTGACAGCTGTAAACCAAAAGTGAAAAAAAATTTGTATCTGTTCCGAATTCTAGACACGATAGCTTTCCAAGGCTTATCCTCACTCCTCCAGTTAGTTTTTAACTCACAAACTACAAAAGGTTCTCCTCAATCTGCATTTATCTAGCCACTTCTGACAAGCAGAAGATAGTTGAATTTAAACCCATAAAGTCTTCCAAAGTGGTGGAGATAGACTATCTCAGGATTACCAATACCATTTTCAAAGCTGAAATGACTGACACTTCACCTTAAAATTGCAAACAGCAGTAATGAAGGATCTGTTTTACAGACAGCTCAGCTATTCACACTGCAGTGGCAGAGAGGGCACCGACGGGGACACACCACGGCATGTACTTGCCAACTGTCCCCCAAGCAAAGGTGTCACCATTTGTGGGTCACAGCATTTTATTAATGGGCCCCTGCTGTAAACAAGCAGGGTCATACAATGCAGAAGCTCAGTCTAGATAGGACCTTTGGCACCGCTGTTGACAACCAAATACAGCTTGCAATATTAATTACCAGGAAGGATTCCTGCACTTCGCAAATCCTGCATCACTGACGGCAAGCTATAGTTGGGAGTTGTGATCACATCTGAAAGAAGCAGATGCTCAAATGACCATAATCTTCTCCCACCATCCCCATAATGAATTTGAATATTGTCTCTAATTTGCCCTTCTTTCAAAGGAACACAGGGTGGGGGAAAGAAAAAGAAAATACGCGTTTTTGTAGCATTGTTTTAAAACAATACCACTGCCTAACATTGCTGTTCCCAGCCCACCTCCCCCCGTAATCCACTGGGCGCTTTGTCTGGCAACATTAGAATTTCTTTTGTTTATTCTACCATATTGCATCAAGTTATGTTGGCAAGTATGCAGAGTTATTTAAAAAAACAAAAACAAATTGTTGAAGTTTTCAGAGTTACACAGCATCATTTCTACTGTTTAATTACTTAGGAATTATTCGCTAAGCCAGATCATTCACAGAGGTGATTCAAACACTTCCACGAAGTCTTCTGCCATGTCACTGCAAGACTATGATCTTCAATTTCTACTCTTCCTATTTTAGCTCAGGCAATCAGGAATAATGGGTTAAGTCATTTCCTACACAAGTGACATTCATCTAAAATTCGATTTTAGCTCTCAGTACACAATGGCTTACATTTAAAATAGTCTATGAGTTGACAGGATATTTTTCAAAGGTTTTAGCATCACTTAAAGCATTTTACATATGTGGTATTAGTTATTGTAAGTATTAGAATCTTCATTTCAGTGGCATGGCCAACAACACAATCTTGTACTTAACAGCATTACAAAAAGCAGACTATAATATTTGTAGACATTTCCTTCTGAATGGGCATTTTTTCTATGTTGCCATTAGAACACATATAGGAAAATAAATTGATGCTTAGCATTAAGACTAAGTTAAGGGAGTCAGGAACAAAGTACATAACTGCTATGATTCCCATTTGATATGCACAGATGATTTAAAATATTGGACAGAAATTAAGGAATAATTTTTGTAAATTTACATCTCAAATTGCCCCTGTAAGCTTCACAGTTTAAGAAATATAAAATTGCTTTAAAAAGTATTCCCAAATGATTATCCTAATTTAATTTTATGCGTCCTATCTGGCAATTAATTACTGTCTATATGTGTAACAGTCTGATGAACTCTATCAGCTATCTCTGTAATACACTCTTCATTGCAGACATTTTTGTGACATCTGGCAAGTCTTCAAAAGCATGAAAACTGTATTGCTGTAGTAGAATCCCTGTATTGAAAGAAAGAGCTATAATGGAGAGGGCTGGGCTTACGGCTCCTCACAGACCCATTTGCTGAACTATAGCATAGCTGAAAGCTTAACAAGGGAGTTAAATTATAAACGTAAGTTGTTCCTGTGTAGTTTTAAGGCTATAACAAAAGACAACAGCTAGCAGGGGGGGAAACCCACAAAGTAGATCTCCAGGGCCCGACCCAAAGTTAAAAACAAATTCTGCCTCTCATCTCACAAGAAAATAAGGTTTTACCACTCTTTCTTTTCTTCCCTGCTACACCTAGCATCTCCTTGGCAGTTTTCCTAGCCACAGACAGGTCTAAAATGCTCCTGGGCTCCAACTGGGTCCTGCAGGAGAGAGACATGCTCCCAAATCCCAAGGGAACTTATTAAGAAGAGTGGTAAGGGAGGTAGATGCATCCACATGGCTTTGGACAGGCATGATGCAGATATCTGAGCCACCAAACCCAACACTGAATATACCCAACTTTCTGGTAGAGTGCTTTAAGAGGATCTGCATCTACGACTCTGCACACATAACCATTTCACTGCTGGTTGGAGATGCTGTACTGGAGAAACTCTTTGCAACACAAATCTCTCTCTCAACTGAAGTCTTCATTGCCGATTTCTTTCATTAATTTACTAGATACATTGGCTGGCATCATTGAACATCTTGAAGATCTGAATTCTAGCCTAGATTTGACTGGTTTGTGGAAAAAAATGCAATTTGTTAAACCGTGAAGGTAAATAAAAACAGGAAAAGCTTGGAAAACTTGTGTGGATCTTTCTTTCTCTTAACTGTGATGAACACCATTCCAGCAGAAAATTCTTTAGCTTAACCAGAAACTCACTTTTTTTTTTTATAAATTCTGTGTTCAGCTTAGTATATCACAACCTTATAGTTTATATTTTATAAACATTTGTCAGGTTGTGACATACTAACTCCCAAATCTCCTTCACACAAACTGGCATCTGTGCTCATTACAAACACTGTCATAAAACATTTTTGCTCTGTTATATAAAATATTGATATTTGTGTATAATGCAGAATGGAATCTGCTCAAAAAGGTAATTGTTCCCAGTTAATATTTGCAATATTAGGTCATTGCCTTTTTCTGGACAAAAGCACAGTTGGAGATCATCATGCTAAAGTTTTTTCAGTTCTGCAATTAATGGATTTTAGCAGAGTAGGGTGGCAGAAATTATCTACTTAATTAACAATCGCAAAGGTATGTAACTTTTTATTCATACTCATTTTAGACAATAAAGCTTATTAATCCTAGGAGTAGTTTCAAAGTCTTTCATTATTCTCTAAAGAGCAATAATATCAAGAATAACCAAATGTTGAAATAGTTTTAAATCAAACAAGTGTGAACATGAACTGTAAACACAGGAGCATATCGGGTGACTTCAGGCAATCTCTGCAGGAATGCAGAATAAGCAGTTTCCTGGAGAAACCCAGTAACATGAAAGGACTAGCTCCCACAGCGAAATCAGCAGCCTGAGACTAAGCTTCGCCGTCACTGGAGCACCACGCTGTTCTACCACGCTGATTACTAAGAACTACTGTCCTTACCCAGGCTGCTTATTTCAGAGCTTTCTGATCAAGTATCATTTATTAATAAAGAGATTAACTATTTCCCACTCTTATTATATATTAAATAGGTTCTACAAGAGACTCATACATTTTAACATCTAATGAGTTACTGAGAACTGTATGAGCTACCCACTTGCACAGGTGAATTCCATGCCTCTCTTCCTTAAAATAACCTCCTTCAAGGAAAATCCAGTGCTCAGTTTTGTGCAGCAAATAAGGAACATCAGTTACACTATCCACAGAAACTAAAAATCATAATACAGCCTGTAGAAGGCAATTTGGAACAGCCCAACTCTAGTGCTTGAACACACCTACCTGCCCCAACAGACAGGCTCCAAGCCAAACTCAGGTATTTGTTAGATGCCTACAGTTCAGTAATGTGATTAACTTCTAAATGTCCTATATTTACTTTGAAATAAGTTACCTTTTAAAGAATCAAAAGCACCACTGCTTATTTCATATTTTATTTAGAAGGGCCAAAAGCTATACAAACTATGAGAACTGAAAAAAAATTATTTGTTCTCACTGAGCAGAAGGATCAGCTCCAATGTTTAGGATGCAAGTTCAGATGCAAAGTCTGAATGCTAGCACATGCAGAACACCAAGAAGTACCAAATAAACCTTATCAGATTTGTCAGAGCTTTCATTCACTATCCACATGAAAGAAATTCACTGCAGGATTAAGATCAAGTAATTTTAAAATACTAAACAACAAAGGTGTTAAATGAGGTAATTTTCACTATTATTGCACAAAGAATCTTTTATATACTGTTTCAAGTAAGAAAAGTTGAAGGAGATTTTATTCTCATTAGACAAATTAACCTTAATGCTTATTGGATTGCTACCTGCAGCAAAAGCAAATAATAATCACCAAAACCTACTCTTTTATGTCTTTATCCACCTCTCCCTCCGACAGATTATTTTATTTGTCCTCAGCTATACCTCTGTTCTTCCAGTTTCTTCACTGATCTATCTCGAGTGCCATTTTAATTCCTCACCCTTGCAGGTAAGAAAAGAATGTAACATTTTTCAACTAATCATAAGAAAAGGCTCACTCTTACCTGAAAAGAATGTCACCTTTGTACTGGGAAATGTCCAGTATGTAGCTGATCATTCATTAGATCTGATTTTGTAATGAACAAGTTTCAAACTAGTATTCTTTCAGAACTAGATCATTTCAGTGTGAAAGTCCATGAAGTGCTGGAGCTGAGGAAGAAGACTAAAACGTTTCAGAACCCCTAGAACCCATAGGCTTTGAACTTGGTATCTACATAAGGAAAACTATGTACATATTTTGTGCCACATACTTTTATTTAATCTGAAGAAACATGTATTTATGAACCCTCCAGACAATGTACATCTGAAATAGACCACTTCCAAAACAAAGACAGTAAAATGATCTGCACTACAAGAAGCTTCCTTCCACACAGGCAGCACCCTTGAAGAAATGAAAATATTTAATGCTCGGGGGTTTGGTCTTTTTTTACTGTATGTACCGATCCATTTATTTAACTCCTGTATGAATAAGAAAAACTGCTTGTCCATGCACTACAAAGAATCTTCCAAGCATGAAACTATCTGCAGACAGATCTACAGATTCCAATTATCGCTGCTTCACCACTAGTGGAGTAAGTCCTTGTGCTGGCATCATTCAGAGCATCACCTCTCTGGAACAGTCTGAAAACCCACAAGCACCACAGCGCTGCTTCAAGCTTTGCAGAGCAGAAAAGGACGCGGATCCAAGAGGGCTTTATTGATACTTCTGTACACTAGAAGATTTTTGCCCCTAGACTAGGCATGGCATTGAAAGAAAAGAAATATAAAGCCTCCTCTTCCTTTCAGCAGCAACAGAAATGAGAATTTGAAGCAGCAGTGCCTTACAGATTTAACCAGTAAGAGAGATTCATACCACAACTACAGTCAAAAACCACTCAGAAGGGGAATCTCCATATCCCCTCCTTTGGCAGAAGCCATAGAGAAGGTAGGCTTCTCCACAGGCTGCTGCTTTCTGAATTTAGACATGCTCACAATCCCAAACTCTAGAATTATTTCTGGTATTTCCGAGTATAACCTCATCATATGAATAATATATATTTCTTTATATTTTATAATTTCCGCAATACCTCTATTACCATACTATGAAGTCATTTCTGTTATAAAACACACTTGCAATCAATAGCTACTTACATTACTTCTTACCTTAGGTTTTGCCAAAAATAAGAAACTGCTGTGTAACTCTCAATGCATTCTATAATGAAATTAAAATAGGCTGGTCTAATGGTTCTTCCCAATGAAATTCAATATAGCCCCAGTTTCCAAATAAAGCATAAAGCTATTTAACATGACTAACTGTATTACAAATGATCAGTTCCAAGGATAACTCATGTTGGAAAGGACCTCAGGAGGTCATCTAAATACCTAACATAGAAATGTTAGAAGTAATCCTTTGTGAAATTACTTCTAAGGAAAATAAAGTTATTCCATTCAGTGGGAGCGTGCATTAAAATAAAGCAAAGTATAGTTTCTCAAACAGGCTAGTATCAATACAGAACATGAATTTTAATTTTATTTCAAGAATGTAGTAAACTGAGAAACCAAGTGTTCTTAAAATACACAGAACTGACTCACTGCTTAGGCAACACGTAATCTGCTTAGAATCTTGGATGAACTTGTAAGACCTTAAATTTAGAAAAGAAAAAAAACAGCAGCTGTCAGATTTTATGGTGATGATTAAGAAATACTGGGAAATTAAATTCTGAAGGGAAACTAGACTGCAAATACTTCCTATTCACCCTTTACACACACACACACACACACACACAGAGCTTTGTATCTTCATTACGGCAAAGTGGAATTTTATTGTCTAGAAAAAAAAAACAAAAAACCAAAAACCAGAGCTGCCCAAAACCTACACAAAGCAAAATCTAGAGATCTGTTCAAATCAGCAAAACTACAGCTGGCTGTTTAGGCTAAACAATACAGCAT
Source organism: Pedionomus torquatus (assembly GCA_013398155.1). NCBI lineage: Eukaryota > Metazoa > Chordata > Aves > Charadriiformes > Pedionomidae > Pedionomus > Pedionomus torquatus. Next base: position 83,696 of record VZRU01010606.1, read on the forward strand.
TAGTGTACATCTAATGTGATAGAGCATATCAAGGTTGCCACCAATAAGCACCTTAATAATAGGTTAACAAGCAAGGTACAGCTCAGAGAGCTAAGAGATGAACCCATGAGATGAACCTGCAACACCACAAGCAAGGAGTCAGACATCTGAAATAGTGTGTTTAGTACTTAGGGGCACGTAGTAAACACTATGGTAATGCTAGTAACTACAGCTTAGTGTTAATCACTTTATCCTACTATTAAAAAGACATGATATAGAAAGTTAAAACCATCATGAGCAGTGTCTGTAGTGCTACTTTTAAAGAACTGTTTGGCTGTATACAGTGAAAAATGAAAGGTTGGATTCAGGCCTCGGATAAACTCTACTTTGTGCTGGTAATTAGTACCCACCATTCTTCTCTAATAACAGAAACCTCCATGAAAGATAGTGTCAAGTGCCGACAGGTAAGACTGAATATGGTTCTTGAGAGTGCCAGCATTAGGTATTTTGGGACAGGGAGACACAGGTGGTGGATCTGTAGCCACCCTGCAGAACACAGAGTCAAGGCTTTGCATGCTCATTCTCAAGCTTCACACATCAGCCAACTTGTCTTAGAACTAAAAAAGATGTAATTTAAACAGTTAATTCAGAGGAGGGCCACAAAGATGATCAGAGGGCTGGAGCACTTCTATAAAGCCTGGCTGAGAGAGCTGGGGCTGTTCAGCCTGGAGATGAGAAGGCTCCAGGGAGATCTTACAGAATCCTTCCAGCATCTGAAGGGGGCCTACAGGAAAACTGGAGAGGGACTTTTTATAAGGGCACGTAGTGATAGGACAAGGGATAATGGTTCAAATTAGCAGATTAGGTATCAGGAAGGTATTTTTCACTATGGGAGTGGTGAGACACTGGCCCAGGTTGCCCCATCCCTGAAGGTGTTCGAGGCCAGGCTGGATGGGGCTTTGAGCAACCTGCTCTAGTGGGAGGTGTCCCTGCCCATGGCAGGGGGGTTGGGACTAGATGAGCTTTAAGGTCCCTTCTGACCTAAACCATTTTATGATTCAAGTCAAAATAAAGCTATAATACATGTAGAGCCAAATAAGCGACACCATTTCTTCATTTCCTCAGTGACGTAAGGGCTGTTTAAAAAAAAACAACTCAGTTACCCAGTTTCTCAAGAGTACACTAGAGCTCATGTATATTGAGGGGAAAAAAAATATTGCTATTTTAGACCTTCCCCACCTCTGAACAAGAAACTTCCCCAGTGGACCACATTTTCAAAAAAGCTGTTTGCATTTCTATTACACAAAGCAACAACGTATACATTAAGAATAAATCTAGCTATAAAAGCTGTAACTCTTGCTACTACCAATTGCACAAATCCTTCAATGACAACTAAAAAAAAACCTACTATTCACTGAATTTTTAATGGTTCCAGAGATTTAACCAAGATCTACTATATAAGATAGCAATCACCATTCAATGACAGAGCAGCTTCAAAATGGGGTGTTTTGCCAAACACAAACACATTTCTTAAAGAGCCAAAGAAAAGGGTTTACATACTATTAGAATAAAACGCAAGTCACTACTTGTTTAGACAAAGTGGTTCTCTCCTTTCTCCAATTAGTAGGCAATTGCTTTTATGGAGAAAGTTCTACATAAAATGCTAAGCAAACTTTAAAATGTACTTACTAGTCTACATTGTCTCCCCTCATAGACACTTAGGAGTGCATCAGGAATGCAAGATACCTCCTTCCACTTTCAAGCTACAGCTACACACATCGTACAAAAGTCATGCCTAACAATGGACGATACAAAAGATGATCTTACTAATCACTGCTTTGTGCATAAAATTTTGTATATAAAGAATATCAAAGTATGTGTGCAGTAATTTGGCTGTAGCAACAGACATGAGTGATGACAACACTTTTTTTAATGCTGTATTTTACAATTGAATAACAGGAGAGGGAGGGGGATCCGATTCACACAAAACTCAACTATAGGATGCTCAAAATCAACTATGGGCAAAAGTTCTCTTCTTATGCCATTTGCAACCACATAATAACCTCTAGAAGAGCCTTATACAAAAGAAATGGCATATTTTAATTTTTAATGCTACTCTTGAAACAAGATAAAACTCCTTTGTGAACTTCAATCTGGAAACTCTCAGAGTAACAAAGTGCTCCCTTTTAACCAGCTGAAATGAGAACCCCACACACTCCAAGTGCTTTTGTTTACAAGGTTGTAATTACTGCCATTCAAAGATTTATTTACAAAGTTACTTGAGCAAGAGAAAGATGACATCAAAAAGGTTTTGAACTATGCATGAAAACAAATACTATGCACTTCAACAAAAGGCATATAGGCCATAGGAAGAATGGGGAGAGGATATACACATTCCCTGTACATGAGTATTAAATTAAGCTTCATGTAAGGTAACATGTTATTAAGCAGTTGTGAAATCCTCCTGACTTCTTCCTATATGTTCTTTGCTAAGGAATATATGAACCTACCGCAATCCCAGATTCTTAAAAATTCTACTGAAATACCAAGTTTTGCACCTTATCAGCAGGGGGCTTGTTTTTCCAGATCAGTTCTCCATACCACCCATACCATTATGTCTCAATACTCAACCATGCCACCACCTAGGAGTGTATTGTTACTATCCGGCTGTTACCAAGTTTCACTGTTTAAGGATCCACCTGCACAAAATCTGAGTTCCCACACGCTGGTGGAGACTACCTTGGGCAACTCTGGAAAGCTAAAGATTCACAGACAGCTAAAGATGCCCATTCAGGGGGGGTGTGTTCCCACCTGATGCTTTAAAGGCAAAGATCCAGACACTGAAACACCAATGACCCAATCTTTCTTCCCTAAGACAATTTCATTAATGCGCATTAAGCTTAGCATCCTGCCTTCCCCCTTAACACTGGGTCAGAATGACATGCTTAGAACGTGGCATAAAATTTAAAGGTCAAAACCACCATATACAGGGTTGGACAGTTTTGCTGAACACTTGACAACTTGTGCTACCAGCCTACTATCTAGAGCGTGCAAACCAGTTAAGATAATGCATTTCCCTCTCAAGCATTTACAAATCCCCAACTTCTTAACACAAAGAGAACATTTTAAAATAACAGATCATTCTTCTTAGTTGCATAATAAGTTATGCTTCCTATATTGTTCTTAGTGTCAGTTCTCTTCTACCCATTTCTGTCTCAAACACTGTATTCTCTTTCTTTCCTCTGTTTCCCCTTCAGTCCCTTTAACACAGCAGTGGCTCACACATGCCCCACCCGTTCTTTCTGCCACAGAAAGAACGAGAAATGTGGAAAATTCACTACCTCTAAATGATGACAGCACCTTACCGCCCAGGTGCATTTTTCCCAGAGGAAGAATTAAGATGCCTATTGTCCTCTGCTGAAGGGGAGGAGCACATCATCACTGGTGACACCCTAAAATTTGTCTAGAGAGCATAAAGCTCTACTTGCTGTTTCTAGGTACACCAGGAGTGCTCACTCTGCACCACAACTGTGCTATCCCAGCCACTCCTTCTGTCTCTTTCCAACAGCTCTTGACAGCTTCCCTACTGCCCAGGGATTGCTCTCTTCTAGACAGCAACTCAGGACCTCAGAATTTGAAAAGACCACCATGCTACTCAAAGAAACTTTACAAATCTTGCATTTTTTACATCTACTTTCACAAGAACTCTTACACATTCAATTGCAGAAGATCTGGCTGAAAAGTCTTCAAAAAATGACATCACTGCAAAGCTAACTGCACGTCAAAATTCAAACAGGCTTTTTCAGTTACTCATCTTTGATGAATTTCAGAGAAAAGACTTATTGCAGAAGAATGTAGTAAACAAAAATCCTTACATAACACATAATACAATGTACAAACAATAAACAAAAGAGAAAGGAAACAATAGTGTCCTAGGAATGGTAAGACATATGACAGAAAGGGAACACTGTATCTGAACAGTGGTAAGACATTCTATAACTTTTAATCAGAAACAAAGGTGGAATCTATTTGCCACTTCTGCTATGGAAATACCACTACACATTTAATTATATTCACTATATAAATGCAGTCTGTGCCACCGTATCTGCATTTATATAAGAAAACATACTATCTTACAAAAAATTCCCACAAGTTCCCCTCAAGTTTTCCTTAGGACAATAGTGGCAATACTTCTCTTATCAACTTTTAGATTACCCTGAAGTTACTGAAGAAATTCAGCAAACCAGAAAGGAAGAGGATGCCATTTATCATGCAATTCCAAAATATTCCTGAGAGAGTGCACTTTATTCTAAGGAACAACCACCTTGCCTCTATAAATAACCATAAGCCACAAGTTTTGCCCAGGTGGCTCACCAGTGGCAGAAGCTTGGGAGGACACCCCAAAGCCATACACTGTCCACAGCATTAACCTTCCACCTTTTCCAAAAAAGCATATCATGGTCCTATCATTGGACACCTGGCAGGACACCAGGGTTTTCTGACACCTACTAATTCCACCATTTAGTTGCAGTTTGGGGCTTGTCATAATCTCACTGTACAATGGCTTTGTCACCTACTATAAACGGAAAACTATGCTTACATTCATGGAAATCTTTTGATATCATAGAATAGAACCATAGAACAGTTTGGGTTGGAAAGGACCTTAAGGTTCATCTAGTTCCAGTCCCCCTGCCCTGGGACACCTCCCACTCGACCAGGTTGCTCCAAGCCCCATCCAGCCTGGCCTTGAACGCTTCAAGGGATGGGGCAGCCACAGCTTCTCTGGGCAACCTGTTCTAATGCCTCACTACCCTCACAGTAAAAAAGTCCTTCCTAATATCTAACCTAAATCTACTCTCTTTCAATTTAAAACCATTACCCCTCATCCTACTGCTACACTCTCTGATAAAACATCCCTCTCCATCTCTCCCATAGACACCTTTTAGGTAGTAGAAGGCTGCTAGACAGAGCAGACAAGTAGTGTACAAGTACCCTTAACACAGAAGTGCCAACACATGACATCTTACCTGATTTTATAATTGGGTAAGGTGTGATTGCGCTTAATAACTTTCTTGAACTGGTTCACAATGACAGAAGTGAGCGAAGGCAAGGGTCTCCCTTCCAACTGAGACTTCACTTCAAAGAGTATCACAGGGTCATCCATGAAGGAGAAGGACCAGTGCGTGAAGGGCAGGCGTGTGAAGACCAGCTTCAGCTTTCCTGTCACCTGGGAGATCTTGACAAAGAGGTAGGCTGACTTGCCAAAGACCAGGTCAGCATCAATGGCCAACTGAAACCCACCATTGTACTCCAGGTCTACCTCAAAGCCCAGCTCCTCAGGGCAGCCCTCTTCGTTGCAGACCACCGGCCGAATGAGCTTGACTGCTTTGAAGACAGGCAGGACATTGCCGAGAGAGACCTCCCTGAGGCTGAGCCCCTCCAGCACCTTCCCCTGGAGCACCCTGGCCTGCAGCAGCTCCTCAAACTCCACCTTGATCTTCTTGATGACCCAGTTCCTGACCAAGGCCGTGTCCCTGAGCTCCCTGAAGAGGAAGAGGAAGATAGCGTTGAGGAAGTGGCACGTCTCCTCATGGGAGGAG
>VZRU01010608.1:16862-32701 GCA_013398155.1 Pedionomus torquatus
CTACGCGAGGACACGCAGGGGGCGGTGGGGGGGGGGGTTGGTGCTCTCTGAAAGTAAGAGCCTCTCTGCTTATTTTAGGAGAATCCCGCTGTGTCCCTAACGAGGATGTTCATCTGGCCCAGGGAAATTAAATCATTTGTCCATTTGCTCGGTGCGTGGCCTCAGATAGCCCAGGAATAGAACAAATTGCTCCTGGCAGCCGGCTTGCCGGTCCCGCTGGTGTGGTAGGACATCAGCGAGGCAAGCGTGGAGGTGCTGGGGGGAAAGTCTCCGTGGTCATGGGGTGCGGGGGCTCCTGCACGCCTGGGTGGTCTCAAGCAGTGCCTTTGATCAGAGGACCCTATTCCTCCTTTGCTTTGCCCCATTAATAACGATCACAGTGTAAGAAGTATAATAATTCTTAGTGTTGTGGGGAAAAATCCATCAGAAAATGCACTGTTTTGGTCTTCTTGGCCTTTGCCTTCTTTGGCCTTTGCCTTGTGGCGGGTTGCGTTTGCTTGGAGGCTTTAGGTTCTTCCATTTTTACATGGGAAATGTGTCAGTGATCTCTGAAAGTGCAGGCACGGGGGTGGGAAATCTTTCTCCCACATAAAACTATCCTCCATCCATTACTGGAACGCAGCTCTGTGGCAGCTGAGTCAGTCTCACAGATGAGTTAATGGCTCTTGGTCATTAATTTTTCAAATGTGAGGGGAATTTTTGGTGTTTTTTTTTTTTTTAATGAGTCATTTGGAAAAACTTTAAATAGCATATCTTGATTTTTGTTGAAATAAGTTTTTAAAGTTTTTAACCAATCTGCAGTATGTTCTTATGGAGAGCCTTTGGCAAAATGTGAACCCCACCCCTGCTAATCAAGCTGAGGATGCCTTTTAGGATGCTTTTTAAAAGAAGTTACTTCTTGTGCTTTTTTAGGAAGGACTGATTGATATTTTTTTCAGAAATTCTGAAGCAAGGGTTTTGCTTTTAAAATACACAGACAAATGTGTTGGTGGAGTTGAGGCTTTATGAAGGCTTGTTGATCTGACATTTACTTTGGTGTTCAATGAAACTTGCTGTGTCCTTTGAACTGTCTCTCTTGCCAACGGAAAAGTTTGATAATAATGAATTGGGTCTCCGGCACTGGAGCGCTAATAAATAAATCTCAGCGGTGTGCTTTCTCTGATTAGAGAAACCTCATGATTTTTGTGTGCATCACTTGGTTTCTGAACCCTGCAAGGCCCATCATGACCATGACCGAAGCGGTGTCCCGTGGTGGTCCAGCTGTCCCGCCCCGGGAGGGATGGGTATGTCTGTCCCTGCGCCGCCTTTCGGTTTCACTTTTTTCTTTCCTTTTGGTTTTCTTTTCTTGTTTGTTTTGTTTGCTTCCTGTACATGTTTTGGCTTTGGAGACTGAAAGCTCGGTGAAGTCACTTGTAGTTCCAGTGCCTCATTTTTCACCCCTTGGCTCCGACGGCTGGTTAAAAAGCAAGGGTTTATGCTGGGATGTTTAGAACCATGGTGAAACTTCCCTTGGCCTGAGATTTCAGCTGGGGCTTTTGATAGATACAGTGCTGAGGCTTAGCTGAATTTGGCCGTGTCCCTGGAGCAAGGAGAGTCCCTTGCTGTGGTGTGTGGACTTGGGGAAGAGCCAAAAGCCACCGCTGCTCAACGCTACGTGTGGCACAGAATGAGTCCAGCTTTATTTGGGGACAGAAAAGCTGTTGTTGCCTGGAACCAGTCCCTTGAATACTGAACATTTAATAAGAGGTACTCTCCTTCTCTCCTTTCTGATTTTTTTTTTTAATTTTTTTATTTTTCTTTTAATCCAGCCACGCTAAGCTAATTGGATGACAACTGTAACGCAGTCTGGGAAGCTGTCTCCTTCATCCAGGACATGTGCTGAGTGTTGCTGTGCTCAGCCTTGCCAGCTTTGCTTCTGACTGAAAATATTTCACTTGCTCAGCAAAGTGAAATTGGCTGGGTTTGGGCATTAACCTTTGTCTGGGGCACAAAGCTGGAGGCTGCTCAGTATGCAGGCGTGTATTTGTGCAGCTCGGCTGCTGTTGGGCATCTTGTTTCTAGAAGAAGGATGGTGGAACCCACTGAGGACAACTCGGGGGGGCAAAGAGCTTCGTGTGGTCTCAAGGAATGCAGTGCTGGTAACAGCCACCAGTCAGGAGCAGGCAATGAGGAAGATATAATGTTCAACATGGGTTTCACACTGTCAAGGGGTTGTAAGTTGTGAATAATTGTGTTTTTCAAAGGAAAAGTCACTGTGTGGGAGGATACATGTCTATAGATATATGTGCATCCATACAGACCATAGCAGAGGCTGCCAGGCTGTTCTCCCTCCACACTTCCCTGGCTTGGTACCCTCCTCCAGACATCATCTTCTGGTCACTGGTGGGGTCAGGATGCTGAGCTGCCCGGACTATTGGTTTAACCCATTTCAGCCTTTTTGATTGCAATACAAGCCCAATGAAACAGAAGGTGGTGGGGAGGAGAGGACAAACACAGAGCTGAAGGAAGAATCTGAGAAGGTCTCAGATCTGATGCACGGTGATGTTGGGGTTACCTCCCAAGATCTGCTAGTTGCTTGGAGCTGGCTTTTGACATGGGACAACCTTGCTTGACTTGTCTCATTTTCACCTGCTTGGTGGGTCTGAGGGATGAGCTGTGGGTTTGAGCAGGACCTTCTCTCAAGTGCTGCTTTTTTCATAGGTGGAAACCTTTAGCTCTGAGTGATTTCCCACACTTCCATACCAGGGAGGTGGAGATATTGACCTGATGTCAATTCTGTGTAAAGAGCCAATGCTCCAACCAAAGTAATGAGGACGCAGATGTGCCTTAGGCACCTGTTGGCCTGGTTATAGACACAGCACATAACTGGGTGCAGCTGGTTTGACATTACCTATATAGCTGGTGGTTCTGGTGGGAAAGTCTGGTCTAATAATTCTTTCTATATGTTTCAGTGACACTAAATGGACCTAGATCTAGGTGGGAAGTGGCCTCTGTAAAACTAGTGCTTTGGGCACTAGGCAGGGACTTTTAACAGCCCTTTCCTACTGCTCTATGGAAAAAGATACAAGCCATGTATTGTGTGCTTATGTTTTTCACATGGGACGTTGAAAACTAAACTTGTCTTTCTCTGTATGGATGTTAAAGTATCCATACTCCTCTAGTTCCCAGTGCTGAAGTCTATTTCTATTCAGTGAGGCAATTATGCTCTGGCTTGAATTTCAACTTATACTGCTTTCCTGGCCTGAAGCCTGTAAGACTGGGCTTTGTCCTCGAGTGTTTGGCACTTTTGCCTTTTCTCCCCTGCGGACTGAAATGTGGGCTGGGTTGCTTTTCAACAGCCGAAGCAGAAGTAGCTGCATTTTGTGATGCTCTTCGTATGGTGAACCTGAGCCGACTAACAAGTATGCAACTGACTCCGTACATAATGCCCTGTGCTGCAGTTTTATGATACTGTTTTGTTTTTGGTGGGTTTTTTTTTGTGTTTTTTTTTGTGTTTTTTTTTTTTTTTTAATAAAGTGCCATTGAATCAAACTTTCTACTCCTTTTTTTTTGTCCCTGTTTTTAGTGTGAAGCAGAGTTCCCGATCCTCTGAGGCAGCTGAAGATGAAAAGGACCAACGCACAGTGACAGTCAACCCCTCTCACATGAGAAAAGCATTCAAGGTCATGAATGAATTACGGAGGTACACTTTTGACTTAATGGGCACCCTCTCTGGTTGACCAGAAATGTGCTGATTGGAACAGAAAGGCTTTTAGGAGATGTAGGAAAAAGGAAAAAAAGAAAAAAAAAGCCATCTTTATCACAGCTCATGGTTGTGTGTAGGGTATTAATAAACAATTAGGAAGAGAGAGCTAAAATATAGCCCTTTCATGGTGGGTTGCACTTCCTGGTCTCAGACCTTTGTCTTCCCAGCAGAAGGAAGGCAGCTATGGCTCAAAAGCGTTATCTGAGCAATAACCTTCATTTATAGATGATAATTCATTTAGTCTTTTCCATTACTTACAGGAAATTCGGCTGTAAACTGTTCTTAACTGAGCTAATGGTCTGAAAACCAATAATAGAACATTACAGACATTAAGACACCTACGCGTAATTACGGACCAAAGATTGTTAATGTGCTTTCTTATGCACTTTAACTAGCAGTGACTCTCAATCTGGGCTCAGCACTCTAAAGTTAGGGGGTGAAAAAAAAAAAAAAAAAGCAACAACTTGGCAAGAATGTCAGCTCTCTCCTTGCGAATTTAAAAATCCTGATATTAGTTTAAAAAAGAACATCTCGGTCTCTACACAGCTGCGTGGGTACAGGGAGAACAGAGGCTGTGAAAAAAATACCGGCACGCGTGGTCTTCAAGAACCGCTGTCATCACATCAGCAAGGTGGTGGCAGTGGTTAAATGCGAGTTGTTTCTGGGTGTTTTTGATCCCGTGAACCAGATAGAAGTTTGGCGAGTGTTTCTCTGGCTAGTTCATTTGAGACTTTTAGCATTCAAATAGAAACCCAGTGTTTAAAATAATTCCTACTGAAGGTAGATGTGTTGTACGTGTGAATTTATGTGTTCCCTCGTCTATCCAGGTGGTGTGATGAAGGTGGGTAACACCCTTTCCTCTTCCTGCTTGCTCAAAGTACTCAAAAGATGCTGTAAGAGCCACCTCTTTATTGTGGATTAAGTAGTTTGCCAATATACATGGTCTCCAGTGTGGAAAAGGATTAGAAGCATCTCTTTCCACAGATGTCTGACAGCGATTCTTAGTTGCGTAGGAACAGAAAATGGAAATATCCTTCCCTTGTAACAATTGCATGAAGCTGAGTATGGGATTTTTTTTTTTTTTTTTTTTTTTTTTTTAATTGGCATCTGTCTAGTCCTTTCTTTGTACTGAAAGGGTCTGAAAATAGAGGTTTGCACAGCTAGATTCAGAAATCTATTGTGCTCCTATTATTCCTTTGTTAATTGAAGCATAGTGGGGAGAAGTGGAGTGTTTTGTGTTGCATGTAGTTAGCTAAATCTTGTGCAGTGCTGGCGTGATAAAATACAGAAGACTGAAAGCTGCCCCTAAACACCTGTGTGATGTTTTCTTCTTCTGGGCGTTTCTTTTTGTCAGCTCCTGCTGTTGTCCTGGAAGATACAGTTCTCACATCTATTGTATGTGCATCCAGCGTCCAATCCTTTAAGCTGTCGACAATTGGTGTTAATAGTTACCTGGAATAATAGAGCCTCCGTTCAAATGCATCCAGAAATCTTATACAGAGGATCTAGAAAGATCTTGCTAAGCCTTAACCTATTTGCTAGATGTTGCTCATGTGAAATTTTTAGCGTTCAAAGGCAGATGAAATGAATTTTAGGAGTGTGATACTGTAGATAACTATAGGCCAAAGAGAAATTGAACGGAGCATCTCTTACACAAGGCTGTTAAAGAGCTCCCTTCATTGCCATTACCCCTTCCCAACTGGGGGGAATGTAGAGCACAGATCACCGTTTCCTACTTTCTTCCTGTTTTCCAGCTATAACCCTCCATTTCACAGTTGTTTTGTTCATGTATTCCAACATACGGAGAAGAGGAGCCAGACCTAGTCGATCAGGAAGCTGTGTGTGTGTTTATTTGATACGCAGTTTCCTAAAGACAAACTGCAACTGGGCGATAAGCGTTTCTGAAGGGAAGGCGACATCTAGATTTACAGACCCTGATACTTTTTCAGGCTTGACATTTGAAAAGAACACCCTTATTTTGCATTTGTATGCTCAAACATCTTAAACCGACTTATTGGGAGGCTGAGCACTTCTAGCTGTCTGCATCTCTGAAGCTCTGTGCAAACATTAACTAATGAATCCTCAAAGGACATACGTGAGGCTGGTAGAAAAGGTCACTAGTTAATGAAGTGACTTTTCCAAAGCTGTACAATGAGTCTATGGGGGAGCTCAGAAGTTTTCTGATTTCTGTTTGGAACCCAGTGCCTCTTAATTCCAGACTCATTCGTGTGCTAAATGAAGTCCTCAAGCCCATGGATAAACTCCAGTGATTGACATCTCACTTGGAGATGGCTGGGGTAGTCTGTGTGCTGGTCAGTACCAGGAGGTCTTTTGATGGTCACATTCTGTAGGGCCAGATATGGAAAAGAGTACAGGAATAACTTCAGTTTTCCACTCTACCTTTCTCCTGTGGGAAGGTGAAAGCACTGCTGGTGTTCCCTTGCCGTGGCTACTTCTTGTCTTACAGATCTACTAGAGCTTGGCTCCAGGTAGTGCCCAAACTCTTAAGCTCTTCTGTGCCTTCTCCAAGCCCTTCTTATTTGAGAGGTGTAAAGAACTGTTTCATCCATTCTTTGGGCAGCATGTATGCCTACTTTGGCTTCAAAGTTTAATTTTTATTTTTTTTGGAGGGGAGGGGAGTAGAGGGAAAGCAGAGCCACAAGCATGGCTGCAGCATCAGGAGGACTCAGGCCTTGCTTTGTAGGCAAATATTGATAGGAGCTGGCAGCTAAAGGATTACCGGACCTTCCACTAGGGTTTGGCAGAAGCTCAGGTGCTTTGTCTGTAGTGATGGGTCTTCTGCTTAATTTTTCTATACTGATGTAACTTTTTCCCTGACCAGGAGTTCTGAAATGATCTTTGTCTTTTCTGGTATTTTTCCAGCAAGCGGCTCCTCTGTGATGTGGTGATTGTGGCCGAAACTGTGGAGATGGAAGCCCACCGTGTGGTCCTTGCGGCCTGCAGCCCTTACTTTTGTGCGATGTTTACAGGTACTCTTCCTTGACACCAGATACTGGATGGTTGAACGGGCCTTTGCAAGCCCAGGGGCTTCTGGTCGTGTTGGTACGGTTAGATCTTCAGTTTGCCACTCTTGATGGTCACCCTTGGCTAATTCCTCGAGGCACAGTATGTGAATATGGGGTGATATATGAGTATGGGACAAGTGGGAAGGCTGGGGAAGGTCTGTTCACAAAGGCCTGTTGCGATAGGACGAGGGGTAATGGACTTAAGTTGGAGAAGGGTAGATTTAAGTTGAATATTAGAAAAAAATTCTTTACACTAAGGGTGGTTGAACACTAAACAGGTTGCTCAGGGAGGTGGTTGAGGCCCCTTCCTTGGAGATATTCAAGAAGAGGCTTGATGAAGCCCTGGGCAACCTGGGCTAGTTGAGGATGTCCCTGCGACTGCGGGGAGGTCGGACTAGATGACCTTTGGAGGTCTCTTCCAGCCTGGAGGATTCTATGATTCTATATGGGTAGCACAGGAGAAGATTACTATGAGGTTTGGCTCTCTGCTTGTTGAGTTGGGTTCCCCCCCCCATCCTTCTCCCCGCCCCAAACTTAGCAAGACCTTGGGTCATGCAAACACGTCGTTAACATCAAGCACGTGTGCAGTGCCCTGAATGTTCATGGCGCACATCAAAGAAGTTGCTGGCACAGAAGTTGTAGTTTCAAGGCTCAGCCCTGCCAGTGCTGATTTGCAGTCGCGGGTGTTTAATCTCTCATGGCACTTTTCGCTGCTGCCCGAAATAACACCGTTGTTCTCTCCATCCCAGCAGCCCTGCCTGTGTTTTTGCAGGGTGCGTTGCTGCAGTCCCATGTATTGTGGTAAGGGCTGATGCAACTTCACTGTGAAGGGAAGAAAAGGACAAAACGAATTCTCCCTCTGATCTAACCCCTGTAGCATGGGCACTTTGGCGGCTCTGCCCAGGTGGGGCAGGAAAAAAAAAAAAAGCTGTGCCGATTGCAAGGCAGGGGAGTTAGCAGCTTATTTAAGTCATTCTAGTAAAATTAGTCTGGTCAGGAGCTGCTTTTAGCTTCTTTCTTTTTTCTTGTCCTTCTTTCCAGGATAGGAACAGATTTAACCAAATACAAAGAAAATGATTTTTATGCCCCAGGAAATGGTTGTCACTGTCCTTCAGTCTCAGCATAAATGAGGTTTGGGGATTTTGCCCCTATTGCATGTTCCTTTGCCCTGTGGGTTGCTGCTTCTTTGTAAAAGCCTTGAGATTGGACCTTGTTTTATTTGCTTTACTAGAAGCAGAACACAACATTTCTCAGGAAAAAGCTTATAATTTGGGAAGCTTTCCCTTTGTAATGGAGGTGGGGGGTGGGGGACCCATCTCAGGTGTAAATCTCTGAATGTGAGATGAGATGTGAGGTTTTACCATGGTGGCTTTGTCGGTGTGAGGAGCATTTATGTTTCCTGGGGCACTGGAGTGGGTATCGGTGGTGGTGGGGTGGGAGAGGAGCAAACCCCGCTCGCAGCCTCGAGGAGGATTTGAGAGCGCTCGTGATGCTCATTCCTGACAAGAAGTTTAAAAAAAAAAATAGAAATTATTGGAAAAACCCCCTCTGATCCTTAGAGGTCACCCGAGCGGGAAGGCAGTGGCGCAGGGCTGCTCATGTTTCCATGGAGGAATTCTCCGGGCCGTGTAATCCCTCACGCTGCCGGTTAAACAGTAATCAGCTAACCGCCGTCATGTGGCCGGCTGGGCAGCTCCCCTGGGCTGGGTGACAGCCTTGGCGCCCGCCGGTCCCCTCCCCCTGACATGTCCCTGGGGGCAGCAGGTCAGGCAAAGGCTGGTTCTCCTTTCGCAGTCCCAAACATAAAGGGTCTGGATCACCTTCTTAGAATCATAGAATGGTTAGAGTTGGGAGGGACCTTAAAAGTCATGGAGTTCCAACCCCCCTGCCCTGGGCAGGGACACTTCCCATCAGACCAGGTTGCTCAAAGCCCCATCCACCCTGGTCTTGGACATTCCAAGGATGGGACATCCACTGGAAAGAGTGTGGGATCTCCTTCCAGCTCTCTGGTGGTTCACTGTCTGGAAGGGGAGGTTTTAAAATCACAGCTTGAATGTTGGTTGCTTGTTGTGGTTTGGTCTTTTGGGTTTATTTTTGTGGCTTTTTTTATTGCACATCAGTGATGCAGCCCAATGACTCTGGTGGGGGGCAGCCACATGGGGCCTGGGTGTTTGCAGAACTGGGCAGGAGATGCTTGTACATGCTGAGCTCTTGCTGGAGGAGCTGCTTTCTGGGGATTTGGGGAACTGGAGGAGTCCTGGCAGCTGAGTGGTAGTAACTGATGGGTGTAAAGTTCCAAACAGTGGTAGCCAAACTGAGACCCACAGCTCATCACCTGCACCTGATGCTTGCACTGTCTGTCCCTGTGAGTTGGGCCTGACTTTGGACTTGTGAATGACCTTGTGGTCTTTCCTGAACCATCTAGCGTCCTCCAGTTACTCCTCTTTGAAATAACCTTGGAAATCCAAAAATGGGCAGGCACATCTTCCCTTTGTATCCTCCACAGCTGAGGGAGGGATAGAATCATAGAATGGTTAGAGTTGGAAGGGACCTTAAAGATCATCGAGTTCCAACCCCTCTGCCATGGGCAGGGACACCTCCCACCAGACCAGGTTGCTCAAAGCCCCAGCCAGCCTGGCCTTGAACACCTCCAGAGATGGGGCATCCACAACTTCTGTGGGCAACCTGTAAAGTTCTCTCTGGGCACCCTCACAGTAAAGAATTTCTTCCTAATATCCAATCTAAATCTCCCTTCTTCTAGTTTAAAACTATTACCCCTTGTCCTATCACTCCACTTCCTGACAAAGAGTCCCTCTCCAGCTCTCCTGTAGGTTCCCTTCAGATACTGAAAGGCTGCAATAAGGTCTCCCTGGAGCCTTCTCTTCTCCAGGCTGAACAGCCCCAGCTCCCTCAGCCTGTCAATAATAAATTTTGGTCTAATGGGATGGTTCTGGATGGGACCCAGAACTTTCTGAGTATCCCTTCCCATACTGGCTTTCTTAGAGCCTTTTGGATGGTGACTGGTCCTTGCTGGCACCATTCTGTGGGGATGACTGGGAACACTATTTTCTATCTTTTTAGAAGAAAAACCGAATAATTTCAGAAAGGATAAATGGGTACTGCAGCGATGCTGCTGGGACTGCTCCGGTGCAATACCCAGGGGAAGTTCCGAAGTGCTGAAGGAGGAAACAGCAGCAGCAGAGAAACCTCCCTTGGAGGTCTCGTGTGCTGCTTCACAGCACTCGTCCCATGGGCAAGAGACTATGATTTTGTTACCCAATGCATTTATATTCTCCTACCACACATTTCCCACTTAGGAGACAGCAAAAGCTATGTCTGTGTACTGGGAAGCCTCTCTGGAGCACAGTGTAGAGGAGGCAGGGCAAGCTGTGGTGCTGGGTAAACAGCTGCTGCTGCGGTTCTGATTGTAGTTTATCTTGTGAGAAAGCAGGAGAGCTTTGCTGTCCCCCTGCCCTCGCGAGGAGAGGGGAACGGGGAAAGCTCTGCTGGGTGTTGAGTGTGATCCATGAAGGGTTTGCCTCCTCGAGGGGCTGGTGTCTGCAAAGTCTGGCCTCTGAAGAGGGTCTGCTAGGAGCTGCTTGGCCTGTTGTACCTGCCTTTGCTCCCTCCTGACATGTCCCTGGTGTCTGCCGAGCCACAGAGCTGCAGGGACAGGGTCTGTACCACCCCTAGTGCAGGGCAGCCCTTTCTCTGCACATCCCTTAGGTACGAGAGAAGATGCAGGTGCTTTGAATTATTCTGTAATCAAGGTGTTAGGTAAGGCATGAGTCTGAGTTACAGAAGACATCCTGGGGGATGGGTTTTGCAGGCTTTAAGGTGTGGAGTTGCTTTTTTTCTGAAGGGATGTGGGATGAGATGCCTCAATCGACCCATTCTTTACAGCCTGCCGTTTGCCTTATGTCTGTGCTTGGAGGAGGAGGCGGCTCATTGCCTACTCCAACCCCTGCCATGGTTCGCTTGTGCTGTCTTCAGGTTCTTCCTCGCTCTGCAGTGTTAGGGATCTGTCTGGAGCAACATTCCCTATCATGTGGCAGGCACTGGATCACGCCAGCGTGGTTGGAGGGGTTGGATCCCATCACACCAGACTCCCCTTTCTCATGGCACACAGCACGATGCCAGCGCAGAGCCAGGGGAGGCCGTTCGCACGCAGGGCTGGCAGCTTGCTGGTGGGTGTGGAAGCCCACACAGCCTTTATTTTTGTTCCCTGTGTCACATGAACACCACAAAGACAGATGATGCTATCAGACTGGGTTCTTCAAGCTATTTCTGCATCGATCTCTGGGTGTGAGTACCTCTGAGCCCTGACTCGCCCCATGGGTCCCAGCGAATGCTCCAGGGCTCCAGCTGCTCCACTTGTCCCTCGTTGTGCCCATGGGGTTTGGCTGGATGGTGACAGTAAGGATACTGGTACCTCTGTTTCCAGTGACTGGGGACTGGCTTGCTCTTAGAAACCCCCTTCTATCTCTGGAGAGGTTTTTCTGAGGAAGAGAAAGCGTTTGAAGATGACAACATTTATTTTGTCAATTAGAGAGTCCTACCTGCTTTGCAGGCTTCCCAAAATGTAGGTCGTTTATCCCTTTGTACTTGTACATTTGTATTCATGGGCTTCTCTGAATAATATTTTATTATTTAACTTCAAAAATTGAATTTGGGGCAAATATTATTTCAGTTTACTTTTCCCTTGTGAAGTTGTTGACTCTTCTCATTGTTATGGTCTGACCCCACTCCTCTTATTTATTTCCTTATTGGCATAAGTGAAGCCCACAAAGCTCAATTTCCAGGATTCAGGTTTTGCTCAAGCTTGGACCCCCTTTAGCATCTGACTCTGTGCTGTGCACTTAATGTGCCCGGCCACGTCTTGGACAGAGATGTAGGCTGTAATTACTTCTCCCATAGGCTGCAGGAACTATTTTTCCTCTTAATCCCACAGCAGTACTGAGTCACCAGATTTCTCAGACTAGTGATTATTCATGGCCAGGTTTAAGATTTGACGTTTCTTCACGCTCTCCTTTGTTTAGCTTTGTTTTTTTGACTTACCATTTTCTTCTTGTTTGGGAGCTCGTTCTTTCTTTTCTGTGGTTCCTCAAGATCTTGGTGAGTAAAACTTAGGTGAGGTCACCGTGTGCGTGGACACTGGAATGGCCTCGAAGAGTCCTTTTCCTTTCCTGCAGGATGCTTTTGTTGCTGGGAGGTGTTCATTTTATGCTCAGATTACATGTGTATGGTGCCTGCACAGCGCAGGGGTTTGACTTCTGTATCCATAGGGAAAATTATTGCTCTAGTTCTGCATGGTTGGAATATTTTTATGTTTGTTGTTTTTTTCCCCCCAAGTTCTGTGTTTGGAGAAAAGGTACAGGTTAGATCCAAAGGCTTTCTTGCTTCTAAGGTCTGATGTTGGGAAGGCGAGAGATGAGAAATATGTCTTTGTGCCCAGATGTGTTGCGTAAGGTGTAACTATATGGATGGGTTATGGCAGGGTGGTTTAGGAGAGAAGCTCGCAGTGCACTGGGTGTCACTGCTGGCACATGTCCTGGTTTTCTTCAGCAGGTTTCAGGTTCTTCTGGAAGAAAGAGGGGTGACACTGCTTTGCTTTTATTGTAGGGTATACTGTGAAGCACCCTAACTCAGCTTACTGTTGCAACTTACTCATCTACCTATATATGTGTGTGTGTGTATATATATATAAAAAAAAAAAGTCCTAAGACTTGTCCACAGTGTCTTTGAGTCTGTCCCTGTGATGAGACGTGGTTGAGAGCTGTTCTGTTTGATTTCTTTTTTTTTTTTACACTAGTGTCTTCAAATGTTGAGGTGGTCTTTAGGTGGCATTAAGACACTTCTTAGCATCTTGCTGGATGTCCTTTGATGGCCAGGGATAGTGTCAGGGTGGTCTTTTAGTCAGATACCAGGAGGATGTGCTGGATGTGTAGGGAGCAATGAGGTTCTTGCAAAGCAAACTCTAACTGTCCTTTTGAAATGAATTTCAGGAGACATGTCTGAAAGCAAAGCCAAGAAGATTGAGATAAAAGACGTTGATGGGCAGACGCTGAGGAAGCTGATTGATTACATCTACACTGCTGAGATTGAGGTGACAGAAGAGAACGTGCAGGTAGGTCTGGTTCAGCGGCTCCTGTGGAGACCCAAGTAAAAAGCTTGAAACTCAAAGGCACAGGTCCTTCGAGGGCGAGTGATCTCTTCAGGCTGCAGAAAGTAAAAGGTTGAGCTTGAAAAGAGCTACTTCCAGCCTCTGTTTAGTCTTCAGGCACTTTGCTGCTTTCCCCGCGCTTAAGTCGTGTTACATTTGGCTTTTGTGTCGAGCTCTTTTAACGAGAGTAGGCATTTGCCTTCCAAGAAGCTGTGCTGACTTGTGGGTCAGTCTGTCGAAGGTCAAAATACACTCAAACAAGCAGTGAGTCAAATGCTGTTTTAAGGTCAGGGCTGAGGAATCTGGCTGTTAGTTTTTAAATTCTTCTGGGTAGTTGGAGTTGTTTGGCAGAGCTTTGAGTGGAATATATTGCTCAAATGAGGGCATTCTTCCTTTTTTTTTTTTTTAAGTGTGTGTGTCTTGAGGTTCTTTGTGGTAAATAGTTGTCTAGAAGTAGAAAGAGTAACTGAAAGGCAGCCCACAGAGATAAAGCAGGATGCTCAGGAAGAGAGTGTTCCGCTGTGGCTGCTGGTAAAGCTTTTTCTTTGACTCTGCTTGTATTTGTGGTAAGAAAATGGCTTTTCATGTAGTCACTGATTTCTGGAAGGGACGCTGGGGGCTCATGTATGGATGTGCTTTTCGGTTGGTCTCCGTTTTTGCTTGCAAGTAGCCAGTTGAGTTTGTTGTCTTCCTTTCCACGACTTGGATGCTGGGCAGCGTGAGAAGTCTGGGTCAGTGATTCTGGAGAGAGAGAGAGGCGATGCTGCTGCGTGCTTTACATTGTCCTAATTAAGATGGCAAAATTAGCCTGGTTCTGTTTCAAATGAGGTTGTTGCTGTGGTTGGAGCATGCTTTTGTGTTCCAGTCCCTCAGGGAGAGCACAGGTTCTTTCTGTCCCGTAGCATGTTTCTCTTCCTGCAGGAACTTGGACAAAACCTTGAGCTATGTCCAAGCTCTGCCATCCTTCATGTTCAAAGTCTGTGGGTGCTTTTTCTTGCCCCTTCTGCCCCACAGTTTTACAAACTTGACTTTCTGGCATGCTCTCAGCTTGGCAGTTGTCACATTGGTAGAAGTGTGGACCCCAGTTGCCCCATGGTGAGGCTTTGCAAGCCAAGCTGCTGGATACCAGCAGTGAGGAGACCTTCAAGGTGCCATCACAGCAAAGCAGCTGAGGCTCAAAGCCAGCTAACGGTTGCTTGTGCTAGTTGTCTGCTGTGTTAGTCCATGCTTAAACAACAGCCGATAGTCAGGATCATAAGGAGCTGTGATGCAACATCACTTGAGTGACTTCATCACCTGAAGGACTTGAGTCCTTCCTTGGACCTCTGAGATCTTCTGTTGCTGGTGGAAAAGCGACATTTACACATTCTCAGGCTGGTCCCTCTTCCTGTGGGAAATTTGAAGACTATATCCACGTGCTTTCCAAAACGTGTGCTTTCCTTCCGTGCTGCCGGTTGTCAGGTGGCCCAGAAGCACCTACTCGGCACGTGGGACATGCAGAGCTCAGGCTACCATCTGGTGTGTTGGCCCCTGTCTGTCTGCTGTGAATGGAGCTTGCTTGAAGTGCCGACACATGCTCTGGGTGTTTTCCCATGGGAACATTTTGGAGCTCAAGCGTGACTGCACCCGGGTATAAGCAGCACCGCGGGAGCATCGTGGTCCTGCACTGCATTGGCAGCAGAGACCTGCCCAGAAGGTCTATGAAGAAGTCCAGATGTTACCTGTTCTGAGTAAATCGAATGCTGCCTTTTGGAGTAAAACTTAAGCAAAGCCTGTGTTGTGGTGGCCCAGGGATTAAAGAGTTAAAATGAGAGCCCTGTCTATATTTTTGGCTTCCGATCCTCAGACAGTAGGACCAAAAAATGTTTGGTGAATACTAAGGTTTGGATGTTATTTTTATTTCCCCCAATCTAAAAAACAGGTCCTGTTTTTCTACATGATTTATTTCAATATCTACCCTGTGAATAACTATAAGCTGGAGGGAAATTAATTAATGGGACCTGAGAAATGAAGCTGGTCTTAAGCAAGAGTAACTGACTAGTTTGAATTTAATTGTGAGTTAGAAACATCTATATTGAAAGTCGTTTATGGAAGTTTTGATCATATTGTGATGAAACCAATAGGAAGGTTGAAGACAGATTTCCATCCTCTCTGGGTGTTTCACTCCTGAGCAAAATGCCATAAATAGGTTAATATTCACCTGCAGCCACGGGAAGAAAAGTTTACAGGAAGGAATATTACGTGATTTCTTGGAAAGGCTCACGTCAGTGAAGGCAAAGAGCACGAGCGACGACGTATGGTCTCTGGTTTGTGTTAGCAGTGGCAGCTTTTGGAAGAAGCTTTTGGGCAGGTTTGGTCCTTTCCATTGTCACATCCTCTTGCTGCCCAGCTCTGTCAGCCACCAGGCTGGAGGGAAGCCTTGGTGGTGGTGGTCTGTGTTATTTCAGCAACGTTCCTACATGATCTTGTTTGAGCATGGTGAGACGTTTTCTTCACCCAGCAGGTACCTCCTGAGGTTCTTCTTTTCACTGTGATGAGCTCTAATTTTCTAGCAAGGGTGAGGGTGCATTTTAAAGGGGTTTTGTGCAGTTTGACACATGGGTTTTTCAGATTTCCTCAACAGGTGGAAGAAGCAGTTCCTGGCTATAGGTGCCAGGTAATTCTATTGTAGAAACTACAAGGAAAAAGAAGGAAAAAAAGTTAAATGGCATTAACTGAGCAGATGCAGCCAAGCTACCAAAACATGTGAATAAATGAAAAGACAAATTTTTGTGAGCAGAATTAAAATGAGGAAAACATGGAGCAGCACAGGTGATATGGGAGTGTGGGTATCAGCGTTCCCAAGCGTGATCCCATCCTGAGCCCTGCCCTCTGCTTCACAACAACAAGCCCTTTTTTTTTTTTT